>JAYKKI010000016.1:17967500-18567500 GCA_039881145.1 Druceiella hillmani | reverse complement strand
TATACCTTCTGATATTTAAACCTGAATTTTTAAAGCTGTAGTTGGAAAATATATGTTGTACTTGCAAGATATTTTTAAATTGTGTTAGTGCCCACATGTGACAAGAAATATTTACGGACCATCTCATCATTAAACATATTTAAAAAAATTCCTCCTCACAATTATTCACTTGTTAGCTTTTAAAACATTGAAACTAATTTTCTTCATGTTTGACATTTTCCTTTGGAGTTAATATGAAATAAAATTTTTGTCATTATTTTTAAATTATAATATTTTGACCAAGTATTAGTTATTAAGTATTGTAGCCAGAGTTGTCCTTGTAAAAATATTTTCAAAAATCTAAATATCACCAAGAAAGCAAGTAATATGCGCACCATTTTTATTTGTTACTCTGGGACAATATATTTTTGGTTTAAAAATTTAATGATAAATTCAAAAAAAGAATAACTAAGTTTTCTTTTAATATCTACTGTTGAACTTTTTATTCTATTAATTATCATTAAATAACATAATGTCAGGTCACTAAAGATGATTATAACTAGAATCCAACTCCGCAATTTTTAACAAATGTATTGATTCTCTGAACTTGTTTCTATATCTTCTAGAATTCATCTAGGAAAGTATTTGTGACTTTCTGGTGATATAGCGTTGGTAAACGAAAGCAATGATGCGATTTAATTCAAGCTAGAAACACTATGTATTAGAAACGAACATAGACATAATGTGTAACATAATAGCTAAGATAGAACTGCAACAATATGCGTCGGAAGTATACCTCAAACTATTACCCACTTAAATGTTTGTGCCAATTTAGATCAAAACATAAATTTTTGGACTCTACAATCAAAGATTTCGACAGAAATATTAAGATTTTGTGGAATAAATACTGGACGGTAACAATTTGTTTCATGATATTTAAATTAAAAAAATTATAAGATAATTAAAAAAAGCGATTCTTTTCGACACTATTTTTTCGATGACAAAGCGGACATTTATGGAGCAAATAATAACAATATGCCGATATTTCGAAGAGGCCAACCAAGAAAAGCCTGTTGAGTATAAAAATACGTCATCGTCATTAAAAAAATGCAGAAATAGGATAGAATACTTAAGTGACTGACGCCGCCGAACTCACTTGTGAACTGAAATAGTGGTGGGCATATGGATCAGGTCGCCGATGGATGAAGTGAGTGGGGGCTGCATTGTTGAACACGCGATAACAGCAGGCAGCGATGACATCCGCGCGCTCGCCAGAGGACGACGTGGAGGCTGCGTCGGGTCGGCTTTTAAAATATCCACTCTAAAATGTGTACCAAAATAAAATTTAGCTAAAATTTCTCATTAATGCATAATTTTAAAAAATATTTCTATTGATATTTAATTTCACATTTACTTTATGTATTCAGTTACAAATGTTGACTAAAATTTAAATAAAATTAGTCGGCATTCACCTGGAAGTGATCGATATTTGATTGAAAATTAGTTATTATGCATTTAATACTTTTATTTATTCTTAATTTTTTTCTTGAAATCCTATATTATTATAAAAATTGTGCATTGTATGTTTCTATAATTTCATTATATGAACAATTATTATATTTATTTATTTATTTACAAACTTTGATGTATACATTATATATACATATATATATAAAGATATATACATATATATATATATATATATATATGTTCGACTTTTCGATAGGAGACAAATTAGAATTTAGAAGCCACTCCACTCTAGCACTACATCGGTTTTCAATTCCACTCTACAGCCGGGAATCAAACTATGTTACGCTGAGATTTTTAAGACTTACAATAAACCCAATTCATTGAGGCGACGATATTTAACGGCTTTATAATAAGAAAAATAAACTCGGTCCTGCGGAAAATTTCCTTCATGGTTAGTTGATCTAAATGCTGCCAATAAATCTTCGCTTTCAACGCAAACTACTTCAAACGTAGGTCCCAATAAATATGTACTGATATATTCTGAAAATAAATATATATTGAATTATTTTTCTACTATTTACTTTAAGCATAGGTACTAAAATTCTTGTTTATTCTGCACCACTAAGGCAGTAACGCCTACTTGACGATTGGCCTGTTTAGCTTACTACTCGTCATTAGTTAATAATTGCTACAGTCAATCGAAGTAACATTTTATTGTCAATAATTTTTGACAAACATTAGTTCATTATGTTGAATGGACAAAAACTCGAGGTCGATTATAGCCTCTTTTATTTAAAGTAAGGCTTTTGAAGGCTTAGCGCTAACTGTTATTAACTGAACGCAGTAGGTCTTTTGGGTAAATCTTGTTTGGAATACTTCCAAACTTTGGAAGAAAAATTTATGAGTCAACTTTCTTTTATTTTTTTTGACTTTTATGACACAGTTTATTTATAGAAACTAAATTTACTTTTAAATCATTATTTGTATCAGAATAACTTTAAATATCATTCCAAAATGACATTAAATTTTTCATTTGATTCAATTTCTTTCACTGTTGGCTATTTAATGTTAAAAGTTCTTAGATTCTTACCCCAATGGGAAGTCAAAACTTATGTTAATTAAATGTGTCAATAATTATTTTATTTTTCCCGTCAATATTTTGAATTTCACTGCCTTAAATATATGAAAAATTATAAATAGGAAAATAATTCAATATTAGTAGAATATTTACGTCAAAGGAAATTAATTCAAAACGTTTTGTGGAAAATTTAATTAAAATGCTACCTTGCCAATTTTCATCAAGCATCGATGGACTTTCTTCTTTTTTCACGTGGAAAAAAATTTATGATTTATGGTCTGAAGAAAGTTCTAAGCCATGCGTATTGTTTCAAATGGATATGTTATTGAAATTGTTTAAAATTCTGGGAACAAAGAGAAAAGTTGATGACACCTGAAGAAAATAAAAATAAGATGAAATCAGAATATTGACAGATCAACCATATTTTATTTCAAAATCTAGCACCAATATCGCTTTGAAAATAGTCACCAAATTTAATCGTATGTTTTAAAGAAAATAGAGATAGTCTTACACTTTAAGCAAAACAATTTCATGGTTTTTGCCATTATAATTAAAAAGCTTCAACTTCTGTTTCGTTTTTTGTCAACAAAATGACTTTATTAGAAATCGTAATTTGGGAAATATGACGATATTGTTATTCAAATGTAAAAAAACTCTTTTTCTTTTTACAACTCTTGGATTTTATTGAAAAACAAGCTAATTTGCTGAAAAAAAATAAAAATATATAATTTTATAATAAAAAAAATAAATTAAACCTACTTTTAATTAAAAAAAACAGTTGGTCGGAAACGCGTTGAGAAATTTTTATTACTCTTTTTTAATTTGGAACGACATGGTTTTTGATATGTTCAATGTAAATAAGGTCATGATCTTATGATGGATTCCGGAGATACCTGAGAAATATTTCTTTAACGTGTGAGAGGAGATGGCCACTTTGAGAAAATTGGTACTCCATTTGAACTTATTTGACATACAAGAGTCACAGATGGTGGTCAGGGTCTAATCATGGAGTCGATAGGATGTGATAGTGTTCAGAGGCGAGAAGCAATTTCATCAAATTATCTTGTTGAGCTTTTTGGTAATACATGGTGGCTAATATGTGATGATAGAGCCGAAAGATGGTGATGGGAAGTCGCCTATTTTGAAACAACCTACTTACGCACCCGTTTTCTAGAACACTTCGAATCCAACATATTTCGTTTTATATCGAATAGAAGGTATAATATTTAAATATATCAGATCAGGTACTAAATTAATCATTACTACTCCGGATGATTCTAGAAACCTCGAACTCTATATAAATAATGTGTCAACGTGTGCAAATTTTCAATTTATTTAAAACATTTAAGTAATAAATCTGGATATCTACCAATAAATATGATTAACTCTCTATCAAGAGTCTATTTACTTATCAGAGTATCTATCAAGAAATGGAATTGGCTATTAAAATTAGATCTTGTTTTTAAAATTTAATAATCTGCTTAATTTCTTTCCGTTCACCAAAAATAATCATGTATTCTCATCCTACTTTCATCTAATAAAACCATCGATTTATATCTTATTAAACCAATTATTATTTATTATTATAAACAAGGGAAAGTTAAAACAATATTACCAAGTTTTATTATTATAATTTTTTATTAATATTAAATACAAATAAGCAACAAATTTCATAATGATCTCATAAATCTATATGCTCATAGTAACAATAATAGTGCGTAAATTAAACTTTTATTTTAAAATAAAATAAAATGAAGACAAGATATGACAGATATTTTCTGTTCTCTTCAAGAATTACAACAACAAACCACGTATTGGCTAAAATATTTACATTGGATATTAAACGGGAGTTTTTTTCTGGTTTAGTTATTGTGCTACATTTCAGGAATTATCAGTTTTCAAAATGAATTTTCATTTATTCGGAATTCGGTTTATTCCATATTGAGTTAAGTATTAAATCAAAAACATTATTTTTTTAATTTATATTGTGATAGACCGATGGTTTAAATGTATATACGAATGTACATACAAAAGTGTCTATATGACTGTACAATAAGCAAACAAGAAATGTCATGCCTTAAATGCAGGTCGTATAAATAAGGCACAGAAGGAATCTAATCATTACTTTCTACATTCCATATATTACGTTATCCTCACTTAAAGTTTTATAAAAGTTAGGATTTACCAGAATATGGCAGATGATCCTCTACAAAAATTTAAAGTGATTTAAAAATAAAGACAAAATTTAAGAAATCGAAAAGGGAAATTCAATTAACAGATTATTGACCAAAGTTTTAGCTGCTTTTCAAGACAACTCTATAAGACTAGGCGATAAATTAGTGGAATTATTTTAACATTAATTAGACAAGATTTTCTCCGATACAATATAGAGCACTGTCTTTATGTTAGGAAAGAGAATCTCAAATTTCACTTTACATTGCCTTTATGTAAACCTCCTGACTTTTGAATCCTTAAAGTTATGTTGGGATTTATATTCTCTTTGAAGGTAGCTTTAGTTTACCTGATTAGTATTATCTATACTGGTTAAATTTAAATATACTTTCAACAAATAATTTCATATTTCATGATATTCATTTGACTTATGAAAACAAAGTCAATTTTTATTTTTTATATCAATTTTTTTCGATGTACCGAAATAGTTGTTAAAATTGCGTATTGTCATCTTTAAGAGAAAATGTATTTAAAATTATATGAAGTTCCCCACCTGGTTAGATTTTATTCTCTGTTAGAATTATAAATTTAGTTTTGGAATTTAAAAATAATGTTAAATGAACACACCTTATTTGTCTTTTTTTCTATCTTATCATATATAATTTTTAATTTAGGTCTTTCTGGTTGTATTAAAAAGTAATAACTTAGTTATAATGAAATATTTACATCAAGGAATAATTTTTTTCCAATGTTAAAATATTTATTTATTTAATAAATATTATGATATTTATAACTTACATATGATAGAAAATAAAAAAAAATTAACGTGTATTACGCTTTGATTTTTAAATTACAAAACGTTAAAGAACAGTAATTTTTTTCAGGAAAGAATTTACGGTTTAGGAAAGTAAAAATGTCATGTAAAATATTTCGATATGTTTAATAAAATATGTGAAATAGCAAAATATTAAACGAAATTAAATATACTCGTAAAATTTATACTTAAATTTTTGTCATTTTAAAACTACACATGTACTTTGTTTCATGAAATTAAGTAATGTATGGCTATAAGTGACATGCGAATGAATTTTGGATGATATATACATATAATCATCCAAAGCAAGCCTTTGGGAATATAATTGTGATTAAAGTTCTAAAATTGTAAAGAAAAAAATTCCGATACGATTGCATTCAGTCATTCAGAGAGTCAGACCTTTATAGTGAAGGTGAATCCAATAATAGAGGAGACAGAGTATCCCCTATCCTCTCCTTTCGATCTTATCCGATCCTTTCGCTGAGTCTCAAAAATTGTTATTCACATTGCGAAACACATTTTATTGTTGACAATCTCTACGTACAATAGTAAGAGAAAATTTTCACTTTAAGCTTTCATATATTTATATATATATATATATATATATATATATACATATATATATATATATATATATACATATATATATATATATATATATATATATATACACATACATACATACATACACACACACACACACACACATATATATATCTAAGAGTAGCGGCTTATTGAAAACAATTCTACACACTAAACCCGCCGATATCATCTGGCGGCTTGTGTCGGCCGTTTTATTTTTGGTATCATGTCGGCGACTTGCGTCCGTGCGTGCTACTCAGCGACTTGTAGCAATATGTCGGCGGCATGTCCGCGACTTATGTACGCGCTCAGTTTCCCGGCGACACTTCATTTATTGTGACATGCTAGTGTTTTGTTTGTGCAATATGGAGTGGGAAAAAGAAATGACTCTCAAGTTAATAAATCTTAATAATACAAAATAATTATTGTGAAATCATAAATACAGGGATCACGAAAGTCAGGCTAAATGTATGAATGATATTACAAATGAATTGAATACAAATGTTACAGAAGTAGAAAGGAAAATAAAAAAATTGACAAGCCATTATTACAGAAAAAGAAAAAAAAAGAAAAAAAGCGACTGAGTGTAAAAAGTGTTGAACCAGCGAACATTCTGTTTATAAGAGTAAACGATTGGCCTACTGAAACAATCGATACGACAAGTAAAACCACGTAGTACACTTGAAATATTCACGTTATGGTTAATAAGCAAAATAGCGTGTAATAGCGTATTAACGGAATAATGTGCATATTAACCAAAAATAAAGGTTAACACGCAACGAAATGTTGAAACATATGCAATATTTTTGTAAACAATAGAATTTAACAGTTGAAATATTTTTGGCGCAAATATATATTCGATCAGCTGATGACTATTAATGAAACTTTATGTATTATAACCAGAGTATTATTAAACTTTATACATCAAACTTTAACTTCCAAAAGTATCACTATAAGACATTTCTATGCTGAAGAAACCGAGAGCATATATTCTATTCATTAATTTTATAAAGCATTAGAGTGAGATGCTACAATGTGTTGGAGTGAGATAGCAGATAATACAAATATACTTATGTTGTTTTTGGCATAGAAATAATTATACAAACATTGTGATATGTTATTTTCTTGTCAAATAAGTGTTACTACTAAAATGGTTTTCAATGTAGACTACAATTTATTTACGTACTTTAGGATAATGTTTTTATAAAAACTGTATATATATTTTCGATGATTATTCTTAATATTAGACACTTTTATTTCAAAGACTTTAGAAATAGCTTTATTGTTAATATCCACTATAAGTTGGGCATTTTTGCAAGGATAAAATGGCATTTAATACCTTCATTATTTCCCCTCCCTTTGCATTTTTTATTCATTTTTTCTTTTTTCTTGCGTAAGTTTTTCTCTTCCGTTTCTTGTTTTTTTTAATTTTCTTGCAATAAGGAATTTAAGAATTGTTAAATGGAGTGCAAATTTCATGCAGCCATAATTTACAAGAAATATATTGCAGCTAGTACTCAATTTTTTTCAGTCTCGTAGTAATTTTAGTCGCACCACACGTAATCACATATATTATCTTCTGGACTGAAATTTTTACTGGCTTATTCTATTGTTTCTTCTTCTTTAGAACTTGAATCTAATTTAATTTTTCGCTTTTTCTTCATAATCTTGTTGTTTTTACTTTCTCTTTCCTTTTTTCACTAATATAAGCCGGAGATGTTTATTACCTTTGTTAATTACTCTGACCGCTTTCGAATGTTAGTAAGCACTTCTACAACTGAGTACATATCAGTAAGGCGTTTTGAAGGCGTGTCTTTTTGCGATGTATTTGCAAGCATCATTCTCAGATCATGATGTTGAAGGCACTTTTGGCGGTAGTTCAGATGTATTCTCAAGCATAATTAAAACCTCTCCAAAAACTCTGTAATTTTTAAGTTTTTCAGATACGTAAACATAATCTGGGAAGTATAATCTGGAATATAAATTTAGGGCCATCTCTTAATTGGCCATTCGATTTGAGGTTATGTTAACGACAGGTTATTGGTTTCGACGAAAAAACAGTAAAAATATAATAAATATTAAAAATATTACCATTACAATATCAAATGTCAACGCACTAAAAAAATCAGAAATAATTTAGAACTTTGTAGTACTAAAAATACTTCCTTTTTAATTTTCTCCTTCCCTAAATGTTTGGCGTTTCGTAAAATTATTTTGCATTATATTAAGTTTATTACATAATTATGTGTTTTATAGTCTAAAATTTGTTGGGTTAAATGTTAAGAAAGAGTGTAATTAAATGGCGATTTTTATTCTTCGCACAGTATACAGCTGTTCTAGAATACATACCACTGTAAAATAAACGACGAAATTACGAAAAAGTACGAAAGAAATTATATGTGGCGAAAGAAAATGCTGCTTTTAAACTAAACGATATGAAACGTTTCTACTTGAAGCAATGTCATTTAATAAGCCCTGCGGTATAGCTGAACAAAAAATATTAATGTTAATATACGATATATTAGATAGATTTACGATGAATGTATTCTGTGAATATATTCTATAAAAGATATGATGTGTTCTGCAATCGTATTTCTCAGTAATATTAGTAAAAGGGCGCCTCGCATGCGCTAGCATTTTAAGATCTTTGGAAATCGGTGTTGAAGCGCAGGTTCAGGGTGATGTTATCGTATATGTATGAAGTGCATTTTTTTATGAAATATTATTGTATTTCATGTATGTTTATATATTAGTTCGTTTTAAAAAATATTTTTAATGTTATTCAAAAATTAAGTATTTGTGTTTACTTTGTAATGATTTAAAATTCTAAGTAACTTAACGTTTAATTGAACTACTATTTCTATAAAAATTTATAGTACTATTTTATTACATGTTTTTTTAAGTAACATTAATACTCATAAATTATTCAAAACACTTCATCTTAGTCATCTGAATTTCTTTTTAATATAAAATATAACCTGCATTATTTAAGTTACGTCTGTATACATGACAAAAGTACACACTAAAATAATATATATATTTTAATCGCAAATACCCAATAAATCCATGTTAAATTACTAATGTGAATTTGATGAAAAAATGGCTTACAATAACTGAACTGTCAACTTACATTTTTGTTTACAAACATTTTCTCATGAATTTGAAGAGTATGAAGTAAATTCTTCTCACTACTCGTCATACTACTCTGCTGTAACAAGTTCTGTTTCACCATCTCCAAAAGTTAAAAATTCGTTACCAGTTTAGCATCAAGAAAGTAATAGTGGCCAATATATTGAGAACATATTATCGTCCTTGCAGTGTGACAATAATAACACATTTATTTAAGTTCACAAGTTTTATTGGTATGTGTGTACAAAACAACATTATATGTTGTCAAACAATGTAATTTGTTAATAAAGTAGTTTATTATTTTTTAAGTAGTTGCCACTACTTTAAAGTTTTAAGTAATGGAAATACAAAATTATCTCGTGAATTTTTATGAAAAAATACAAGAGAATTACTAATTTTTATCACAAATTATAACGTAAATACAACTATTTAAACCTGTAAGATTTTCATTGTCATACTACTATCTTCTGTTGTTTTGTGTAGGCAAGTCAAAAAAAACAGTTATTTTCACATGGTTCCGTGAACCATTCAGACGGAGTGAATTCTTCACTGTTATTTTCAGAATCATATTCATTTTTCTGTCTTTTACTATCTCGTTTGATATAATTAAACAAATGTATATATGCCAGTGTCACAATAAAAGTTTTTTCTAGGTTTAACTGAATATGTTTGTTGAATACCTTATTTTTTTTGTTAACTGTCCAAACGCGTTTTCAACTACTCTTCGACCTCGAGACATGCGATAGTTATACGCTTGATTGGAAGAGGTTCTGTCGCGTTACTACCAACATAAACTTTTAAAACATAAGTTTACAAACACCAAAAGCATCGTCATCCAAAAAAGTACGGTACTGGTATAATTCTACCAGATAGAAGTTTTTTATCTGGTAACTTTAAAAAATTATGATTTAAATTCTTCATAATGCAGATTTACCGAATAAACTTGTAATCTACGTCTACTAATGGAAATAGTATAAAAATAAAATATATTTTATAGTTATAATATTCACGTCCACTACTTGGTGAGTATTGAATTCTAACGTGCTTTCCATCCATAGATCCAAAACCATTACGTATATTCTATCTATTCAGATATCCATCTCCAACTTTTTCCAATTGTCTTATGACCTTGGAATCGGAATAATGAAAATAATAAATTAAGCTAATCTCAGTCGACCGGTTGCCCTTGCGACGGACGGTAGTGCTTTGTGCGTAGGGGGCCGTACGCGCCGTTCCAGCAGCCATGGCTCGTCGCATCGATGGTTAGTAGTAACGTAACTTTTTGCACTTTTTACTTAAGTAAAAATTACGTTCTTTTATCTTTTATTTAGTAATAATGGTGTCTATTATTATTAATTTTTTAGATAAAATACGTGCGCTATTATTAGAAGGCCAAAGCGAGTAGGAAAATTCATCAGGGAGTGAGCCTGAAGACCATATTTACGCTGATCTCGCGTATGAAACGGAGGGTGATGATGAAGTTTCTACTGTGAATGAACAGCAACTTCCAGATCAAGATTACCAGGCAAGTAGTGATACATCTTCACCATGTTCCATTGAAGACGCGACACCTAGCACTTCAGCAGATCCTAGCGATTTGATTATAAGACCATCGCGTAACATTCTTCGTGGAAAAGATAAACACAAATGGTCATCACGAAAGCCAATGTCACAAAGCAGAAGACCTTCAAGGAATATAGTTCACATAAGATCTGGACCTGTACGTTCTTGCAAAAATCTTTAGATCCACTTCAATGCTTTTCATGTTTCATTACTGATAATATGATTGATTTAATTGTAACCCACACCAATGCAGAGATAGCAATAAAATCTCAAAAATATAAAACATTGAAATCCACTCAGAGCTCTCATTGGTATTCTCACATTATCTGCAGCAATGAAAGAGAATCACTAACTATCTAGAGAGTTGTTTGATATCACATTTTATAGAAATCGATATCGCAGTACAATGTTTTGTGAAAAGTTTGATTTGCTAATAAACTGCCTAAAATTTGACGATAAGTCTACGCGTCAAGAACGGAGGTTAACAGATGTGTTGGCTCCCTTTTGAGATATTTGGGATCTTTTCATAGCTAAGTGTCGAGAAAACTATAAACCTGGATGCTACCTTACCATTGATGAACAGTTGTTAGGTTTCAGAGGCAGATGTCCCTTTCGTATATCCGTTTCGTACGTCCGAATAAACCAAATAAATATGGTATCAAAATTGTGATGATTGTAGATAATTCTACAAAGTATATTGTGGATGCAGAGCCTTATCTAGGTTCTTTTATTAAAACAGATGGAGTACCACTTGGTGAATATTTTGTAAAAAAAATTACACGTACTGTTCATGGTACGAATAGAAATATCACAATGGACAATTGGTCCACTTCGGTGCCACTAGCCAAAGGTTTAGTAAAAGAACCATATAAGCCGACATTGGTTGGAACTCTAAAGGAAAGGAAAGGGAGATACCGGTAGAATTTAAAAATGAACGCACTAGAAGAACTTGAACAGCTATGTTCTGTTATTTATGATAACGAACTATCATTACTTTCCTACAACGCAAAACCCCAAAAAGTTGTATTCCTACTATCAACATGGAACGAAGAGGGAACCATTAATGTAAATACTAAAAAGCCCACAATGGTTGAATTTTACAATTAAACCAAAAGAGAGGTAAATACTTTGGACCAAATGTGTTCCATTGCCTCTTGCAATCGAAAAACACGACGCTGGCCGTTGTGCAACTTTTATGGTATGCTCAATATTGCATATATAAACAGTTACGTCATTTATGTAACAAACACTATAGAGGCTAAGAAAAAACCTTTATCGAGGCGTGAATATCTAAAAGCTCTGCATCACAAGCTGATCGAACCACACATGCAAAAAAGATTGCTTATAGCAACTCTACAAATTAGTCTACGGGACTCAATTACACAAATTTTAAACATGCCAGGAAGTAGTAATGAGGGTGTTATAAATGCGACTGAGCAAAGTAATGCAGTGCATGTCCCCCCACAGTAAAATAAAAGAAAAATATGTGCCATATGTCCCTCCAAAAAGCGAAGGATGACTAAAAGTAGGTGCACTAAGTGCAATAAATCGTTGTGTGGGGAACACAAACTTGATGTGTGTCACAAATGTATTAGTTCCTAAACCATTACAAAAATTTTATTTTTAATTCATTTTTCAGATATCATTTTTGTTTTTATAGTTTATTTCGAACAATTTAACGCAATTAAAATGTACGATTTTTTTAAAAAATTATGAAAAAGTTGATTATGCAGGTAAACTATGATCTCATTATGATGATTGTTTGAATAAAAAATATGTTAAAGTATATATTATAATCTCTAAATATGTAGGTTAATACTTATTATTTAAAATAAAAACATAAATATAAATATTTTTTTTAATTAAACCTCTAAAACCCCGTCCATTATACAGCGTAGTCGAAACGAAGAAGGTTAATATTAAACATCGAAAAATAATGTTAGTAATCAAGGGTTAAGGGCCAATATACAAAACACGGACCGCCCGTGATCTACACAACATGAAGGTGAAATGAAAGAGTAATGGCGTCAATCTGCGAAAATCCTTCATTTTCAATTCACGAATACGGTCAATAACTTAACATTAAAAAATTAAATCTGCAAGTAATTTTGAAGAAAGATTTACATCTCAAAGTTTTCAAAATTCAAATAGTCCAAGAACTGAAAGATACTGACAATGTTAATCGACTAAATTTCGTCAACAGCTTAGTGATGAAGCAAACTTCCACTTGAACGATCATGCGAATAAATAAAGCTGCCGCTACTGGGAAGTGGGAAACCCGAAGTATCGGCATGGACAATCTGTTCATAACCCCAAAGTCATTGTGAGAGCTGTAATGTGTTATAAATAATAGCCCTTATTTTTACGAAGACCAAAACGGACGAGTACTTAATGTCAATAGTTACCGATATTGTTCAATATTGGAAAACTTTATATCCACATAAATAGAACTTTTTTTAGGATTTAATTCAAGAAGTGTTTTTAGCAAGGCAGGGTCACGTGCTATATATCCAACTAACCAATTGTGACTGTAAATAACTGATTCCGTAATAAAGTAATCTCATGTAAAGGCACCATCATCTGGCTACCAGGAGCCCCGATCTTAGTCTTAATTATTTTTGTGGAGTTGCCTAAAAAAGTAAGATATACGAGAACATGCCAATAAATTAAAACACAATATCAATGACTGAATTAAAATACAATATCAGATCAGAAACTGCAGCAGTTTCAAAAGCGTTATGTTAACATGCTGTTGCCAATCTTCAATCAAGATCAGAGGAGTACCAACACCGTCATGAGAAACATGTGGACAACATAATCTTTGTCTAATTTAATCACAATAATTTTCCAGTTCGCCGTCTTTATTTTAATAATAAATAAGTTATATGATTATTTATGTTTTTTGTTATATTCAACCATCAAATTCCCGCTGTTCTTACTGGACACTTGTATAAATGTATATGTGTGTGCATATATATATATATATATATATATATATATATATATATATATATATATATATATATAATTTTTTTTTATATACATAAATTTGAATAAATATGAGGTTATATTTTTACTGTGTGTAGAATCGAAATTTCAAAAATATCAACAATGATATTTCTTACTAAAAGCTTTCCATTCAAAACGCTTTCTCCTAATATATGGTTTGCATTACAAAACGTAATATAATAAATAACGAAAAAATATTCTCAGCAGAGAGCAAAAGTCGAAATACCGCTATGAAATATCTACATCTGATATTTGAAACTAATTCATATATTTGAAATACATGCTATCGTTAGAGGAACTTATTTAATAAAAAATCTTTACGAAATTCTTTACAAAAAACCAGGACTTTTTACAACAGGCTTATCCTTCTTTAACAGGTCTGCTTGATGTACAAAAGTTCAGTTGGTGTAAAACGTAAATACGAAAAAAAATTACTTATCGCAATTTTATTATGTTCTATTTGTAAAAATATATCTTGGAGAATTTCATTAAATTATGCCTTGTTATTTAATTGTTATTAATACTTCCTTTTTCATCAGATCATATCAGCGAGAGATAATGAAAGAAAGTTTAAATAACTTTTCAAGGCAACTCGAGAATGACTTACTCAATTTTTAATTAGGTAAAGACATAGAAATCAGACTACGCAAATAAATTCTTGGCTTAGCTCATAGATTCTCTTGAAATTTACCATTCAACTCTTAACCTTTATTGCAAAATTTAAATTGTATTGGAAGGATTTTCGTCTCTTTTGATAATAATGAAGTGATAACTCATTACTTTGTCAAATTTCTTGACCTGAAATCAATGTTCTATATCACATATTATATTTGTTTCAATGCATTGTTCTTTGGCCTTTATTTTTTAAAAGCCTATAAATAATTTCAAGAACATAATGAAAATTAGTAACAAATATAGGCATTAAATTGTGATATTATTATTGATTACATTATGCCAATATTACAATATTTCAAAGTGCATTTCCAAATGTTTTTTTTTACTAATTTTCTTATTGGCAACAACTTTCTGTGATAATTTTAAATTAAATATAACTACACAACATTTTCTCCTTAGTTGGAAAAAATTAAATCTTATCCTATTCAAACAAAATGTTATTATGTAGTTAGTAATTAAGTTAGTAAGATAGTAATTTCTCTCATGTTCAATACTTTACTTAAGTAATAAGTAATATAATGATATAATTATGGACGCAGAGTCCATAATTCTTATTGTTCAAAAATAATATTATCATTATTTCCGTATAATAAATACAATAAAATTTAGGATAATGCCAATTAAATATGTTCTACCTTTACTATTTACGATTATCTTAATGCGAAATAAAATGAATACAATTGCGAGCGATAAAACTCGGCCATCCTGAAAAATAAGTCGCATAGAGTTTTTCTTTCGTTTTTAGTATACTTTACATTTCACTAATGGCAACATAATATCATAATATTTATGAAAAATATAGGAATAAAATTAAGCATTTACAAAAATGTAAAAAATAGAAAATGTGAAAAATATATTATACACCAATAGTTCAGAAATCCACATCTCATCTCATGAAATTTAACAATACTTAGCCGCGATTCAACACTTGCATCATTTTTGTGTTGCTGTAAATTCTGTTGAATCTTTTATTCCATCTTGAAGGTTTAAAGTTGTGGCAGATATTAGTCTATCAAGTTTCTTGAGATGTCATGTATAGTCTAAATATCGTTTTATGCGTAGTTATTATATAAAATGCGCGCAACATCCTACGGTGCTAGGACCATTTTGCATTGCCATGTAATTTTCTCGCCATGATGACATACACTTATTATGGAATAAAGGACTTGTCAAAAGAAAATATATTTTAATCTTTACCGTGTCGCTACTTGCAATCAAGAATTCTATATAAAACAGAGACATCAGACCCAAATTGTCATTTACCCTTTTGAGATGTTAAAATTTTCATCTGAGATACTAAATGATATAATCGATTAAACAAATGTGATATTGAAAAATACTTCAAATTCATTTGAGTCAAAAAAACTTTTCATGCATAGGTTACGAGTATTGATTTATATTTTAGTGGATAAATAAGGTAGCTGTACTTGCAAAAAATTATATTTTTTGCAGTTAGTGTTATTACATATAAAATAAACTATGTCCATTGATTATTTAATTGGTTAAGTAGCTAATCTACCTGCTGACATGAAATGTATGCATTTACTGCAGATCGGTTTGGAAATAAATTTCAATGTATTATGATCTAGATATTCCACCTTTTTCAGCATTGCAGTTATTGCATTTCTGGTATTCCGGTCATGTTCGAGTACTAAAACTCCTGTTTAGAATTCACTAAGCTTCGCACATGAATAATGCATTTCCCTTCTCTAGTTACTAAATGCATTACTTTATCGAAGTTACATTTTAATATCTATCATTCTTGCCAAACATTAAACTAGAAAAGCCCATACTTCATGTTGATTTAAATTCATTTTCTTTGGTTCAATTTATTTCTACTCGTTAAGCTAATCGATTTACCAAACTTATTTGAGACTGATACATTAAAATAAAATTTTCTACAACTTTTCACAAACTACACGACGAAGTTCCAACTCGTGGCTAAAACCTAAAATTGATTTTACAGAGCCCTATAATCCCATATTTAACATTATAGGGCTCCCTATAGGGCCCACTATAATGTTAAAGTCAATGTTTCATCTTGGTGGTATTTAGGGTTATATTTAGCTGTATCCATTCTTACCAGTACACACATTTAAATCTTTCATTGGTGTTAAAGACACCAGATTTAAATTGTCTAAAATTAAACTGGAAATTTGGTGTTAATATTTCCAAACTTCAAATATTACCACTCCTTGAATGCGTTAACATCAAGTACATAGCACCATGAGGAGCTATTGTAAATAATGCGATGCAACTAATAATCTGACATAAGTTAACAAGAAAAGTATGTATCCGTTTAATTAAATGGACATTTACAAAAGTCAAATTCAATGAAGAAAATTTAACCAAAAACTTTATATGCCACTTAAGGTTATCTAAATAAAACAATCATCATTCCTTTTGAACGTTTTATGTATTTCTTAATATCATCCGGATATTGTTGTAAATTTGAATCAAATGGTAAATGGGGAACAATATTCTTTCAATATAAAATTGCCCTCCCCTGCTTGGAGTTTTAAAAGTATTGAGATGTAATTGAAAAATGGGGAAATATTAGATATAAGCGTTGAAAATTACGGAATGGTTTGAAATAAATATATGTACATTCAAACTATCTGAACGAGTTTATATATATATATATATATATATATATATATATTTCTTTTTTTTGACATTCTGATCTTTAACTGGATTTTGTTTTATTTTCTATTTCGAAATGAAAAGTATTTTTATTTATATGATACTTGCTGTATGTAAGTAAATTTCCCGGATAACATTTGAAAATCTAAGGCATGAAAACGAAACAAACACACTCATTATTGCATTCGATGTTTTAGTTAGAATTATACACGTTGCATATTTTCTCTTACTCTGTAAACTTTAAATTTAATGTGAAATTTAAACATTATTATATGGAATAAAATATAACGAACATAATTATTGAAAATGTTAAACTAAAAAATGTTTGGAAGAAAATTTTAATCAAAATATTCTAAAAGACCCTTAAAAATTTCAATGATTTCAGCATAGGAAAATCAATTTTATCCTTAAAAAGTACGGTATGGTAAATATTCTAATTGGATGCTTGACATTGCTATAATTTAGAAATCATGCTGCAACGATTTAACATATTCTATATTGCAAAATGTATACAAAAAATAAAGCTCATGTAAACGATTCATACGTTCTTTCATAATATATAAAAAATGTTGTACAGCCATACACGAATAGAAAATGTAACCAAAATATGAAAATTCAAAGCTACCAAATGGCAGTGCAACAATAAGAGTAAAGTAATATAAAAGATAATGGAATGACGTAAATATCACGAAAATTCAAAAAAGTAACAATGACACCTAAACTTATCGTCAAATAATTGCGGCGCCCTAACAATGGAAAATGGAAGATTTTATTTCATTGCGTTAGAAATTGTTATTTACGTTGTGAAACGCATATTATTTGCTAAAAATTTCCATAAGTAAAAGCATGACATATTTTGTTGTCATATTGTGTGGGGCGGTGATTAAACTGAACTAAACATAAGTCAACTGGAGGTTCACGACTGTTAAGTTAAATGGAATCTTTGTTACTGATCATAATAGTTTCAATAATTTACTCTGTTCTGAGTGATATGTGCAGATCGAAAATTTTCGGTCACGAATTCATAAGTCTGACGTATGACAATATATTTTATAATATTTTGTCGTATTAATTAATGGAATGCTTCATTTTAAGGTTAACTAATTATCTTTAATATATGCTTTGTATTATATATTATATTCTTTGTAATGTATGCTTTGTGATTATCTCTAATAATGCCTTGGGACTTTTGCGGCAAGCATCAGAGTTAATAAGTTTAGTAAATTCCATTGGTTTCACTACTCTGATTAATTATTAATAATTATGATGTCAGTTTCAGAACGAAATTATTAATATAATATCATTGTGTTATTATACTCGTACATGTCTGTCATTAGCTTTCGATAAGGACATATAAGAGTATATACCGCAATGCCATTGACTTATCGTATCATTTCATGTCAGATTCGAACGCTACTAAAACATTAATATTATCGTATATAATAATAGAAATTATCGCGAATAAAAAGTATCTCTTTCGATTTTGTTTCACATTTCTCCAAAAAATTTAGATATATTTTATTTGAGATTTATATATCTTTACTATTTACCCACCTGAAAATATTGTAATACAACGAAACCTAGGCCGTAGTAAGAACTTTAACAAAGTGGAAATAACATTACATCATTCAATTGTGAATAATGATTTTTATAAAATTAAAGCCAAATATTTTCAATCATCATCTTATTTGGCACGGCAGCCCAGGGCGGGCCAAGGCCTTCTGTTGGAGATTCTTCCAGGAAGTTCTACTCTTCACCTGGGTTTTCCAGTTCTTCATCCTGAGAAAGTTAAAATCTTCTTCCACTGAATCGATCCATCGTAATTTTGGTCTACCTCTTCTACGAGTTATTAGAGGTTTTGCGATGAAAACTCTCTTTACTGGATTTTCATCTTTCATTCTAGATACGGGGGCAGCCCAGTTCATTCTTTTGATTTTGATGGTTTTTATGACATCAGGCTCACCAAACAACCTATAGATTTTTGAGTTAATCGTCTTGACCAAATACCATTTTCCTTGACACCCCCAAAAATTTTCCTCAGAACCCTTCTTTAATCTCTATTCTAGTAAAAGGCCAGGTTTTTGAACCATATGCTATAGGTTTTTCTCAGTTCTAGTCATAGGCCAGGTTTCTGAACCATATGCTGGACCTGGCCTAATAAGAATTTTATATACTAATAATTTTGTTCTTCTTGTAAGAAAGGAAGATTTAAGGATAGAGCTTAGTCCAAAAAAATGCTTTATTGGCCGATGATATGCGATTCTGAATTTCAGAGGTAGTGTCATTCTTATTGTTAACACAAAATCCAAGGCAAGTAAAGCAGTCAACCGTTTCAAATGTAAGTTAACCAATCTCCAAACGATTATGTATATTATTTGGTGGAGATTTTTGTACAGCCATATACTTAGTCTTGGAATCATTTATTGCCAGACCCATTTTATTTGCAGCTATCTCCAAAGACAGAAAGGCTTCTCTCAAGGCTGGTAGGTTCCTAGTAATTATTTCAATATCACCAGCATCCGCTAGGATCTGAACTGGTTTGTACAGGATGGTACCCCTAGTGTTAATATCTGAATCCCGAATAGCTTTTTCTAGTGCAATATTAAAAAGCAGACACGAGAGTGAGTCGCCATGTCTAACATCATTATTGACACTGAGATCTTCAGAGAGGGCACCGTTGAATTTTATTTTACTGTTTGTCGTCTCCATAGAACACATTACAAGTCTAATTAACTTACTCGGAATTTTGAATTCATACATTGCATATTTTAAATGCTTTCTACTAACATTGTCAAATGCTGATTTAAAGTCTACAAACAAGTGATGAGTATTAATATCATACTCAATTGATTTTTTAACAATTTGACGTAAACAAAAAAATTTATCAACAGTAGATTTTCCACTCCTAAATCCGCAATTTCAGAATCAACGAATGGTTTTAGTCTCATGAACAGAATGTTGGATAGAATTTTATAGCTTGTGCATAGTAAGCTAATGCCTTTATAATTGGAGCAAACCATTGGGTCTCCTTTCTTATGAACAGGGCACAAAATACTAATGTTCCATTCTGAAGGAAGCTTTTCAGAGTTCCAAATATTCACAATTAACTTTTGTAGGTGATCATATAGCCGAGGATATCCATTTTTTAGCAATTCTGCAGTTATAAAATCATGTCCTGGTGATTTATTATTCTTTAGCTTATTAATTGCTAATTAAATCTCATCCCTCTCCGGGATGGGAATTATTTCATCTATATTTACATTTACTGAGTTGTGTTTATGATTCTCCTGTGAATTTTCTGAGTTTAGAAGATTGTTAAAATGTTCAACCCATTTTGAAAGAATTTCCTGTTTGTTAGCCAAAATTTCCCCTTGTTCATTTTGACAAAGAGTAGAATTTGGTTTAAAGTCAGAGCGACTACGATTAAAACTTCGATAGAATTCTCTACATTCATTTAGGGTTTTAAGATTTTAAATTTTTTTTAGGTTTTCTTCTTCAAAAGTTCTTTTCTTTGTTTTGTGAAGTATTTTTTCCTCTTTGTGAATTCTTTTTTCCTCGTATTGTTTCTGGTATCTTTATTTAACATCTATTTATATGCTTCATTCTTTTTCTTGGTAAGTTCGGTACATTCATAATCATACCAGTCTTTATCTTTGCTGTGTTTACTATTGCCCACTGTACACACTTTCCTTTATTTCCCTCCAATGGTCATCTCTGGAATCACAGTTCTTTATTTTCATCCAATTATTATCCAAAAAGTCACCATATTCCTTTCGTAATTTTTGGTTTTTAAGTTTCTCACAATCAAAGGTTTTAACTGGCTCAACATGTTCTTTCTCGGAATTAGAGAGCCTTGCTCTGATTTTAGCAATAATAAGACAATGATCTGAGTCTATGTTAGCACCCCTATAAGTTCTAACATCGAGTAGGTCTGAACAATGTCTAGAATCAATCAAGACGTGGTCTATTTGATTTGAACTTACACCACTTGGTGCTTTTCAAGTTTCTTTATGAACCAGTTTGTGACAAAATAGAGTGCTTCCAACAATCATGCCATTTTCTATGTGAAGTCATATCATGAAGGCTAAATCTACCAATCGCTGTATTGTATTCCGGTTCTTTCCCGAATTTAGCATTAAAGTCCCCGATAAGCAGTTTAACATTATTTCTTGGGTATCCCTCATATATTCTAGATAGATTCTCATAAAAAGTCTCCTTTTCCCCATCTGATTTCTCCTTCGTGGGAGTATGGCAACAAACTATACTGTAGTTGAAGAACCTTCCCCTTATTCTCAACTTGCACAGTCTAGGCGGAAGATGAAGAATAGCTTTTCCTAGAGTTTCCGCAAATATTTTTGAAGTAATGTTATATAAGATTTCATTTTCTTCACGGGCTTAAATTTGATTTAATAAACGTTTATTTTAGATGGAAGACAAATTAAATATTATTTAATTTCCTCTTGTTCTGAGAAAAGTTCTTGTTTTCTCATGCAGAATAGTCAGACGAGTAATATTATAGTAATGAAACAGTACGTAAATTTTAAAAACACATAAAAATCTCTTAAATGATAACAGCTATATCTATATAAAAAATTTGTTTGATATTTATTTATTCAGTTAAGTTTCACTTAAACTTTCCTTGCCTAAATATTTATTTTAACTTATGTAGTAATTTTTTAAATGTTTTACTTATTTTTCCTTTTTTTTTACTAGCATTTTTTCATTCATTTAGTTTAACCGGGTCTAGAATTTCTTCCTAGTAATGGGAAAATACTTTACCATTCAATTCCTTTGAGATAAATGTTTTTGGTCTGCATTAGATTCTGTATAGATTTTTTAATGGTAAATTACACAAATTATACCCTACTCAAATAAATTTGCAATGCTTTGTAATTAACTGAGAAAACATTGACCAGTAATTGTTATTGAGTTAATTGAGGATGTTTACACCTCTCTGACAGCTCCAAAGAAATAGGTTAAGTTATAATAAGATTTCCTATTTGGATTATGGATAATAGTTGATCACTTTATAAAATCGTTATCATTATTATCTCTATTTTTTAATTTCGGGGATATTGTAACTAATTTTAATTTAAGAGAAAAATAAAACTATAAATGGTTCCTAAAAAGTATAATTGTGAACATGTTAGTAAAAACTTAAAATAATATTATTCTAGGTCGACGTGCTAAAATTGTTGGTACTTAATACGTATCTCTTAAATAGCCAACAAAATCGATAGCGATCATTCAGATATTAGTAAATAAAACATAATATATATATATATATATATATATATATATATATATATATATATATATATATATATATATATATGTATATATATATATATATATATATATATACATATATATATATATATATATATGCAACGTATTATATGCAAACTTTTCAGCTAATAATGCGTATGGACCATAAAATATTTTTTGATTTTTAAAATTTTTTTAAACTTCGTAAACAATGTCAAGTTAGAAGAAAATACAACTTCATTAATAATACCGTAAATATAATGTTAGTAAATAAAAACATATTCGCTCAAATATCATCACACTAAATATTGTCATTGTCAATTTCACCCGTACCGCGTATTATTGGTACGTGATCCTCGTCATACCACCTCTCTAGAAGGCTGTTTCGCAGTGAAGAAATGAACCTCGCGTGAATTCGATGGCATTCAGGTATCATCAACGTTGTTCGGAGCGGGCGGTGTAGTTTTAACAGTCGTGGTCAGTGGTTTTAAATGAATTCATTTCGCTTTTTAAAAACTAATTATAAAACTGACATGACACATGCTTCCTTCTCTATTTTGTTTACAGGACAGAGGTGATGAGAATAACTATTAATTGCTCCATAGTTTAATTTAATCAAATTTATATTAAAGTATTAGCTTGAGTAAATGAGACTTGGTGGAAATAAAATTTATAATTTGAATTTAACGTTTATTTCGACGTATATTTCGACGCTATTACTGAAAAGAGTAGCTATTGATATGAAACATCTATAGGCGCAGGTATAAATCGGATCGTTCGCGTGGCGGCGCTTGTCGTGGGCGACGGATCGCCACGCTATACTAAGGTATATATATGGTCTATATGTAGAAGAATGTACAGTATGGCGACGTGTCGCCATGCGCAACCGACTACGCGACCCCCTCCTCACTCAGTTCGACGCTGTTGTTTACTACGGTACACATAACCTGTGCTTTATTATTTTTATATTAATTGTAAATAAATGTTTATTAAATAACGTCACCATTTTCTCTAAAAAATTCGTAATACTTTATTCTTTCATTATACTATATTTAGTTTCCTCTAATAATCTTGTCTTTTATGCATATTACTTGTACAAACACGATGTTTCACATCTGCCAGGCGTCCCGTGACGGCTCATTTCTTATTTTTCTATTTTTCTTTGCGAGATAGAACAATATTAAGTTATATATAAATATATTTTTTGTTACTATTTATCCTACTTTGAAGATAATTTAAAATTATGAACGCAGATTTAGCATGGAAACGTAACTCCTTTCAAAGTAACAGACTGAATTATTGCCATATATAAAACGTACATCCCTAGCGCGACACCCGCCCCCCCTCCCTCCCGCCCGAAACAACACACATATGTGTGGATAAAAAGATAAAGAAACTTATGTAATTTTGCAAAGATAAAGAAACTTGTGTAATTTTGCAGAACGTTCTGCAAAATAAACATCGCTGGCACCGAAGATAGATACGAGCGGAATATACGCTTATCACGTAGCGCGAGCGATTCAAATGTCGGATCGAGCCGCGAATACCATCGTAAGGAGTTGAAAATACGGTTTCGAAGATGGAATAGGTAATCGTAATGTGGTTATATGATATATTTGTGTTTTTGTGCTAATTTATTGCGGTTAAATTTAATGTCACATGTGTGAAATTTGTGTGATGTTCCGCGAGTAAAGATGAGTTACGTGGTATACATGTATGTAAGTTACGGGTGTAAATTACCGTAAACGATTCAGGTAAATTAGCGTCAGATTTTTCATACTAACATACATTCTTTAAAAATTGTTTTATACCGACTATTGCATTGTTAACAAATGTGAAGTTAGGCGAAGTAAGTGAATAAACCATTGGAAACATTATTTACTCACTTCAAGGCTATATAGCCATTATGAGTAAAGCACCTTTTTAATGGAATAGGCACAAGACCTTGGACAAATTGCAAATTTGTTCAACATGGCGCCTCTTTAATTTCATTGTTTTTCCTTATCGCTTTTTTTGACATTGCGCAGATCGTTTGAAAAAGAAACGGGTTATTTAGTACTGGTAAATAAAAAAAAATTAGCTAAAAATAGGAACAAATTTCCACGAATTTAATAGTGTTTCTAATTTAGATTTAAAGAAACATACTGTACAGAACAACTACTATGGGTAACATGACGCTTATTACATTTGACCGATACAAATCTGTTCATCAACGTTTTTGATTTTATCGAATGTTAGGATTTTTAAATCAAAAGAGAAAAAGATAAGAGGCCATTTATTTATCAGTTCGCACTACCTCTATTGCAGCTGTTTTTATCTTGGAAACCGATTAGCCGAGAAGCTTAAAATTTAAAGATATATAAATAATAAAGGAAACTATCAAAGTAAACTTTTTTAATTAATATGGGGGGATATCAATTCAAAGGAGAAGTTGTAATCAATGTAATGCATTTTTTGAGAATTTTAAACATGTTGAACCGGTTAAGGCTACTTTTCCTAAAATTCATGGTCATGATTGATAATAATAGTACTAGGTTGATAACAAAATTTTTATTATTGAAAATACATTTTCTTCAAATTAGTATCAAGAGAAGTATTAATTTGAACAAAACAATTGTAATAGAATTTTATTTTAGAAAAGGCGCAGGTAGAAAATAATCACATGAATATATAAATATCTGTCCATTTATAGGCAATCAACTTTCAGGTAGCTGGCCTTTGATGAATATCAAATTCTATTTCGAAACTTTACACATAGGCGAGCAATGTTATATTTCACCGAATATCTTCTAGCCGAATTCTACATGTGGTAACAACAGTGCCCAAAATAACTTACAGATATCAAAGCCAGATTTCTTATTCTTCCTTCAAAATATAGCTCTTTTGGTTCACTCAAACTCATGTATGATTAATCTTATTTAACATACAAGGGTGTATGTTTCAAATATCGTTGAATTTCAACTAACTGCATCTTTTTTAGTATTAAGCAATTTTCTTAAACCCATTTTTTCCTTACAAATTTTGTGATAGCGTCTCCACATTGTTAACATGATAAAATTTTTCTAAAATTTATTTTTCCTCTATACGTTCAAAATTATTTAATACAGTTTCAGTTCCACTTCAATTATAAACACTATTTATTATGTTGATGTATATGCAACTTGCGAAGTATGACCAAGCAAACTACACGAAAGTACCGCGCTTCTAGCATCTCAACGATGATAGACTATATCCAAGTTACAGCAAATGTCTTATGTAAGAAGTGTGCAACAATTTATATATCAAAAAAATAAATATCTTTGATTAGGACTGAAATTTTGAGAGTAACATTTTCACTTCAAAAACTCACGTACACGAATAGTTATTGGTAAAGTATTTTATTATAGAATGATAATATTTTAGCGAATATGTTCGTATTTAGTAAAATTATATTTACGGTATTATTAATGAAGTTGTATTTTCTTCTAACTTAATATTGTTTAGGAAGTTTAAAAAAAATTAAAAAATCGAGAAATATTTTTTGTGCTCCATACGCATTATTAGGGGAAAAGTTTGCATATAATACGTTACATATATATATATATATATATATATATATATATATATGTATATATATATGTATATATTTATATATATATATACATACATATATATATATATATATATATATATATATATATATATATATATATATGTATATATATATAATAAGCGTCATGTTACCCGTAGTAGTTGTTCTGTACAGTATGTCTCTTTAAATCTAAATTAGAAACACTATTAAGTTCGCGAAAATTTCTTCTCGTTTTTAGCTAATTTTTTTTTATTTACCAGTACTAAATAACCCGTTTCTTTTTCAAACGATCTGCGCAATGTCAAACAAAGCGATAATGAAAAACAATGAAATTAAAGAGGCGCCATGTTGAACAAATTTGCAATTTGTCCATGGTCTTGTGCCTACTCCATTAAAAAGGTGCTTTACTCGTAATGGCTATATAGCCTTGAAGTGAGTAAATAATGTTTCCAATGTACTTCGCCTAACTTCACATTTGTTAACAATGCAATAGTCGGTATAAAACAATTTTTAAAGAATGTATGTTAGTATGAAAAATCTAACGCTAATTTACCTGAATCGTTTATGGTAATTTACACCCGTAACTTACATACATGTATACCACGTAACTCATCTTTACTCGCGGAATATCACAGAAATTTCACACATGTGACATTAAATTTAACCGCAATAAACTAGCACAAAAACACAAATATATCATACAACCACATTACGATTACCTATTCCATCTTCGAAACCGTATTTTAAACTCCTTACGATGGTATTCGCGGCTCGACCTGACATTTGAATCGCTCGCGCTATGTGATAAGCATATATTCCGCTCGTATCTATCTTCGGTGCCAGCGATGTTTATTTTGCAGAACGTTCTGCAAAATTACACAAGTTTCTTTATCTTTGCAAAATTACATAAGTTTCTTTATCTTTTTATCCACATATATGTGTGTTGTTTGGGGCGGGAGGGAGGGGGGGGGGGGTGTCGCCCTTGGGATGTACGTTTTATATATTGCAATAATTCAGTCTGTTACTTTGAAAGGAGTTACGTTTCCATGCCATATCTACGTTCATAATTTTAAATTATCTTCAAAGTAAGACAAATAGTAACAAAAAATATATTTATATATAACTTAATATTGTTCTATCTCGCAAAGAAAAATAGAAAAAGAAAGAAATGAGCCGTCACGGGACGCCTGGCAGATGTGAAACATCGTGTTCGTACAAGTAATATGCATAAAAGACAAGATTATTAGAGGAACTAAATATAGTATAATGAAAAAATAAATATTACGAATTTCTTAGAGAAAATGGTGACTTTATTTAATAAAAAATTATTTACAATTAATACAAAAATAATAAAGCACAGGTTATGTGTAGCGTAGTAAACAACAGCGTTGAACTGCGTGAGGAGGGGGTCGCGTAGTCGGTTGCGCATGGCGACACGTCGCCATACTGTACATTCTTCTACATATAGACCATATATATACCTTAGTATAGCGTGGCGATCCGCCGCTACGGCAAGCGTCGCCACGCGAACGATCCGATTTATACCTGCGCCTATAAATGTTTGACATCAATAGCTACTCATTTCAGTGATAATATAATATATGTCGAAATAAACGTTAAATTCCAATTATAAATTTTATTTCCACCAAGTCTCATTTACTCGAGCTAAAACTTTAATATAAATTTGATTAAATTAAACTTTGGAGCAATTAATAGTATTCTCATCACCTCTGTCCTGTAAACAAAATAGAGAAGGAAGCATGTGTCATGTCAGTTTTATAATTAGTTTTTAAAAAGCGAAATGAATTCATTTAAAACCACTGACCACGACTGTTAAAACTACACCGCCCGCTCCGAACAATGTTGATGACACCTGAATGCCATCGAATTCACGCGAGGTTCATTTCTTCACTGCGACACAGCCTTCTAGAGAGGTGGTATGACGAGGATCACGTACCAATAATACGCGGTACGGGTGAAATTGACAATGACTGATCAGCTGACGAGCACATGAAATACTTTCATGTATTTCATCTTAAATACGACTCTACCTCGGAATCGCTAGCAAATTATATAAAAACCTGCTTAGTTTCGCCACACATCGAGACGTTAAATTGAATAGGAGATTATGCTTTTTTGAACTCGGCGTACCGGAAAACCAACTGGAAACTTTTATGGCTCCACCATTCTGGCACCATAATATATTTTTGAACGAATGGACATTTCCGAGGCGTGCTCGAAGATTGTTCGCTATATTCAAACAGTCGGCATCGCACCATTGTAAGTGGACACTTCAATTATATTATCAAAATACACGCAGCGTCAAAGGAAAGATTAGGCAGTTTAACGCGAGTGCAGAGTAATTGCAGTGGGCGAGACATAGTTGGACGAATTCGTATACGGTGACGAGATTCTGAACAGGCGTTACACGGTGCTGAGAAGCGACCGGGTTACGCGTGACGGTGGCGTTCTGCTGGCCGCACGCGAGCCCTAGTAGTTGGAGCACTTTCACCAGTACGAGATTGGGGGCTACCGTTTGTGAGAGAAGATATCTGTTGACCACAATAGTGTATATATTTGTGTAGTGTACATTTTGCCATCGACATGAAGTTATAACATTAATAATTATTTTTTGTGCACAATATTTACGAGTATATATGTGTCTTAATTTCAATGTACTTTTAATTGGTGATTTTATTATGTTTTGTAATTTTCATAAATTGTTAAATGTATATTATTAAATGTCATTGTATTGCAGATTTTTAAATTATAATAATGTAAGTAATGCAAGTAAAATAATTCTAGATGTGGTGTTATCGAGTGACGGCGATGCGACCATGGGGCGAAGCTGCCTGCAATTTGTGCACGAGGACTCACATTATTCTGGACTTCTCGTGAGTATCCATCCATACTCACGAGAAGTCGAAGAAGATAAAATACATTGATATGATATAATATTTTGTGTCAAATCAACCTGTATATAATATATTTATTACCATAATATCAATGCATAGAAATCCGAAATATACTTTAGATTTTTGTACGTTTTGTGTCTAAACCATAGTCCATAACTAATAAAAATATTTAAAAGTATACCTAACTTCTTAATCACTCAATAGAAAATGAAAAAAAAACTGGTGAGTAATTTTTAAACACTGCGGAAGTGAGGTATGAGCCTTTTTGCGGTAAGAGTGTAACAAACCAAAAGTAAATGGCGAAGAGAGAGAAAGAAAGAATGAGAGCGGGGGAGTGTCGTTGCTGTGCTTAAGATGAATAGTGATAGTTTATAAATAAAACTAGTTTTGGACAACTTAAATATTTAGAAAGATCTTATTCTACAAATAAGGAGAAGATTTTGGTAACAAAGAAACAGAACCGTGCACAGAATTTGTCTTGAAATGAAATCCCATAAATATGATTAAAAATATTAAGATAAAAAAATGTTCTCATAAAATAAATTTATGTAATTTTTTACAGAACAAACAATCAAAATAATATGTACGGTATTAATTCAAGAAGAAAATACATATACATTTTCTACATATTGTGCATCATAACATTTGATGAGAATAACCAACGAGAAAATTTCTTAAAAAATGTATGTTACAGTATTTGCACATTAGAAAAATGGTTTTGGCTATATTGTAACTCGCGAAGTATTTGTGGAGATATTTGACTTTTTTTTAGCCCAATTAATTTCCGACGGCCTAAGTTTTTGTGTTACGATTTCATTCATTTATAACATTCCTACTAGATATTACTAGAAATATAGAAAACAATTACTCGCCTGGTTTAGTTGATATTATCGCCTTGTTTACATAACGTAATACACAACAGAGACAATGATCTTCCCTATTTTACTTCAAAGTACGAAACGTCTAATATTTAAACAGTTTATTAACATCTAATTTTTTAAATATAATGTTCATATAATCGACCAATTCAAATTTCTTAAAGTTCAACTGACGCAGCACCCCACTCTCATATTTAGTACGACTCAGTCATAATATTAGAGGTGAAGGAGCCATATCTCAGGTTGTGTTTTGCTTAGTCACTCTTGCACAATCGTGCGGGACGTGCACAATTTTGATCCCTTTTGACAGCTTCATGTGAATGAGGGTAAAAAGTGCGCAAGTGCGTGATACAGAGTGGAATTTCATAAGAATTTCTTCCATGACCAAAGGCCCGTTTCGCATGATTGATCTTATTGCATTTGTTTTAGAGACGTCGGTGTAGGAAGGGACATTTACAGAATTGCCTACTATTCGGAGCCTAGAGCTTTGTCAAGTAATAAACTCTTCTTTCTAATTGTTTAATAGCGATAAAATATAACTTTTATATTACATTAGATAGAATGTACTAATAAAAATTTCACCAATATCCTTTCGATTGTTTTTGCTTGATGAAAAAACATGTAAATATACTCGCTGACAACGGATAAATATTTCAAAAAAGTATTTTAAGTTTTATTCCCTTTTTTTACGTTCCTATAAATATTTTTTTGTAAATACCTTCAATATTCTATAGTTATATTATATGTAATGATAATGAAATAATAATAATAAAATTTATACAAACGAGTATGAAACATACTAAAAATAATTAAATTTTAGATACTAACAGGTCGAAGTTTTACATAAATTAAAAAAACTAATTAAGCTCATAAAAATATGTACAAAGCCATATGTAATTGTTTGTGCAAAAAATGACTAACAATGATGACTACTTTCATGCATCTGTGCATATTTGAGTTACTTATAAAAATTATTCAGGTGCCAATTTTAGAGTAAAAGCCTTCTCTATCATCCTCCAGCGGGATCCGTCGACCGCGAATATGCTTCAGGTCGAGCCACCAAGAGTCCGCACGTCGTCGCTATAGCGAGCACACGGACATCGTAGCGGCCTGCTGTGTCCACGCAACCATTGGTGTACCACCCGCTCGTCCTAATGTGCAACGGCACCTCCATTTGAGTTTGCAAAATAATTTGGCGGCGTCAGTTAATTGTTGTTATACTCAACATATTTCTATTGGTTTGCTTTTGAAATATCTGCAATTTTATTATTCGCTCTGTAAGTATTCCCGTTTGATACCTATACAATGGTGTTGGAAGGATTACAGATTCGATGACTTTCGTTTTAAGTTTTAATGGAATATTCGTTTAGAATTATATTTCATCCCTTAATATTTCTTCAATTAAATCTCGATCATTCTCTCAAACTCGTCGGTAATAAATTCAGGGAAAGTTTCAGTTTGACTAAATATTTACTGAGATGTATTTTTGCCATAAGTTGTAACGCACGTTTTAGTTGCGTTTGTTTGTCCTACTGCAAACGACAATTATTACTTTGGACGTTAGGATCTTTTAGCCTGCAATTTATTTTACCATGACTTTTCTTTATTAACGCTATTTCATCAGCAAACATAAAATTATTTTGATATTCCCCGTGGATATTAATTTGTGTTCTGTCCTACTTGAGTTTGAAAAACCTAAATTCTAGAAAAGGTATAAACAGGTTCAGAGAATAAATATGCTTAACAAATGTTGCAGGGTTGAATTCTGCTAGTACATGCACTTTATTCACCTGACTTTACGCTATATTTATTTTACCTATGTTTATTACGTTGAGTGAATGATATATTACCATTAAGAGAATAAAAAAAGTCAACAGCATGAAAATATCATGTAAAACTTGACCAATTTATGTGATAATTTTTCACGCTCAAGCTCTATTGATGCTGACTTCCAGCTAACTCCAATAAATAAGGTATATATAATTCATTTTTCGTGTAATTTTTAAAACTTATTAGTCAACCTATGTCAAAACACTATATTTTTAAATAATTAGATAAATACAATTTTCAATTGGCTGCAAAGAAAAACGTCAAACATGAGAATAATAAATTAAAATGTTGAAAATAGCGGCAAGGAAATAATTATTGTAGCACTTGAAATATTATTTTTCGTCTCAAAGAAAACAAATCAACCAGCTTGGAACGAGTTCTCTAAAAAGTCTGTTAAAACATTTATTAGAAATCTATTAAGGAGTAATCTATTACTCTATATTACCATTTTCAGTATCGTAAAATATTTGTTTCGTAAAAATTGTTAGTGGAATACCATATTTTCATAAATATGGACCATTTTAAAAATACGCATATAGAGTTGTAGCAATTTAGTATACCGGATATAGCACATATTGATTGTAGTACTTCTGATCGAGACGTACGTAACAGTTTTTAGGGTTTCTCAATGAAACGAAGAATTACAATATAGTCATGTCCTTCTGTCCATCCGCCCGTATAATCCAACCTCGCATTGTTCAAAGTTTTAGATTTAGTAGATGTTTCTAATGGAGATCTCAATAATATGAAACCAAATACCTACAAAAAATATATGTGTAGTACTTCCTTACACATATACAACGAAGCCGAGTTATTTTTTTCTCACATCCCTTTAAAAGACATACCATCACAATGCTTTATTGAAATTAAATAAAATGTTTAGATCTTAAGTCTGCATAGGGACATATTAAATTTTAAAATAACTTGGGATAGACTTTCCCCTCTCCCATTATTAAATCTTCTTTACTTAAAAGGAAAACTAAGGGAATCTAATAATCATTAAGGGAATCTTTATAGATTCACTGACATCCATCTACTTGTCTTGTAAAGAATTTTTTTCTGCTAAAACCATTTTTTTCAGAATTTTATGTACGATGTTTATAAAGATATTGTTAAAAATACGAACAAAACATATCTCCCCACTTCCTTCGTCCCAATCTCTAGAATCGATAATAACAAAATTATGAAAACATAAGTTTACTGGAAGGGTTTCATAAGTTTACTGGAAGTATTTAGATATGATTCTAAATATTAAAGTTCCCGATAAATTTATGATACTTTTACTTTGCACTAGACCAAATATTTACTTTACGAAAGAGTATACGAATATGTCCAAATACTTAAATGAATGGTTTAAAATTTTACATTTCAGGAACCCTCGTAATGTGATATGCTCATACTTAACTGGTTTATTTGTTTTTGTAATCGTTCTTTAATAATAATTATTATTGTCAGCAAAATTAAATGTAATGATCATATTGTCAACATGTAATAAAGCCACACAATGCCATGTTTGTGTGGCGTTATTGCATATATATATTGATACTCAAATATCTAGGAGTAAATTAATTTTACACTTGGAGGTTTATTTTATATTATTTTATATCTACGTAAATTGAGAGAGGTTTTTATTTCCGAAACAAAACTTGTATTTATACATCACAAGGTGGAAGATATAATACATTATACGAAATTTGTTCGAGAAATAATTAAGCTGTTTATTAATAAAATATGGCCAACGAAAATTCTTACGCTAGGTATGCAACCTTTAATTTATTCCATTTATGAACTAAAAATTTATAACGAATATTATGGAAATGTTAGACTAACTTCATATTTTACATCATACTTACATCATATTTTCAAAACAAAATTTGACATTTGTACCCAAGAAAACGAGATTTTAAATAATAGGTTCTCAAACTAACCCTAGGGTATACACCATAAAAACTGTTAGTATATTGGTTAAGTATAAATTTAGTATTGTGAAATGTAATGGCTCCTGGTTTTAAAACAAATTTACAAATTAATATTTTAAAAATACATGAAAAACGTGATGATAATTTATATTAAGTTCATATGTTATTCAATATAGATATACTCTTTATTAATAGCGTCATAATACCGGATGTTGTTTGTTTCGCCTTTTATTTGTTACACGACAATTTTGCATCACACGTATATATAATTCCCATAACTTACTGACATTGATACATAGCTTTTTTAGCCGGGAATACTAACACCTCAAAAAGTATATTTTGATGGTATTTATTGATTATCGCCTAAACGGCTAATTTAAAGCAACAACTCATGTATGCGTATGTTATATTTATACATTTAAGGAAAGATAAATTACTATTTAATAGAACTTTTGAATATCACTGAATTAAATTTAGTTTTAGTAGCAACTGTTTTCTAATTTTCTTTGTAATATACACGTTATTTAAAAATATGAGAGGTATTAAAATATATTGAAACTTTCCACCTCACTTACAAAATTAACATATTCTACAAAACACGATCGTTAACTCGTACGTTATTTCAATATTTGCTAACTGGCCCTTTAGCTGGCTCACAGTTTCATTGACAAAGCATTCCCGCATTAATTATGCAGCTATCCTGCGGCTGAATATGGGGATAACATTTACATTAACCTGTATTCATGTGAAAGCGCTCTTCGACAATAAGGACAAAATTTGGTACATTTTACGTTTATGTACCTGTTATGGTTTTACTACAATTATATTTTTGAATTATGTAGAATTTATGTATTATTTTAGTTTTTTCCAACTTTTTTTTAAAAGAACTAATAAAATATAGACGAATTATGAGTTGTGGAAAGAAAATTATTAGGATTACGTGCACCAAGTCATAGCGAGTGGAATCTAACCATTTTTTTTTAATTTTTGGTAAAAGTTACTAATCTTAGAATTTAACATAAAGCGCGGAATGTCTCGCTCAGTATTCAATAATTTGCTGCCTGGCCTCATTAAAATTTCTCACGAGCAAAAATTATTTAATTACCTATCTGTTCCTGAGTTTGCCAGTTTGAGTTTCATTTAAGTTGGACTATTAAAATTTCTTTTGACGTGACGATTTAATTTCTGATTTTTGTGAAGAAATATCCTTAGTCGTTATACGTACATCTACAAATCCCTATTAATCAGAGTTAGAATGTGGATTTTAAATTATACTGTACCATATACACCACATATCTTTATCTTCAACATAGCCCTTGATTCTGTACTGTCTTTGAAGTAAGTAGGTGTTAAATATATGCTTTAAATTTCACAACGGGAATACTTGTTACATCCTTGTCCTATCTTGTTAAAAAAGCGGACACTATTACCCGGGAAAGACTTATTAGTAATTTGTAACCTAAATTTAATATTATGAATTTTATTTTTATTTCTTGTATAAGGAAAACGGATGTCAGATCTTTTAACAAAGAAGTTTAAATTATTTTTGACGTACAATAGGTTTTCACACATATATAAGGACGGTAAGGTCAGAACATTTGCCTCTTTAAATAGATCTTGTACTGATTCTCGAGATTTCATATTGTATATTATCAAAAATGTCATCTCGCCTTGCATAATTTCTATAATAAATATAAATTCTTTCGAAAGAAATTTTCGTTACAGAAATTTTGCTAACATGTCATGTAAAGAATAAAAAAATTATAAGTTAATTAACAAACATAAAAAAATCAAATATTGCAGTAGTTTCAACAAAGGAGGAGCGCGCGTGTACATGTGACTTTGTGCGCGCGCGCGCACGCTTTGTGTGTGTGTATGCTATGGGTCAATTAAGATTTCAAGCCTAACCAGTTTTACCTAGTTCCAAATAGTTTAGTCAACGCGTATTAGGTTCAACAAAATTTAGCCTTTACAATATCAGTTTATCCCGTTAATAAAATTCACACTTTATTCCAAACTCGTATCGTCTAGGATAAACTGACTGAACTGTTGATACGAGGAAATAAACATGGTAGATCGCATTAAGGCAGACATTTTCCTACCTTGCTCTTCTTTTTCCCTCGTTGTTTACTCAATACATGCCGCTGTTTTATAACTTGAGCACGTGGTGTTGCGATGTTTTATATTATTACAATACAAATGTATACATTTAACTTAAAAGTTATATTTTGTTTTCGTCTAGAAAACAAATTGATAAGTTTGATAGGAGATCGCGATTTCGTAGTAAAATTATGTAAAGCTAATATGAAAAATCTTCATATTTTGACAAAGAACAAACATGTAGAACTTTTATTGTATGTAGAGGAGGATACATTTAATAGACTAAAAATAAGAAATTATTTCGAAAGAGAAGATCAGAAAAGTTTGCGATTGTAAGTAATAGTAGTATAAAAAACTTACTGCAAGAGGCGAAGAAAATAGAGTTCAGCTTGTGAATTGCACGATTTAACTGACGCTGCTTAAATGATAGAATTTGGACATGATGGTATTCAAGGCCTTTTGACTAAGTTTGAATTGGCCATGTGAAATCACAAGTCTTTTACCAGAACTTAAACTTGCGCATAGAAAACCAAGGCACAGCCGCAGCCAGATCTCCAAAAATCATGAAAAAAAGTTATAAGACATACCATCTATTATCGGTTGAAAAACAATAAATCGACAGAAGAGTTGGAATGCTTGCGGTATGTGCAATTTGTATAATAGAAAACCAACCATTTTTGATTTATGAATGATATTTCTCCTCGTTTATTAGCGATCATAACTTAGTCTTTCCTAAGTATTTAAATTTACCATCTGTACGAGGAGAAATATATTGTTTTGGAGGAAATATTTATTGTCAACTTCAAAAATAATCCGGAAATAATTATTATCATAACGTACAAATAAATAAGTAGCAGTGATGTCTCTTCTAGAAACGACAAAAGACGTTGTGTAGGAATATATCCTCATTTTTCATAAAAACCCGTAAAGTAAGCTAATTATATGACTATTAGCTTTGTCAATAAAACTAGAATCCGATCCACTGATCACATTTCCCAAAGAAATTTAATTAATCGGTTCAGATTTCAGAGGTAATCTACCGGGAAATATAACTCTGAAATTAGAAGAGAAATTAGTATCGATCATGCCAAACTGCCAATACTCGAAGAACCTTTTTTCTCTACAACTATTCCTCAACACACTACAATTAATTTAAATCTTATCAGGACATGTACGAAAAAGATCTTACTGAAGATGTTCTGACAAAGAGTATGGAGGTCGCGTCATTGAAAAAAGAAACCTCGTGAACTAACTACTACACTGATAGCTCTGTTGAATGAAACCTTTCGGAATGGGGATGTTGACATACATTCGGTATCCTCAAATGGCAATACAGAGAAATATAAAATTAATACTGACACCATTGCCTTAAATTTTACTAGTGAACTGAGAGCAATCTTAAAAAATATCTCGCTCTAGATTACACAAACATGGCAAATGAACTAGTCATTTTCTACAACTCTATTGCGCCTTTAGGATCAATAAATGGAGATCAGTTTGCACTCGCCCAAGAAATTCATCGTCATCTAGAGCAAAGTGGCAAATCAAAAAATAAAATCTGCATTTTGCAGTGGTTACCGGCATATGTTGTTATTCCAGAAAATGAGGTAGCTGATAGCTTGCAAAAGAAGCTTGTGATCTTAGCGATGTTAATAATACTGGAATTACCTTTGCAACATAAAGGCTTATGCAAGGTATTGTGTACGAGAAGAGGCTATCAAGAAAGATTACCAACCATGTGAAGTTAATGCAAATCGTGTGCTCATTAAGACCATCATAAGTCTTAGAACTGGACACTTTCAAGGCAAGAAAATCCATCCTTATTGTCATTGAATCTATCATCGTTGTAACAACTGTAATGATTAACAATCAGATTCACAAAATTTTGGTCGTCATACTTCCAGATATACTAAAGTTTTTCCTACCTTTACATATATTTACCAAATCTAAAAGAACAAAAATAATACAAGAGACAAAAGATATTTTTAGTTCTCTTCAAGAATCACGAATTCTCTACATGAAACATGTGTTGACTAATACATTTACATCGAATATTAAAAGCGAGTTAGGTTTTTATGCTATTAATCTGTTAAATTTTAATAATTATCAGTTTTTGAAATTAATTCTCATTTATTCAAAATTCAAATTGTTCGATATCCTATGTTTTAAATTGGGTATTAAATCTAAAACTTTGTCTTTTAAATTTATTACATATATTATAATAAATTGAAATTAAATGATTAGGTAATGAATAAATAAATTAAATGGACAAAAGAAGGTAACAAATCTCTATATCTAAATACTAAAAGTCTGTATAAATATGCGTTCTAGCACTGAAGAATTTTAGTAATCACGTCCTACATTCTATATATTATGTTACCGTAACTATATATATATTTTGTAAGCGTATGGATTTGCCAGAATATGGTAGATTATTATATGTGTAAAATGTTAAAAAATCGGAAAGGGAAATCGATAATAAAGTTAACAGATTACTAACCAAAATTGAATACTTTTTTGGGAAAAATCGTTAAAATTGTCGATAAATTAGTAAAAATAGTCAAGAGCTTTAACGATATAAAGATAACAAATTTCAACCTTCGTTTTTTGTTGCCTATGTGGCATATCTCCTGAAATTTAATTAATATTAAGTTTGATTACGTGTATAAATTTCAAGCCTGGAATATTTGACGATATTGATATTGCACTTGAATAATATTTGGGCATTCTTTTTCTCAATTATTAATTTATCTCTAACTGTTTTTAAAAATAGAAAATTATTTACGTCTTGTTGTAGATTTTTATTTGTGATTGATTAGAAATCGAATTTGTTGTGTTGTTTAAAAAAACCTGTAATTTCGACAAAGTATGCGATAACCTTTCATGTTTTATTTACGAGAAAAAGTAAACTTATATATCAATCTAGTTTTCAAAATTGTTCTAAAAAATGTGACATTATTAAATTGGAAGACTTTATATTTCAAAGTGGTATAAAGTTCTTCCCGCAGTATAATTTTATTCGTTCTCGGTTTACCGGAATGAGTTTTGGAATATATGTTTTACTTTATTAAACTAATTAAATAAGAAATAAAATTTACCCACTCGGAAGAATATTTGGATATGATTAAATATTTTTATATAACGTCTAAAGTTCTCTCTAAATCTTAAAATCTTAAATCTCTAAATCTTTTTCAGACAAAGTGGAAAAAAACTTTTAGAACAAAAACGTGAAACAAAATACTTTGAAACTTAAAATAAAATTTGTAACATAGTTTCAAGAAATACATTAGACTGAAGTAAATATAAAACAGAAGATTCTCTTTCTCTCTATTATCTCTATATCTCAGATTTCGAAACGCATGTTATTTGGTGACTATCTCTACCTACAAGGAAGAGAGGAAGTTTTTCAATGAAGAGAGAAGTACCATGAATTCACTCTGACAACGAAACCATTCAACTTTTCTTCAGTTTGAATTTCGTTCATAAATACAAAAGTATATTTTGGGTACATATAAGATTGCATCTGATTAACGTTAACACAATTTCTAAATTTCTAAAATTTCAAAATCTTCAATAATTATATTTTGAAGTATGATTATTTCTTCTATTTACCTTATTTCTTCAAGATATTTTCTCCTAATACATAATTTGCCGTACAAGAAATAATATAATAACGAACGAAGACATATTCTCTGTACAAAGTTAGAATTAAAATATTGTTATGATACTCGCGTGCCTATGTACATATAAGTATTTCATATATTATTAAATATATGTTATGGTCTATTTAAAAAAATATTTTTATTAAAATTAACCTGCACTTGAATATAAATTCATATTTGAAGTCGGATTCTATCCCGGGTTCTTATCTGTATGTCTGTTTGATATATAAATGTTTAGTATGCGCTTTGGAATAATATGTTTATATGGAAATATTTTACGGATCACAATACTATTATACCTGTATATATATCCCCGTAATATTTATTCATATAAATATATCTAGTTAAATTTCCTTAAATGAAACCTTATGTTTAAGTCGTTATTAACATTTCATTTTCTAAATCTCGATAGATTATATCGATAAAACACCACGAAGAAAGTTTAAGTACGATTTTAAAAAAAATGAAAAAGTTTATTCAATTTTTTTATTAGATAAAGACATCCGCTATCATACACAGCATTGAATGCCGGTCACGTAAACAAATTTTTATTTTCTCTGAAAGGTGCAGTCAATATTTACTTTTCAGTCTTTAAAGCTAAAGTTGGAAAATTTATGAAATTTTTTAATTTTTTTTTTAGTCATAATAAATTAATTTTATTAATTTAACAATAATTTTTGCACAAAATAAATAGTCTTTAACGGAAACGAATATTGTTTGAATAACAAACACTTTTGTTTTACTGGATTCTTTACTTTAATGCTTATAGATATTTTTAAGAACTCACTCTTAAAAATAAATTTCACATATTTTTTGATTTTTATTTTAAGCATAACGCAAATTACGCATAACACAATATGACGTCACAATATTCATGAATGGTACAGGAATAAAGTTAAGCATTTATCAACCTTTCATAAACGTTGTTACAATTTTTTTTGCTCTATCTCACCTCACCTGGTTTAAAGTTACAATTCTCAGTAGCGATGACACACTTGCTCATTTTAGTGTTGCTATGAATATAATTGTGCCAATTATTTCATCCTGACATCTTAAAATAATGGCATATTTTAACGTGCTAGCTTGATTGAGATCTTATACATATTATAAATATCATATTCTACATAGTTATGTAAATGGGAGCAATATCTCACGGTGCGAACGTCATTTTGTCTTGTATTCATAACATTCTCGTCACGGTGGCATATCATGACATCTAGAGACCTGAGAGCGAAAATATGTCCCACTCGTAACTACACTCACTACGGGAGATATCTTGGTATATGCAAAAATAACACAGAATAACTTCGAGAGGTGACACCTAAATGGTCCTTTTGATTTGCGACGTTAAAATTGTCACTTAGAATGTTAATTGATATTATCAATGAAACTAATAAAATTTCTGAATTTATATTCAATTTATTTAACCCAAACAAACATTATGTCAACAGTGGAACAATATTCCACTGTTAACATAATGTTTAAATATAAATTAAACATTATGTAATTAATATAATTGTCAAATATGAATTTAAAGCGTGAATTCGATCGCATGGAAAACACTGATGTGATTTAAAAATAATTTTCTATTGAAATTTTCTATTGAATTTTCTATTGATTTCTAATTTTCTATTGTATCTGTCTAAATTCACTCTCTTATCCTCAACTGGATGTTTTTTTTTAAATTACTAAAGTAAAAAGAGCTGCTATTCGGCAACAAAAAGTCCATTTTTTATGTGATGCAGTCTCTACCTATGCAAAATGTCTCGGATATAGGTTGAGTGTCTGGGGCGTGAAAGCTAGACAAATAACCTTATTTTGGCATGGGATATTATACTCGGAAAATATTTTCCGTTAAATTTCTTTTTAAATTTTAACCTGAAATGATAATTATAACCTGAGGTAAAATATATCGAAGCAAACTGTCAACCAAAATCCAGGACTTATGTTCCATAGTCATAAAAATTATTTCTCCATGTTTTTTTCTCTCCTTCTTATCACCAGTGCTACCTTCGCTCTGAAGGTTATTTAGTACGGGTTTCAAAGACATGTTTTGAATTTTGTGATCAAATTTAAGTTCTGGCCAATTATATTCCTCTGAAAGATTAAATTTATTTTTGAGTTATGATTTGCATAATTAGTCACTAAAGTGAGCATCGGTTGCAGTACAGTTAAAGTATTGTAATCTTATATTACTAAATATTTAGAAAATTTTCAAATCTTTTTTAATTCGTATCGAAACTGTTTCGTTCCATATGTAAACTATTATCGATCAATCTGTAAGCATGAAAGTTTGAAATATGATGATTATACCAACGGTTTAAAAATGTCATTAACAAGAAAAAATCTGTTGCTACTCATTATAGTCCTTTTTCACAACCGCTTTTCTTTCAAAGAATTATGTGACTTTGCCAGATTTATTATATGTAAATGCAACTCTATAAATCGAAGATTTAAGGTTGAAAACATTGTATATGGTACTGAGATGAAAATGTACTCATAACTTTGATTATTTTGAAGAAGCAATAAATTTCTCTTGTTTACTAAGGTATGTTTAACGTAAAATTTTAACTAAAGTATCAATTTGTTTAATATCAAATTGAACATTAGAACATTCATTCCGAAATTAGCATGCAATATTTCTGCTATTCAGCCTGAATAGTCGTTTTGTTGATTTATGCCAATAATATTGAGTTTCATAACGTCCACTAGAATAAACAATTTTGCCGGATTGGATACATTCATACTTTAAATACATTCAATACAAATTTCATTTTATATGCATACGAGTATAATTGTTTTATTTTAAAACTTGTTTGTGCAGAAATAACTCGTAAATGGAAAACAATTTTCTTCATTTCTAATTATTTAGGCCAGATTCTGTTATCCTTATTTGCAATTTGTAGACAACTCGTAATGATTTTTTTCAATTTGTGTTTTATTCGAATAGCTATAATAATAATAAAAGCGACAACGAAGTACAATCGTACATTAAAATTATATTCAGGCATTATGGCAGTAGAAAATGTTTAAAATTATTCATTATTTACATAACTTTATTTCAAAATAAAAAAAAAACAAAATTATAGGTACGGATAACATAAATTTAAAAAATAGCGTTTTGATGAAACCGAAGCGAAAGTTTAAAAAGAACCAAAACACAAATATTCAAAATTCCAATTACTGCGACTTTGGTTTAAAAAGAAAAATACATATTTTTAAAAAGCGTAAAAAGATAACGAAATTACTTGAAACATAACATGATTAAAAGGAAAATTTCACTGCAAAGTTACCTTGGAAAGTGTTTCGTAAATAGCGAAATATGTTCAAAATTATAGCGTGTGTATAACAATCCATACATTCTCACCTCATAAACAAAGATATTGTCTAGCCTATAGGAACAGGAAATGTCATCAAAAATTTAAAAAATCGAAGCTACCCAATAGCAGTGTAACAACAACAGAAAAGTAGTATAAGGAATAATGGAATGAAGTAAATATCAGGAAATGTAGAAGCATTACATAATTTGGTGGCAAAATCATGTAAACTAATCATCAGATCATTGTGTTGAAAAAAGATCTGAAAGTGGACAATGAAAGGTTTTATTTTATCGAGCTCTCAGAAATTACTATTCAGATTGTAAAAAAATATTTTATTTGTTGAGAATTACGGTCAAGAAAAGCTTGTCGTTCTTTGCCATTAAGCTGACACAGAGTCTGTTATTGAAGGAAACTAAATTTAATGCATACTAACACTATTGTAACAATTTGTCAAATAGCAATTTTTAAATGAATGGTATTTTTGTTGCCTTGGTAATATTTTTTGAAAATTTGCTGTAATTTGAATCGAATATGCGTCACTTGGTAAACTTTCAATGAAACCCTCGCATGTCCTACGTTTATTCGTAATAGTTTATTTTGTTGTACTTTGACTGGTTAATTAATTCAACGTAAATATATACAAATATATGATTAGTACAGCATTCCTTCAGAGCTTTGAGAGTTAGTATCAGCGATAATAGATGTAGTAAATTCCCTTGAATACTCTGTCCTTACTTATCATTGATAATTGTGACGCCACTTTAGAAATGCATTTCGATATATATATCTTTTAATAGATATGTGAAAAATTTGATTTTGATAACCATATTTATATTTCAATATTTTTAAACTACCCTAGAATTTTAAATTAGAATCAAACAAAATGAAAGTCGTTCATAACTAAACCAACTTTTATAATAACATAATATAATACCACCCAATCGCGAGTAGGACTAATACTTAGAAAATGTATTATTGAATTTTGAAATTTTATTGGTCTTAATAATATATATTCAATATTTTAATAGTACTAAAAATCATTCACAATTTAATTTATAATTGGTACATAGTTAACACAAAAACATTTCATGTAAATTTCTATTTAAAATCTCTATTTCCAGCGGCGTTACTTTTATTTTCCATTTTCGGTTAGGTAAGAAGCTCGAGTCGTCTATCCATTGACATGAATTCAATAAAATAAAAAGCTCAGTGCATTTTATAATTAACCAAATATTCGGTAACAAAGAGATCTCTTTATAAAAAAACATCGGACTTAAATTCTATAAATGTCGTTCACCTATAAAATACACCGTAGATAACTTAACCAATTATAGTGTTTCTAAATTGGAAAGCTAACTTTCAGTACTTAAACTGTTTTTTAACGCTTGATGGACTCAATGGTTATTGTTGCAATGATTACAAGTACCTCCAAGTTTTGAAGTAAATTTTTATAAATCACTTGCCGTTATTGGTGGCTTTTGGAGTGGAGAAGAAGAAAATTCTATTAAACAGTCGGTAAAAAGTTTTATTAAATAATAATATGTGAGATTATTGAGGAAAATATTAAAAAAGAGGTTTTATTTCCTTTCAGCCAACCAATTCGAAAAATTAAAATAAAAAATTATTTAATTTTAAAGATGATACGCTAACGATGACTCAGAGAAAAATTATTTCCAACTTTTTTTGTATCAGAACATTAAATCTTCTACCGTTATTTACAAACGGTAACTAATAATTGCTAGGAAATCTCTAGGTAACTAGTTTCTAAGACAATGAACGAATGCTCTACAATCTTGATTTATTTATGTACCTGGAATACCACGCTGAATCCACTTCCGAATCAAAGGTTGACCTTTCATGTGACTGTAAACAAAATGGATTAATTGACCTTCCTATGTCACTTTGCAAAACATTGAGCTTTTTTATATAACACTAAAGCTAACAGTTATATTACGAAATTATCGTAGGAATATATACTGACGAGAGTAGTAATGTACAAGCCTTACAATGGTTTGTTTGCGAACACATTGTATGGAAAACCGTTTTTAAGGTCTACTATTTTGTACAAACTGTTCTGTGATAAATGTGTGATAATTCAGGTGTTAAATAAAATATTGTAAATAAGTATAAAAAAGTTATTTAGGTTTATGCCAAAACTCGGTTCAAGAATCACATAGAATAATCATCTATGAAAAGAGATAGGATTTACACTTTTTATTCAAGTGCACTTACATTTTCAGATATATTAAAACATATTTACACTTTTACAGGTAAAAGTCTAGAGAAAATCAAGGAAAAGTTATTCATCAACTACCACCCAAGCATAATGTACTTTTTTCATTGCTGTTTTTTATGAAAATGTTTTAAAAACATTTTATTTTGTAGCTTTTTCGGATAGACGGTTCACACCCAGCTTCTGCGCTGAGTTTGCGTAAACACTTAGATTCATATATTTTAAAGGCACATAATAGGTTTAAAAAACTACTTATAAATGCCAATCTAATTTTCACGATGTAAACATATTGCCTAAAATATATTTCACGACCGTAAACATTTCAGTATGAAATTTACATTCATTGGTATAGTTACACATATACTATAGATAAATTTGCGATAACCTTATTTTTTCACTAACATAGAAGTTCCAAAATAACTTTTTTTATATAAGTCAGTAGTTTGTGCGATATCCACTTCGTAAGTTTTAAAAAGTGTGGCCTCCTTCTCTTACTTGTCAACTATCTGAGAAAAATAAGATGGTAGAGTTTTAGTTTCAATCAAAACTGGTTTGAGTAAGGTACGTTGTGCAGTTTTTGGGATATGAGATATTTTTGGTACCGTCCGCAGAAACAACTTTGTTTTTAGAGCGTCTTTGTGCAATGCAATGCAATTTGATGGTAGAGAATCCTTGGTGCATTAGTCCTACTCGCGATTGGGTGTTATTATATTATTATGTTATTATAAAAGTTGGTTTAGTTATGAACGACTTTAATTGTGTTTGATTCTAATTTAGAATTCTAGCGTAGTTTAAAAATATTGAAATATAAATGTGGTTATCAAAATAAAATTTTTGACATATCTATTAAACGATAATTTTCTATATATATATATATATATATATATATATATATATATATATATATATATATATATATATTAATTCCATATAACAAAATTAACTCCTTATTAAGTTACTGTTAGAAGATGGCGCTCTGCGTTGGGATAGGCGCCACCAAGCGCGGCCGTAAATCCGAATTTACGTTATTAGTGTTTTTTTTAATTTATTTTAATTCAATTTCTTCCAAAAGATGCTCTTTGCTAACAGCCCACCTGAAGATGTTGTAATACAACGAAACCTAGGTCGTGGTAAAGAAGTTAAAGAAAGTAGAAATAATACCACATCACGTTGTTTCATTTAATTATGAATTAAAAAGAAAATAAGTAAAATAAAATACCACAAAATTTCAAAAGCATACCACTTTCAGATATACATTTCACGAAAAAAGTCATGAATAAAAGAATTCCCAGAACTCACTAATTCAAAACCAACTGTGATGAGGCACTAATGACAAGAGCAACGATAATGATGAGTTCAGTTTCTTGAAAAACAAGTGGGTAATAATTAAATCAAATAGATCACATGTTTATAATCCAAGGTATCCTACCGTTTTTCAGTATATCGACATGTGCAACTATCTTTTGAGTTTTTGATTATCAATTATTTGGGTAATAAAATACGTACCTGTGTGAGCTGTGTTATTTATACAACATAAGTATTTTTTAAAAGGCTACACAAGTTCCCAAGTTTCTGCAAAACATAAGCTGGATGTCACCGTTTTATTTTACGGGATTTTTTAATATTTTTAACGAAATGTTGTTCGCAAATCAAACTCATTCAATTCATTAGCGATTTTTTCTTCATTAAATGAAAATATGTTTGTGATTTGTACATTGTTTGTCATCATTATTTTTTTTCTGAAAAATATAATTCATATAGCCTATCAAAAACTGTGAAAATTTTCTTGAGACGAGTGCCTACCATTAGCGTTTAAACAGAGATGCAATGTTTTGTCCTTGGCAAGCATAAAAATATTGGAACAAAATCATTAAAATTTTGTTAACGTTGTGCTAATTAACTTTTTCCGTAATGGCAAAAAATAATATAATTGCCATTGTATTTCTTTCTATCTAAAAAATTGTTACAGATAAGACTGTGTTAGTGTATCGTTTTAAATTACTATCTATATTTAAAAGTTTACATTTACCACATATTTATATGAGCGCCCATAAACTTCTAATAGTAATTTGGATGCTTCTGAGTTTTATAAATCATATGTAAACTTCCCCAAAAGAATAAATTAAAATCTATTTTAACAAAAATGTTGTATACTACTGCTAAACATTCTGTACACAAAGGAACAAATATTAAAGTGTTATTTTGACTCTCTCAATAAATAAGTGAATCATCGATTATTTCGTGCATTAGTCGATGTATGACAAAAAAACATTGACATACATAAGGCAATAAATTTAAACTGATTATTACAACATATTTTCTATACATTTTACTGCGGTAATAAATAATTAAATCGATTATCTTTTATAATAATTAATTAGATTAATTTTTTCCTTTTAAAATGCGAAACACGTTTCATAGATAAAAACTCATTTATGTATTATTGTTCAGATTTAAAAGTAAAAAATATTTCAGGTTTGAAAGTATATAATTCTAACTTAATTATATCCGCGTAGTAATACTTTTGAATATTTATAAATATATATAAACAAGATGACGTAAATATATGCTTAACTTATAGTTAATACAATTCATGGATCTTGTTATGAATCACTCATATTTAATAATATGTTTTTCATTGAAATTGTTAAATAAAGGATAGATGAAAAATGGTCTCTGACTTGTAATCATTAGTTGACTTTTCATTTATGTCTGTCAATATTATGATTGGTTTAAAATTATAATTAAGACGATATAAATCCTCACATCAGAAATGTTATTTACTTTCCCATAAAATATCGTACAGTTAAATTTATCACCATTGAGTGGGCTTAAAGAAAAGTTTACGGATGAATTGTGGTGGTTAGAAAGAAATAATATAAAATTATGTATAAATGAAGATATAAAAAAACGATATTTTATAAAAACAATGCTTTTACTGTTTTTTTTCCTCTTCAAAATGAGTGTCTTGACTTATTCCGTAAACTTGTCTCAACAGTGACCTTGGTGCTTTGAAATATTGGATTTTACCCATAAATTTGCCTGCTGGGGACATGGAAAAAATTGTTGTGCAATTGAAAGTTAATACAATTGTGAAAGTACACTCAAATATATTATAATATTGAAACATATGTAGAAAATATCTAAATTTATGTTATTTTTTAACCAACTAGTAATACACTCTTCATAATATAATTGATTAAAATGGATTTTTTCTTATGAAAATTACAATCTAAGTTCCTGCGCCCATTTAAGGTTATTGGTTGTTTAGTTACCAAGTAACATATAGAACATTAATTAAATACTTTTTAGGATTAATTTATGGTTATATAACAAAATGTATTGTATGTATTTTATGATGAAGTATAAACAATTTATATTATTAAAATGCTGTTATCAACAACGCGTGCCGATTACGGGGTGATTAAAAATAAAACGCAGAATCTACAATCGTTTAATCATTGCGTTCAAGCAATATAATACTATACCCTAGTTTATTACCTCACGATTCATATTGTTTACCTTACTAGTAAGCAATTTACATAATTTATTCAATTAATATTTCATTGCGTTCCAGCAATATTATACCATAATCTAAAATGGTACCTTACCTTTCATACTATTTACCCTACCAGTGAGCAATTTACTTGATTTATTCTACTAATATTTCATTTTGTTCTAGCAATATTATACTATACCATAGTTTACCACCTTACGGTTCATATTATTTACCTTACCTGTGAACAATTTACTTAAGTTATCCTAATATTTCAAATAGGAAAGTTATATTTTTTTGTCTGTTTTTATGGGTCCAAGAAAAAACTACTATACGCATTAAAATATATTATAGCAAAAAGACTTATAATTTTCAGATTGCCATAGGCTACGTAGTATACATGTATGTTGTTTATTTTTTGCGAATGTAATCGTAGTGAGAGAAACAAATTCAATGATTTGGACGCATTCGTTATAAGGCAGTATTTTACTCTGGTAATTTGTATAGGCGATCACAGGTCATAATATTTTCTAAACGAAAAGTCCATTATATTATTTGTATTTTTATGGATAAGCCACGATAACAGGTTTCAAATAAGAAAAGCGTGCTAGAAGGCAGCGGTATTTAGATCAATTTATTCATATTTATTAGTGGGCTTAAAGTCAGATATATTTCAAGCGTATTTGACAGATGAAAACTAAGCCTTGACGTTTTGTAATTTTTGTTTGGTAGTATAAGAAATAGGAAAAGATTTTTCAATGATAATAAAAGAAAAAAATAATTTTTTATGACGTCAGTGGGACTTTACATGAAATATTATATCGATCTTCTATATCGAAAAAAAATCAGATCCAAAAATCTCAATCAGATAAATTAAGTATACCCCTAGGATATCTTTGTACATGTCGAGTACTAATTCGGGTCGTATTGACACTTTGGAGAAAGAGGCTTATCGTGCTGTATAAAGTAATATTTTTGACACTATCTTTGTTTACCCTAAAATATATCACGCAAACTGGGGTGAATGCCACATATATAATCATATATAATGTTACTAGAATTTCATTTAAGTAGATACGAATTAAACAAAAATGTATAATTATTAAAACACAAAAGTATGAAACAATCTGATAAAGACCTTGCAATTTTATTTTATGTTTTTTTAAAATCTTAGTATAAGAACAGAAAAATGAACTGCAAAAGACATGAGCAATGTTATATATACTTGTTACAGCATAATTAAAAGTATCACAATTTTATATTAAATTTAAACAGTAATTATTAAGAATTTTATAATAAACAATTCTTAATAAATACTGTGTAAATTTCTTAATTAAATTAAATGTGTAAATTTACTCCTACCACATTTCATCTCAGATTCAATAAATAATTAAATTGATCAACAAAGTCGAGAGCAATAATATTCGCAACAAATTATGTAACAATACTACAATAAACACAGTTACCTTAATTAACGATGTTGGCAACGTTCGACTCCAATGGGAAATGGATAGTTCGGCAATTCAACGCCATTTGTAAGGTTTTATCGAAAACTAACGCTTGACATGTCTAATTACACATTGACATTATATTAATACTGCCTTTCTGGAAGTGACGTCACAATTATTAGTAATTAATGGGGGAAGTAATTCGTTAATTAAAGTCGATGTTCGACAGCAATCCTCTGAGGAAATAATGTATCATAGTCTTTGGAGGTATAATTAAAACTGATACTGATAAAGTTCTATTAATTGGCCAGTCAATACCTAAATAAATAGTAATTCATTTATTAGGCCGAGAAGTTATAAATTAATTTGATTTCTAATGCAGAAAACAATTGTAATTACCAGTAACTTCAGAAATTAACCTTTTATAACTATAAAAGATTTAAAATGGCTGTTAAAAATTTGAAAAACTTAGCAAGACTTAATAACGCGGTCCTTGTAATGTTTATTGGATTACACTTTATAATTACATCAAGAGTAATACAAAGAAGGTTGTAATGATCTTCTTCCAAAATTCATTACTTCATGCGGCAAGATAAACTACGTACATTTTAAAAATATTTCCATGTAACTGGCACTAAAATGAAAATTTCCGTAAAAGATTCAGCTAGCCTTTTTGACTTAAACGTCGTAAGAGGAGAATTTAAAGAACGTGCGTAAAAGAAGATACATATATTATTGCTTCAATGGAATATACTCTCGCTTAAATAAACTTTAAGTTTAATGCCTTTTTTATAACTAATATTGTTTTATATATAGCAATTTTATTTGCAAATTTTTAAAACCATTATAATTTAATGAAAGTTTGATCATTTACATCATTTTTATTTACAACTATCTGCATTCTGAAAATCCAAGCAGAGCGATTACCACAACAATTTTTATATTTGTTTATCCTTTATTCTTCATGTGAATGATTCAACCTTCTTTGTCTCAGATGCCATGCGTTATCTATATTCTCCGAGCTATGTTTATTTACTAGAATGACAAATGCTACCGATAAGCAGTTTGATATGCATGGCAAATTTACATATTTTAGCCATATGATCACCCCGTTCATAGTATTTCTTAGTCCGGAGTATTACTTAACGTTAAATGAATTGCGGGCTTAAAGGAACTTGTTGGTAAATATTTATTCATCACTAATATTTGTAATGAGTGATATAAAACTACGTCAATATAATTTTAGCTTGTAATTATAATTTATTTTATTCCTTTGATAAACAATATAAATCAAATATTTTTATAAGTTAATTTTTAAATGCCTCTTTAATGTTATATTGGTATATCGTATCCGGTTGTCCGCCGTTCAAACGGTTTGAACATTTTTTTTTGCATTAGTTTCATACTTCACGTTTTGATGTATATTTATGCTTATATAATAAATGTCAGTATTATATTTTGTCATTACTTAATACTTGGTAATGCTATTTTCACATTATTTGTTTAAAATTATGGTAGAAAGAAGCTAAAATTTTTAATGGCAAGTGTTTTCTCTATTACTTTCTTTTTAATTTACGTGTAAATATATAAGTAATATGTTTATTATACATGATTTTTACAAAGTTACTCTTTCAGTTATTTATCATAAATTGTACATACTCTTCAGTTATTTGTTATAAATTTTATATATATTTCGATTCTAAATGGGGGTGAAATGGGACCGTAGTAGAGAAGTCATTGATAAAATGCAAATGTTTTTTGATTTTATTTACAGTGTAAAACATTTTATAGAAATCATATTAGCGTGCACAACGAACGTAAATTAAAGCTGACGTATCTTTTTCATTTGTGAACTAAATGCAATGAAACTAACCTTAAATGTTATACCAAGCTAATTTAAATATATCACTGAAAACCACATTAAAATCCGTTTGTGCGGTGCTGAGATTACCTTGCACAACAAAGATACGCACAGACAAATAGACAAAAATTCTAATATGTGGTTTAAAGCTTAGTACTGTGTCTTTAGTAGGTAGCACTTAGTGTTACTTAAAAATATCCCACGTATGGATTCAGTTTTTTTACGATCTGACTATATACATAGATTCCTTCATATTTTGGCCCATTTAAATTACGCGCTTTACTATGCGTGCGAGGAATGTATTGCAAGTTATCATTTTCAAATAGGTAACTGCAAAATATTGCAAGTATTTTTAATCTTTATAAACATTTTATTTAATTTACAATATTGTTACGATTACAAACGTTTTTCCAAATTTTTTTTTATATATAAGTAATGTAAATTTTTGATAAATTTGTTTTGTCAATAATATTTTGCCTCTTTTATTCATGATCTTTTTAATATAATTTCATTTAAAGAGAATAAACTGAAAACAGGTAATTACTTGAATTTCGTTTTTAAGTCTTAGTTTGTATCCTATTAAGTCTCTAATGTCAGACTCTGGAAGGAAACTTGTCTAATATAATATAAAATCGTAATCCATAATTATCGTATCGCAAATATATCGTTAAAAATTGGATAAAATCTGATATAACACAAATGAAAATTTCCTGCTTTTTCATATTTTAAATGCAGTAATATACATAATCGATGACATATTTAACAAATTATGTCTTGGACTAGATTATTTCATTATAAAATATTGATTTAAAATATGCCTTTCCCATGAAGAAATGTCCGTCAGTTGGTTGCCAAATATAAATTTAAAAAATATAATATAATTGAAATTTTAAATTTTCGTAAAGAGGATCGCACAAAGATTATATCTCACTTTGTACGATCCTCCTTACGCATTTAAATTTTTTGATTTTTCGAATTTGTTCCTCTTTTTACATCCATTTCTTTTTGTTTGCAAATTTAGTGTTTAGGATATCTAAGAATGATAATTAAGTCGAAACCTTATCACTTTTACATTCTTAATAAAATGCATTTTTATATGTGATACTTTTCAAATCATTTTTTTAATAAAATAATATTCCGGCCCCGATTTTTGTAAAAACTTCTTCTTTTACCTATATTTATTCACTTAAAATAAAATTAAAAAAACAAAATATTTGCATTTCTGTTAAAACATACTTGTCCCAAATATTGTTCCATTTTTATTATTGTTTTTAAATTTCCATAAATATTTTCAAGTATGTATATTTGCGTTTCATATATTAAATTTCGTCCTTTTACGTTTGAAGGAAAAACGGGACTAAAAACTGATAACTATATTAACGATATACCAAAAGAATATTTCATTCCTAATTTACCTTCTTGTAACGTTTGGTTTATGGACTCTTATTCGATTTTTGTTATTGCAAAACTTAATATCTGGTTAATCTATATATCTGGTTAATGCGATATTGATATTACAGGATTTTAATACTATAAGTCTTATTATTCTAATTATCAAAATAATTAAAAATTCCGTTATGGGCAGATGTATTAATATTATCTAAAAATAACAAATATATGATAAGAGACTTACGTTTTATTCACACAACAAAATATGAACGAATACATTAGTAAATATATATATATATATATTTATATATATGTATATATATATATATATATATATATACACATATATATGTATTTATATATATATATATATATATATATATATATATATATATATATGTATATATATATATTCCATTAAAACACAAATTTTAAAAAACTAATTTCTCATTAAAATCTAAGTTACAATGTAAAGAGATGAAAAAACCAAAATATTTTCAGTGTTAATCTTCCGTGTTTACCTTCCTTCAGGTGATATCAAGTCATAAAGGGGCAAGTAAAAAGAGAAGATAAAAAAGAAATAAAATAATTAAACCACTATAAAATTTATACCACTAAAAATTTTAGCAGGAAATTTTATTAAGTTAGGCGATGAAGGGTTTTCTATCTTTAATTGTGCGTACATTGATCCCCAATCGATCGATTAAAAACTTTGACTCAGAAAAATTTAAATAATATTACAAATATTTAGATTTTTACGACGTTAGATCACAGGAAATAATCAAAAGAGTGGTAAATTTTTTGATCTCGGATCAAAATCAAATGATTTTTTTTCCGTTGGATGTAATAGCGATCAGCTTATCAACTTTGAAACTTCTAATTGTTAGTTTATTAATTTTTACGTGAAATGTTCAAAAAATGAAATTCCTTATTATGTTTTATTATGTTATTATTATTTTTTCTTAATACAATTTATTTTCCCCCGAAAATAATTTTCTTTTTAAAAACATCATTCTTGAAACGTAACCTATATAAATATTTCTTCGCTATTCAGAGAATTTTTCAGTAACGTAACCCCGCAGAGAGTGTGACTGAGCTGTTGGATGTTATTCATTAATCATTTAAAAAAATTAAAAAATATCTTTTTAATACTTACTTAAATAAAATGTCAACTTAATTTATAATGCCTTTAATAATAAATCTTCCAATAATACAAATAATCGATTAAACAAATTGTCGTAAATATGAAATAAAAAAAAATTGCTCTAAATTTTGAAAACGACAACAAATGCTGTTAGTGGAATACAGTCGTTTTATACAATCGATTGTCCTGTGACTGGTCAAACTTTATAATAAAAAAGTTTTACAGGTGTCTCAGACAGTGAAAACCATTTATATTATTCATTCTTTTTATTAATTTTTTTTTCTGTTAAGAAAATATTTATATCATAACCCAAGAATACCAGCAAACATATTTTGAGATAAGAGTATAAAATTTCAATATAGATATTTGTGTCTCAATTCACAAAATATGAAAATAAATTCAATAGATCCGAAAGCAATTTTATTATGTAAATAATAGTTCAAACTGTCTGAAACGTTTCGAACCGCCGCGAATTTTTTTTTTTAATTTTTCTTTAGTCTTAATTTATATCGTTTTTATAACTTTATTTAGTATTTATCTTAGACTTCCCTTTATACGTTTCTCGTATTATTCACGTATTCTCAGTTATTTTTTCATGTAAAATTTTAAATTTACATTTACTTTCTAAAAAATACCCCTAGCTTGAGAGTTCATACGTATTTAATTTCAAAGGATTCGTTCTCATAAACAGTGTTTTAACCGTTGTTTTTTTCAACCTACTTAACTTTAATGAATAATGCTTCAATTTTATGGGTTCAGAGATTTTATGATATGGTATTTAATACGTCTCGCACCTTCCGAACAAATACACAATAAAAAATATTTGTCCCCACGTGTTATATTAATAATTCCAGACAAAAATATGGTTGAATTTAAAAAATCTGTAATAAACGATTTTAATAAATTTGCAAAATGTTTCGGGTTACAATACATGTTGAGAAAGTGTGATCAAATACTTTTATATTAACGTGGATGTTAGTGAACAACTAGTACAAAATACGTCATAATATATACTGCTGACATGGAGGGCCGATATGGTTTATCACTTTACGATCACCACACGAATAATATCGGTATAATGTTATCGATATTAATTATTTTTTACCGCAGGTGAATATAGAAAATAACTTTATTTAAATTGATATACCTATAAGTCTCCTTATAACCAGATATTTGTTCAGAAAGGGATTTGGGGAGATTTGATATTAATAATATGTCATAATAATGATGACGAGATAAGTTTTGAACAATCATTCCTACGAAAAAGATTCTGGACGACGAAACAAATTTACTGTGATATTTTCAGTGATTGTGGCTTTTAAGAAAATTCAATAGTATGTAATATATATATATATATATATATATATATATATATATATATATATATATATATATATATATATATAAATTATGGAATTAAAAAAACGTATAATGAAGTAAAAGTCGCATAATGAGACAAAACAGGGAAAAGTGTTGTTAAATAATAATGGAACCTTATATTTTTGGCCAAAATTTTACAGATAATTACTTGGTAGACTTTTTATTTGTAAATAAGACTGTGATAAGATTTCCCTAACTCGACTAAAGTAATTTTCTGATCAAATATTAGAAAGCAATATTACATTTTTTTACTCAGCGAAATGGAATTTTGTAATATTATGTAAGTAATATAAAAAAAGTTATTTTACATTTAGTATCGTGATCAAATATTTATTAAACATTTTGGGCGTTAATACAATTTCAGGAAAATTTATAATTTTATTGCTGTTTCAATTACGTGAAAGCAAATTTAAGAACTACATACTACTGTATTATAATTTTGGAAACATAATAATTTGCTAATATTTACTTTCTAAAATGTGAGGCTGCCGTTTACTTCTTATTTTTAATGGGACTTTAAAAATTACTTTTATGCCGCTAAATAAATTTAACACCATTAAATTAACACAAATTTCGGACAATACTTGTGACTTTAACGCTAGTCTTAGTTAACAATTCATGATAAATTTGAAATAGCATTTAGTAATACACACCTATCCTGCGTCTTTTAATACTTATATTTAGTTTAATTGGGTGTCAAAAATAATGTAATATTGCACAGACATTGTAAAAAGCAGAAAGAAAATTCCTTATTAGGAAATAGGAGTATTTTATTTATTGATGGAATATGAAAATCTGAAACAAGGTACTACCGCGTGACGACAAAAGTTATATTTCTCGTTCACCATACATTTTTGAGTTTAAAGAAATTTTCTGTCATGTAAACTTTAAAATGAATGAGCCTATTAAAAGTCACATAACCTTTCATCCCCAGCCCTCTAAAAATCTGTATCTACAATCCTTTTTAGAATTCCGTCCCTCAAAATGGAAAAAAAGAATGCTTATTTAATGGCTCGAGATACTAAGTTGAAAAATAATATATTGAGGCCTATAGCCGCACATTGCCTTAAAAATATCAAGTTTTTTATTGAGGCAACATAAAGCAATGGCTCTTTAAAGGGTATTTTTTGATTCATACAAAAGTCTTACTCACTGGTCATCAACATCTATCAAACCTATCATGTTTAAACAAGTCAAGGAAATAATCCAAAAGCAATGATTTCCAATTATATTTAATGACATATAGTGGCAAATATATATTTTTATAATTAGTTGGTTTTTACGCTTATGAAAAGTAGGTAATATAATTACATTGTAAAAACTTAATATAATAAATAGTTTGATTAGAAATACTATGTCCCCTAAATGTTCACAAGTGCGTAAACATATACAAAATCCTGGTACTCGAGTTCTCCTTCAGATTGACAAGTTTCATAATTTCTCAATAATTACTTACAGTAGCGAAAGTTTCACATAATTTTCATGATTATTTCTGTTTTATCCTAAATGCTTACATGTGAAAAAACCGGAATTATCACCAATTGAACTACCCTAAAATATTTCAGAATTGTTAAGGATGTGGCTCAAGCGGATAATTTTATATGGAAAGTTTCTGTATGAAAAACATTGATCTCCAGAGTATCAAACATCTCGTCATATATATAAATCATGACAGTATTAATGTGCCGAGCAATCGGCAAATTAATTATGCTTGCTCTTATCAATTAAAAGATGTTTTTATTTCTTAAAACTAGTTTATTTAGTTAAATGTTGGAAAAAAATTTCGTTTTGTTGTCAGGTGCGAGAACGAACAAAGCGGCGTGAACATGCTACATACAATTGAACATGAGAGAAACATTCATTTTCTAGATTAAGGCCACAAACACTGAATCATTGGTCTAGTGATTTGTTACATAATGAAGCAATTATCTAATCGCTAACAGTTACAAATGTCATAACCTCACAAAGTGTACATCTTTGAAGTCACAACATTTCACAATGAGCACTTCATCAAACTTAATTCGACTATTTGAAATCACTTTTGCGGATGAATTTCAGAAAAAAACCTCCGAAGAGAATTAATTTAATCGAATTTAAATGCAATAATGGTCGAAAACTGAATAAACTTTTTTGAAAACGAATTATAATTTTTTGCCTCTATCAGTTATTTATGACATACATTTTTATTGTTTTTTCTGTCATTTTCATTTATTACGTTTTGAACTCGTTTCAATTATTTGTGATTTCCTTACTTTTCCAATGCGCGAGAAAGCTTCTCGAAACCGAGACGAAAAATGATATATTCATCGAAGTCAATGTGTTCGCGATATAACATCAAAAAAGCCGTTCATAAAAAATGTATGGAAAAATGTTTTTCTTATATATATATATATATATATATATATATATATATATATATATATCTATATATATATGTGTGTGTGTCTGTGTGTATATATATCTATGCAATTGAAAAAATAAAAAAAATAAACCATTTTGTAATATATTTTGGACATTAAAGAAAATAGGCTAAGAAAAAATACATAATAAAAACGCCCTTATATTAAAAATAAATTACGCGAAAGTACATCATTAAGCACACAATTGCAATAGATAATATTTAAAAATTATAAGAAATATAATAAAATAATGGCTTTGGCCTCAAATTACGTTTAATTAAACAGAAGTTACAACTTTCAACTCTCTCTCTATCTGCAAGTTCTATATAAACTTGTCTTCTTTGGCTTCACAAAACAAATTCCATGTAATGAAATTGGACATGTACAAATATCTTTTATGCTAAAGTCATCTTAACAACCTCAAAACTACTCAAAAGTAGCACGATATCATAAAAAGACCAGAGAAGACCGAATCAAAACACAACTAAAAAAAGAGAACGATCGTATAATTTCGTAGTTAAGTCACGTAAACGCATCGTCAGGTCGTTGCGGTGAAGGCAAATCTGACAATAGACGAGAGGGGATTTTCTTTCGCTGAGGGCGTTAAAAATTACTATTCAGATTGTGAAACACGTTTTATTTGTTTGACAGTCGCTGACTACAATGGAATGAGACAGCCCTCTTTTCGTGAATTCGACGTGTTTTTGAGGGGTGAAGGCTCTGTTCATTACTCATTGCGATACAGTCCATTTATTATATATATATATATATATATATATATATATATATATATATATATATATATATTTGTGTGTGTATATATGAAAAATAATAACAATTAAAAGTGTACCTCGGCTTGGTCATGTTGGTTAATCTATTTATCACAGTTTCAAAATTCCATAATTTTATTAGATTTTGTTACGAAATTTTATAAAAAGTTATATTAAGTACTGTCTAATTTTTTAAAAAGTCCTGTTATAATTTGTTTAATGAAAAACTTAAAAGATTTCGTTTTGAGTATATTTAAATGATTAAGGAAAATAAGTGAAGTTTTCTTTGTTAATATTCTTTTCCGTTTATTTTACATGTAAATATTTGATATGAAAATAACTATATTTTTCATTTCTTTTTGAGTAGAAACAAAATAGTTTTAGAATTATAATACAATCGTGCAGAGCTTTTTCCAAAATATGAGGCTAGATAGGGTCATTTTCATTATCCCCACTTCGTTCGTCTATAAAATGTTTTTCATTCTTCTCCTTCAGACATGGTCATTTATATAATTTTGTGAAAAATATTTGATCATTAATGACAAAAGCTGAATGGTCGCCTATTGCGAGTCTCGAAACACAAGAATATTCTGTCCTTTAACCAGCATTGCCCAGTCATATGGTTAGAAGATAAATACAGATAAAGCCAAGTTAAGGTGTCAAGATGAATTGCAGGAAGCCTTTCACCACAAAGAAATGGGTCAGTCTGTTTTATTCAGTCCCACAATAACTCGTGATATCTTTCAAGATTGTGTCGAGAGTGTACCTACTCAGTATACTTTTGGTAATATCTAATGTATGATATTTAGTCTATTCGTTAATTACACACCATATATTCATAATCTGCGAGGATTTTTAACCTATATTTCACACATGTATTCATTTCTGAAATTCTTTGACAATGCCTGCGAATATCACATTTCACTAGAAGCTTTTTAGTTATATGTCTGTGATAATTCCTTTCTCAATGTTTAGTTTTTTATAAACACAAGAGAGCCTGTTCGGAGCTTAGTCCGTTTTGAATGACGGAAATACATGAATAATAGCCTATTTTTAGAAAATATTCTCTAAGGTTAGTAATCTGCTTCTGTGTTTTTAATTATAATACTGGAAGCAGATTATTAATTTTATGAAATTTTCATTCACAATTCTGAACATCTGAATTCTTCACTTTTAGTGTACGGAATAAACTCTTCAACATTTATGTAATATGTATATATCATCAAAGGAGAGACGAAGATATGAGCCATTTATAAAATCACTCATATGTTCTTCCAATTGTTTTGTAAGAAAACGTTTGATGGCAATTTGAAATTTGAATAGCTATATAGCATATTAACTCAAGTGTAGCTGAAGAAATTTTATTAAAAATATTAACCACTACTTTATGAGGGTATGGTAATAAAGTCTTTATGGCTATTCAAATATGGTTACACTATTGTCACATACCCTTATAAAGTAATCACCAAATTTTCCTGCTTGTAAATAAGCAACCTTCGATACAAATTTGAAAATAAGTTGGTGAACGTGAACATTGGCAAGATATATCATACAGCTATTATGGAACTAGTCTATATTCAGCACGTTGTATTTTATAAATCCGTAAGAATAGAAACGTGTCTAATAAACACGTTTCCATTCTTGCTAGCTTGACATATATTGGTATGAAGGAACCTTAATACGTTTAGGTTGCTGTGTCTGCATTTTTTGAAACAATATTTGTAATTTTTCTGTAGTAAAAAATAATAAGCTTAGAAAAACATGAAATACAAATGTCTAATCTAAATAAAAATCTAAATAGTTCCTAAAATGTTGTATAGTTTACACTTTATACATAGATATGCGTAATATTTAGTTTTCTTCCTCTACCATTATCCAAGGATTTTTCATAATCATGTATTCTTTCGTTTATCACTCACGGTTTCCTATATTAGTATGTCGTTTCTTAGAATAAGTACACGTTATGGAAAAGAAGAAAGGTTTTATTCTTGGTATATTTTCTAATATTTATTTGTTTGCTACTCAATCAAATTTACCTGAAATTTTTCGAATTTTATCTTGCACCAGCACGTATTTATTAAACAGTGTTTTTAGATTTCCCTCCTTTTGAGCACTTATGAGCAATGTTAAGAAAAGTATTACGATCCAGGAAAAACTTTGAAAAAAAATCATATTTTATTAACACATCATCTGAAATCATTCATCTGAAATCGAGTACCATAGAACTGATGTAATATTTAGTTCATTATTTTATATTTATTAACTAACTTAATACTTGAAGCTTTAATTGAAGATATATCTTACGTTATATGATAAATTTTGATATTATTCAATATAACACGAACATAAAAACTAAAGATAATAAAATATGTGTATTTTGACTTAAAAACTTCCAGAGATTAATATCTATTGGATATTTTAGCTCTGTTCTAAAACTACTTTACAATTTTAAAAAATCTGATACAATCCTCGCATATGGCTTACTTGGGTTTATATTTTTTCACTAAAAAAATTTCAAGTTTCTAAGTGTTTGTTTCCTGGAAATAAGTTTGTGATATACAGACAGGTGGACGAACACATAAAATTAACACTTATAAGGGCCATGTTTATTCTATTTTTGACCTACAAAACATAAAATTAATTAAAAAGCCCCTTTGTTTAGAAAATATATAATTTAAATTTCGTAGTCTCTACAGACAATAAGACTGTAGTACAGGTGGTTGAAAACTGAGATAATTTAAAAATCATAATATTTATTTCTTTTTATTGAATGAGAATAATTATTTATTTGAAATATTAATAAAATTTTTTAAACATAATTTTACCGCCATCTGCATAATCAATGACATTTCAGACTTTATTTTGTTTGGATTTTTTGCCGTTATTTCCATGCCAATATTATTAAATTAAAATTATAAAATTATTTTTGCAAGATATAGAACGTCTTCGAAAAAATATCTGTCCCATTTCGTTTGATTTTGAAAATTGTAAAATTATCTATTGTAAGTTGCACGTTATTTCTCTCGTCAAAATTTTCCATTATTGTTTTTGAAATGTTTATAAGTACTCGTTTACTAGTACTCGTATACGTTTTTTAGACTATTTCTTAGTAATATTTGTAATATTACATTTATATAAATTAACATTTAATGATCCGTCTTGGTTAAGCTCCTAAATTGCAAGGATCTTTAATTGTACATCCTGACCATCTAAGTTTATTTAATATTTTTAAAGGGCAAAGATTTTTAATTGTACATACTTACCGTGAATTCTGGTGACTTCTAGTTAAATAATAATTGATAAATATTTGAAGATCAGAATATAAAGCATTCATTCTGAATCTCTGATCTATGTTATAAGGTTGCAAGGAATATTTCGAGAAAGTTCTAAAATCCAGGTATTTAAGACTAAATATCTGTGTGAATAAGAAAAAAATAAAGAGTTATCACTGATTCTGATCTTTTTATGTCGGAAATGTTATTGGTTATCAATGATCCTGCGGATGATGATCGATCATCGTTTCGTGACTTCTCTCGTCGGCGGTTGTCCACGAGTCAAGCTTCTGCACTATTAACAGCCCGTTCAGGTCATCAGTTGGTATAGCCGCAGACGACTGCTAGATTACGACTAAGAACTGCAATTATAGATATGACAAATTTTCGTTAGTCGTGAGAAATGGTAAAGAATAGATATTTCGTTTCCTTAAGTGAGTAACGATTATTTTGTTAAATATTTTTTCTTTTATAATTCATTTAATTAGACAATATATTCTGTCAGATTTCCATATTATTTAAAGGTTGAAAACTAATTTTTTCTCGTGGCTTTTCCGCTATTTACATGCGTACGACCACAACAATTGAATATCTATCTTATCAATGTGTGTATCTTTACAATGAAGATATTTAGGAAGAATTTTGTTTAGGCGCGTATAATAAAAGTAATTGAATGCAAAAATTCTGCTTTCGATGTTTTTGTATGTTTCTCTCATACAATCAGGTTAATACAATCATTGATTGAACACGAATCACGCAAAAACTATTAACTTGATTCAGCTGAAGTGTTATGAGTAATAAATAAATTGACCTTGAATAATATTTATTTTTTATTTTCTTACGATGCGTTCGCACAGTTAGAAGATATGTAAATTTAATCAAATCAAAAATACATTTATAATAAAATAGCATAACAACAGCAAATAAATGCCTAGCTACTTGACACGTAGCAAAAATGCAAATGTATAGTGTATCCGTGCATCTAGATAGATAGTGCTACGTGTATTTTACATTATCCGGATATACGTTGTTAATGCACATTGCATTGAGAGAGATGAAGTATGAAATGGTGTACAGGAGTATGTGCTTAGTAAGTAATATGAATGCTATTAGATGCATGACGTCGTTATTGGTCGTCGTTCTCACTTACATTTTTACAATTATGTATATTCGATGTAATCTTATTTTGTTGCCTTATCTCCTTTAAAATTTAAATCGGCTGTCATTATTTGTAGTTTCATTCCTTTCACAGGTTCATTTTAGATTGTGTAAATTTTATTGTTAGGTGTTTTATTGTCTATACAAATTATAATACAGTATAAATAGAACTATATAAAAAAAATTGCTTAAGACAGAAATAGTTTAAGTGACATAATAAAAGTGATAGAGCAGAATTTAGTTTTTTTGAAATTTTTGTCTATTTGGGTGTTTACATGTTTATTTGTGCACACATCACGTCAAAATTTGGATTTTAATTTTAAGTAATACGAGTATCAAATAGAAATCATATTTAGATCTTATCTAACAACAATTGGTTCGCTTCATCAAATGATATGCGTGTTTGGTATTATATTTTCAGAAATTGATTTACATTGCATTAGTGTAACATAACAAAGTAGTACCTAGTTACCCAACGCGTAGTAATTACACAAATGTATAAGGTACCTATATACATCGATAGATGTTACAACGCACATTTCAAATTGCATTATGAAGTTTTCCAACCAAACATATATCGGTGAAATGAGTGTAGCCAGAAGTAAAATGTGGAGTAGTTTGAAAATGTTAAGTGTTCTGGCAAGCAAACCGAATGTATTACTTACTGTAATATTAATTTTCCATTAAGAATTTGTGATTTTAAAACTCAAGCTAACTTAGATACCAATTGTCAAGCAAGAACATCAAGATAAGTATTAGCCTCATTTAATTATGCGAGCTTACATTATGTAACAAAGTGTAAAATAAAGTCTAGTTGCAAAATAAAAGACGAATTTACTTAATGTTCAAGTAATTTTATTGTAATATGCGGACAAAACTTTTAAATATACTTCCTTTAACAATATTTGGCTTCCTAAAATAAACAACTCTCTGTTTTAATTGCGTAAATTTTAATATTTTTCACCAAAACCTTAAAAATGTTGTTATTAATTGTAACTTCTTTAAGAAATAAACCAATAAATGATGAAATGCCTTGCATTACAAATATTGCTCGGGAGTATATCAGTCACATCTTGTAATAAACATCGAATTAAAAAAAACTATTTCATAACAAGATATCAAATTATTTTTTCGGAGCAACGGTTATCAGAAAATTACAACCCCTGTTATGAAACCTATTTCTTTTGAGACTTATGGTCTTTTGAAAAGCTTTTGAAGTAGTATTAACAATATATAATTCAGTTCAGTAACAAAATAGTAAAATTACTCTCTTAGTATCTTCCAGCTTAGCGAGAAAAGTACCCGAATTATAGAAGTAATTTTGTATTAATTATAATTTGAAATGAATGGGGGCATTATTTTATTTATAAAAAAAATTCCAAGCTCTTGGGATCTTAAATATTACTTTAATGAAGTGATTATTTAAAATTACGGCGTAGGAAACAGAACTAAATTAAATTTCGTATTTTATTTATATAAAATGATCATTACCGTATTGTAGTAAAGAAATCTCTGTAAAATTCTCTTGAGAAGCTTGTGATTAATTATTAATCGAATATTAAATATAAACGTAGTGGAAAAAAAAATTTCCGTCGTAACAAAACTTTCGTAATTACTTTGTCATCTGTCTGTGTTCGTACGTTAACTGGAAATGTTCACTTTTGCATAACTAAGTCGAAAACTAAGAATTTTAATTAGCTTAATTATATTAAATAAAAGAGATTGGTCAACCCAAAAGGTGAATTTCGCAGAATTTTTAATAACCTATAATTTTGAACCAAAATAATAACTAGAAACAGTGTGAATTGGATGAATATTAATAATTCAAGTATCTTTCTTTCAATTGGTATTTCATTTTTTAGAAAAATCAAAAAAATACAATGCCATTCAGGCAGGCACGCACGCACTCATGCGGGCAAAAAGTAAAAGGATTCCGACTACAGAATTTCTGCAAGATGAGCTAATATTTTAAATACTTTTCATCTCATATAAAGTTTTCATGTTGGTATAACAGGATTTACGGAATCCTAATAGTTTATTTTCCGTAACCCATTATATGGGCAGATATATTGGTGTTTTTCCCTTTCCACCATTACGTAATGTGTACTACATGATTAAAAACATAAGATTGTTGCAAGACTACATTAGATGCAGAAACGTAAAAGGAAACAGTTATTAATTTAACTCTTATTATAAAAGAGTGTTTTCACTTGACAGCAGATTGATTTAAATGTTAAACTATACTCAATCCCTGGATTGCTGCATAGTTCTTGAGCTTTGTATTGCAAGCTGTCTAAGGGACTGGTTCACCAATATTGAATTAACGTAGAAGCTGATATTAATTTCGCCTTCATGACCTTGCATTGTAGGTCAGGTTAATTGTATAAACAGGATGAAAATATCAAAATTGTTTCATGTCTCATATTTTTCAATAATGTATAAAATATTGCAAAGAAAATTATATAACTATTATTTATAAATTTAATTTAATTCAACCTTAGTTAAAAGTTACTTTAAATATTTAATTACTTTGGCGTTAAATTACAAAAATTGTCAACACACACGCAAGAGGTTTGAGTTTTAAATTTTATGAGGTAGTTATAATTAAAAATAAATGACTTATGAAAAAATGTTTTTATCGTCATATAAATATTCACATCTAGTTTTAGTTAATTAAAAGTTCCAAGATGTTAAAACGAAGTGGTAATAATAGTTATGTAATAAAATAAGATGAAAGGAGATATGGTGATAATTCAAAGTTTTGTCGTTTATTAGTTATTAACTTTCATACTAAGCTGTGCCTGTATAAGTTTACTATTAAGCCGATAGGATTTATATGCACGTTTTAATCTCTCGAAACACGTGTTAAATACTCCTTGCGCTGTCGATTGAAATATTAAAGTATTAAATTTTTATATTTTATTATTTTTGTTGATTATACTAAACTTCAACTTACCTAAGGCTCTGGTACTTTTATTGGTTCTGTGCACAAAGATTCAGAAGATATATCTGTTGTTCGAAAGCTTCATTGTTCTTCCATTCTCCATACGTTTCTAGTTCTTAAATGGAATAAGTGAAAATTTAAATAATATACGTGTTATGTAAACATTTTTCGCAGTAATATCTTAGAAATAGTAATTGAATTATTGCACGTAAAGATTCAGATAAATTAATACACTTTCTAGGTTGCAATGAATTCATATAACTATTTTTAGAAAATGACATCCTACTTTGATTTTGCATGAGTAGAAAATAACATAAAATAAATTGACAAGTGCTAATTTTGTATCCACGCCAAGAGTCCGGTATCAATATTTATTTGCATTAATGCCGTAGAACACTATCTCTTGACAATATCATTGATTTATATTTTGTTGTTAAAAATATTATTTATAAAAAATTAATGAGGAATATAATGAAGAAAAATAAACCTAATAAATATGAGAAAAAGTCACACTATGAGCTTTTCGTGCCTGCTTAGACAGTTTCCTAAGAATAATTCTTTGAACAGTCGAAGATACACAGTATTTTTATTTTACTTACCCCGGACTTTTATACAATTTTGCGCAATGTAAATGATCCATTTAGTCTATCTGTTACAAAAGTAAACATTTCATGAATTTCTGAAAAACTATTACATTTGGAATCGTCAGTATAGTTTTTAAATTGTTTTCATAATTTCGATAATTGCGGTTTCTTCGATGGCGGAGTTAAAACGGCAAAGGGGGTTGGGTGTCTGTATTGTGGACTATTTTGTATGTTTTTTGAACAATATGTTTAGAAAAATCCTACGTAAAATACTGTAAAAATAATTTAGAATTAAGTAGCTATATCATGCAGACAGAGGAAATGGCACGTATAATCTTCCAAAGGTTCCGTTCTCCCCCGCCTCCCTTGTATTACAGAAATGTAACAATTAGAGGGGAGAGGAAATATTTTAAACTACTTTGAAATGTAAAATACTTTCATGTTGAATATCTATTTAATGAATACGACTCAACGCAATGCGCGAAAAAAATTGGTCCTGCTTTTTACCAGGTATTTTGTTTCTTATTCCTATGTGAATCATTAAGTGGCAAACTTTCACATACTTAGATATAAATATTTAGATACTACGAAGCGTGTGACAGGCAGATGGATGTATGGATGGACATGCCAAAATTATAAAGGTTTTTGTTTCATAAAAGAAATCTTAAAGCATTTATGTACGTCTCAGCCAGAAGTACTAAAATCAAAATATTCTGTATACTGTATGCCAGTTTGCTACAACTACACACACACAAGCACGCACGCACACACATGGACACACGCACGCACGCTCGCATGCACTTACGCGCGCATGCACGCAGGTACGCACGCACGCACGTAAGCACGCACGCACGTACGCACGCCCCTGTCCATCAATCAGGAATTCGATAATATAGATAACAGTTTTAATAGCTTTTCAGGTAAGTTCAGCAAGTGGTTGATTTATTTTGTTTTGAATTAGGCTTAGGCAAAAGCTTGGCTACTATCACATACGACATTTAAATTCACGTCGTGAAAACAAAATTTCAATCTTCGTTTTTCATTGCGAAGAGGCATAGTTTCAGGTATTGGCGATTAAGTTATTAAAGTTTAAGTTGGTAAATGTAATGAGCAGGATATTTTTACTTCTTCAATATTTACATATGACGTTGAATAATTTATGGACCACTCATCGTCAAGCATAATGCAAAAGAATGAATCCAAATTATTCATTTAAAATTTTTAAATATTGATAAGTTATCATATTTTTGACATTTTTATTTGCAGTCCATTATAAATTTGCCACATTACTGGAAAAACATAATGTTTTGATCAAAGATTGGGTTAATTAATAAGTTTCTAATATTGAATATATTTGGAGTTAATTTAGTAGAAATTCATTATTCACTATTCATACATCACGTAGTTTCATTTAATTGTGATTAATAAGTTTCTAATGTCGATTTCCCTTTATGAAAATATCCTTAAGATCTAAATATCACAAAAATCAAATAATAATTGGTACCATCTTTATCTATAATTTTCTGCTAACTAGTAGATATGAGAATACATATTTTGAGTAAAAATGTGTTAACGTAAATTTCAAAAATTACGGGGTGTCTTTTATAATATATCTCACTGTCTTTTGCTGTCGAATTCTATACTCATGTTATGTGAATCAACGGCACTTTACATTTCTTTCTTAACTTTTCACATGCCATTTTTAAAAGGACCCTCTTTGATTTTGTCGAAAAGTAAAATATTTGACAATAACCTATTATTTTTAAAATCACGTTTGAGACAAAAGAATATTTTTTTGAAAATATATTTTAGATTTTTTATGTTCCAAAATTTTGAAAATAAATGTAATGTATTTTGGTACGTTTTCTAATATCACTCGAAATGTTGGCTGTCAAATTGAAAACAATGATGTTACGTGGCCAATTTTTCACTTTTTTTATGTTTATAAATGAGCACCGAAAAAAGCAACGATGGTTTATTTAAATCAAAGGAAACAAAGAAAATAATTATGAATGTGGACGGAAAAACCAAATTTATTTTTCAAATCTGATAAACCCTTTTACCGAAATAATCATATTATTTACTCCTATAACTGATTTATTTATTATATAATTTCATGTATTCAGTCGATATATATGACTAACATATTGCTACGAGAGCAATGTCTTTCAACGAAGCAGAATTAATTTAAAAAGTTTAATTTGAATAGAATAAGGAAACTTTTATGTTTTATACCTAAACGATTTCATAATTTTTGCTATTAAATATGAAATCATTTTAATTTATATTTCAAGTGTCAAGAAAAAATATTATTACGACTTTAATATCGAGAAAAAATCACAAATTACAAAATCTGAAGGGCAAGTTAATTTATTTAAGAAAATTAAACCGTAATAAATATTATTATAATAAAATAAATTAAAATATTTTTAAATTTACATTAACGTGAACAAAGTAGCTTAAAATGAAGAAGTAGTTTATATTTAAACCTAAAAATATGTATAAAAGAAAGATTTAAACCTAAATATAAACAATTTTCTACATTCATATATTTAAATAATTTCTCTCTGCATGCCATAAGTGAATGAGTTTTGACTTATATATTTTTAATCATTGAACTTTACCATTGTCGCTATGATGAAAGTAAAACACTAAAAGCATGAAGAAAAGATGTAAATTCCAACGAAGGAACACGAGAAAATAGTATAGTTTAGTAGTAATGTCACGTAAACGCATTGTCAGGTCTTTGTGGCAAAGACGAATCTAATAATAGACGGGAGGGGATATTTTTCGCCGAAAACGTGTTAAATTGTTATTCGGATAGCGAACTAAATTCTATTTATTGAGAGTCACTATTTATTATAGAGAGAAGAAGTTGCTGTATCTAGAGTGTGTCTTCAGATTGACGCAGATATAATTAAGTTAATAATTTCAACTATGCTTTTGTTAAAATCCTTTTGGAAAAACCATGCAAACCCCTAAATCCTTTTGTAAAAACCCTAAATATGATTTTGTTTGTTTATAAGACTAGAATATTTTGTGTATGGGTGAGCTTATCTATTGTCAAAATTATTAATCGTAACTTTATAAAGGTGAAATAAGCACCGAAATTTCGAAAATATGAATAATTACATTTTGTTGTACAGAGCACATTTATGTAACCCTTTTCTTTCATTATATGTTATAAAAATGTGTTGGTAGTATAGAATGAATTATTCTACTTTATAGTGCAATTTGCTAGATTAAAAAATGCCCATAAAACTTACATTTTTGCCTAGCTTTTTCAGATAAATACCTATTGTCGAAATGGTGAAAGATTTTTAATAAACTCATGTAAATTTCTATTTAAATTTAAAATTGAACCTATGTTTGATAACGGGTTTTAGTCATACATGGTAATTCCACCTATATTTATTTTATTTTACATACTATATAGTTTAATGCATACTGAAGCACGTACATACTCTTTTACATAGAGGCACCTGTTAAATTAAAATTTTATTACGTTTCCTTTATAAAAATTAAAACTAGGATAATTAAATTAGGCTCATTCATGTAGTATATCTGTCATAAAACTATCCGGCGATATTTTTCCTCAATTTCTGTAACGTTTATGACAAGAAAAATTCCTTAATGTAATATACGCCTATTATAGCGGCATTTTATTATACACAACTGATTATACATAGTTTCAAAATTTTTCCAGTTGTTTATTCCGAGTATTTTGTTCTAGGTCGTCACACTGAGAAATATGTTTCATAAATATAATTTTAATAAACGCTCGCGCATTGTTTACAATAACGACAATTAATTTTAAATTACTCTAGTGATTTGATAACCAAAACACTAGGAATTTCTTGTTTTGTGCAGCAGAGTAACAAGCTTTCAAAAAATTTTGTTTTTTATTGAAATTACCCTATATAGTGAACTGAATTAAACGGTAGTAAAACTGCGAGCGCCGCCCTTAATAACTTTGAAATGCTGTCGATAATAAAATATTTACGTTCTCATCCAAGATTGGAAGTTAATAATAATTTCTTTTGATGCAAGAATTTTTTCGTTCTTTTATTTAGTACGTTTCCAAACAAGATTAAAATAAGTGTAGAATAAAAAGGCTTAATTAAATAATAAAATAAAATACTAAGGCTAAGTCTATAAATTGTATTTAATTCAGTAATAAAGTGTTATTACAGTACATTCAGAAAAAAAATGAAGTCCATACTAAATTCATGTAAATATCTAATAAATTTTATATATGAATTTCCGTAGACCATATACCAATGAAAAATAGAATCTGAAAGGCACAGTTCGAGTCCGCGCCATAGATTTTTTGTGAAAACATGTGGATAAAACAAGATAAGTGTTTAGTGTTAACATTTAATTTAATTACCAACCTATTCGATATGGTTACAAGAAGTAGCATAACAAGGACTGTCGTCGTACGCTGTATGCCTGAGAAGCCAACTGCGTAATCACTTTGATAGTAGTGGTAGATTAATCATTTTCGTTTCGACGTTGTCGTAATTCTCACATTTGTCTGGCCCTGTTCTTTTCAAGTTTATTGGATTCCTTTTGACCCCAGCTTTCCCATAATTTACGTTTTCTATAATTTGAGATGACATCTTTAATTTTTATATAATTTACCCTTTAAGACCGATGTTTACTTATATTCCAGAGAACATTTTTATTCTCTCACTTTGGGTCCTGACAGTGCTCCGCAAATTCGTCACAATGATATCTAAATCAATATAGTATACAACGCTTATTCGCAACAAACACGCGCGCTCACTGCATTAATTAAATAACGTCACAGGCAAACAAATACCACACGACCATTCAAAATATACTTGTGCTTTATGTGCTCAGCCATTGTCAACGCATTATAAGTTTCGTTATTAGCGTTTGAAATCTGACGGTATTTTGTAGAACAAGAAAATTCGACCGGACATCACTTTACTTAACGAGAAAATAGACGTTTTTACGTCAGTCAACAATGCTATCGTCAGACCGAAGCCGACCGTAGTCGAAGGTAATGGGCTGCATCGTTCTTGTTGTCAATATATTTACGACAATTATATGTATGTCTTCATTTCGGATTTATTAAAAAAAGTTAAGTCCATATGTGTTGAGTCTTGTAATTGGTGTGGTACATATAACATTGATAAGAATAAAATATAAGTCATAAATAGATTCTAAATTCGACATATCAATTTAGACAGTTTACATAATTGTGACCAATATTATTTAAACAATTTATTATAAAATCGTCTCACATTTAACTAGTGATAATGATTAATAGATAAATTCTGTGATATTGTAATTATTTAAACTAAATAACGGGCATTAAATGTATAATATTTAATTATATGAATTATAATTATAATGAAATATAAAAATAATTATATAATTATTATATAATTATTAATTAATCATATATTTTTTTATTACATAATGTAATTTATTAAATAATTATTAATTATATGAAATATACAAAGTCAACCAAAGGAACGAACACTTGATGGCAATAATATTGCGCGCTATTTTTCACCGACTTAAAAAAGTTTTCAAAAATCTATAACAACAGCAGTTTTTGAAAATTTGTGTTAGAAAATGGTAATATACCGGAAAATTTTCAATTGTTTTCATTACTTTACCCTTAATTTCATTAGTTTGTACTTTTAAGTGCGCTTCTTATTTGGTGGTAAATTGAATTTAGTTTATTTTTTTGTTAAAAGGTATGAATGGCTATATTCGATTAGTATAAACACACAGTTATATATAAATATAAAACACACATATTACACACACACAGTTATATATAATAATTTTTTTTTTTTTTAAGCTTTAGATGTGCTAAATGAACGTATAGATAAAATGAATGACAAATTCCTGTTCAAGTTTTTGTTTCAAATAGCTGTGTTCGCGACTTCGTTTGAATGTGGAGAATATTGGAATATGGAGATATTAAGTTTACTGAAAGTCGAAACGCTAATAATTATCTATTATGATAACTATAAAATTAAACTTTTTTAGTTAAGTTCACTGTGTATTGAAACGTCAAGTTGCCTTATTTTATTTTTAGTTGATCGATGACAAAAAATATATCCCATATATTATTTCAGACATCAATAAAATCCACTACTTGATTGAAATATTTTAGCTGTTTTTGTATGATACATGAACAGATTCGTAAAAAAAATGGGCACACATTTCATAAACAATATTTTGGTGTTAAATTATATTTTCGTAAAAATTTTCAATATACAGACAAACAAAACCTGCAATTTTATTATATGCCTAGACAGTAATATACGTAACCAAATGTATGCAGCCTAATATAAAATATAAATGTTGACTACGGTTTAAAATTCAATAAAACACTAATCGATCGTCAAGTCGATGATTTAGTCAACCTCAATCGTATCGATGATTAAGTAATTTTTAGGTGGTACATGTTCAAAGAAACACATAAATCGTCAAGTTGAAAAAAATTGTATAACCATATCTTTGTTTTATGTGCTCCTTAATAGTTTTTCCCGCACTTATTCAATGCACAGATAGACCAGTAATACAGTTTTATTACATGTATGGATTGCCTTGGTAAATTTGTGATATTTTTAATTCACTAATTTTTTACAAATACTCTACTATAATTTCAGCACGATTTTATATTAAAAGGCTATATTATATAGTTTCCCGCCGGAAGTTGCTAAAGGAGACATGCATATTTTGTGGGCGTTTGTATTTTGTGTGTGTGTATATATAAGTATGTAAGCACGCGCAAGCATAAGCGCATGCGCACACATTTTTATATTATTTTTAATTCTGGCTGCCGTTTTGCTGTTGCTAGTTTTGCACACATATTGCATTGCGACTTTAGACTTATGGTGACTTCAATAGAAGTTTTAGGATTTCACTCCACCTTTTCCTCCGCGTACGTTTGTAAGTTAGTTCAGTAATATGCCGCAAATGTCATAAACCAGTCGTTACTTATTAATTGTTTTATAGAGTTAAAGTGTATTAAGTCTTAGTAGAACTGAAAATTAAGGTACGTGGAATTAAATTTTGTTGTAAAATATTAAAAAAACATTATAACTGAGTCTATATTACACTGTATTTTTTTTCACAGCGGCGACTTATTTATTATTGAGTCACTGTATGATTGAAATGTAGCACAAAATAGTAACACAATCTTAGTTAAACTTTTTGTTCATAAAATCAATGTTCATGAAGCGCACTTACTTTTGATTGAGTCCTTAAAAAATACTATCATGTTCGTGGCTATCAGTTGCTTCATGTGATTGTTAGATGGGTCATTTTATATTTCGTGCTTGTTTTTATAATTAATATAAACAATCATAATATGACTGCGTTTATTATTTTTTAGATAAATAATATTGCTCTCGTTACGAAATTAAACTGCAGTGCTTATTGCTTATTATGATACCATAAACGTGAGGAAGACTATATGAGAAGACTGAATAGAAGACTATATTTAGAAACTAAAAAACCTAAATGATCTAAAACAAGCATTTAGTTTTTAGTTATTTTTCTTTAGCTGTCGGTTTAACTCAAAAATGAATCATTTAAACAAAATTTCAACACAAATATAAGTAGTATTATAATAATGCTCACAGGGAACCACAAATTCTTTGTTGTGAAAAATATTTTTATTGTGATTATCTGGTATATTACTTTAAAATATTATATTGTATCTATTATTGACTTAAATCTAGTCACGAGTCTCTCGATTAACTTATTTAATTCCGTTTTCAAAATAAAAATGGTAAACAAAATGTACTTTCTGCTCCATTTAAAAAAAAATTGGAAAAATCTTTCATTTCTTGAACAAGTAAAGTTTGTCTTACCCGGTGCATTAGAGACACATGTAAACGCAGACTCAAATTTACCGAGAATATAGATAAAATCGGCAGAAATCAATTGTTTGAAAGCTATCAGTCTTTAGGCCATATTGAGCTGCGTAGATTTTATGCAAGATCGTATATGATGAAGATTAAACCTAAAAATATTAATGTACAAATACAGCCAGACTAAATTGTCGGACTATTTGCTTGCTTCCATTAAATTCATAAAAATAATGGAAGCAAGCAAAATCCAAAAATGCCTATGATTTCTTTGTTTATTCTTGTCATAAAACATCATATCAATTCGATTCCTAAAATAGAGAACTTCAAATTCCATGGAATTCATCAATGGTGAAAAGATGGCAATGGATCTTTGAAATGGTTTCAAAACTACCAGAGAGAGAAAGGAAAACTTACACGTGAGATTGACTGCACTATAATATTTTTACTAAAGAGGTTAATATTAGCATTTTTCAACCCTAAAAAGATAGTTGCGAAGAAAAGAAAATTATAATGATCATGTAAAAGAAAAAGTTCTGTGTCGAAATGAAAGAAATATAGATCGTCAGAATATTGATGAAATACACATTTTCACAGTGCATGACTATGAAATTTTTCATCGAATATCCTATTGGCAGCATGCAGTATGCTACTGGAGAAATTTTGTTTTAATAGTAATCCAAAATTAATTTCCTTATTTTGATTGAAAAAATCGGATTAAAAAAAACATAAAAAGAACGAGGAAGATAAGAATTCAAGTAAAATAGGAATATATGGTTGTGCAATAACTATATCTGGGATAAAATTCAGGGTAAAAGAGAAGCTAACGAGATGGGCTCGTGGATTCTCGGTCATTTACGACGTTTAAATGAGGAAAACCAAAACAAAACCCTGCAAATAACTTTTCGTCTAATAATTGTTGTGGACACAATAAGAACCAGTATATTAATTCGTTATATTTCTATACTGCAATCTGTTTCAAAAATAAATACTCAACTTCACAAAAGTTCTTGATAAAAGATCAAACACAAAACAAAGTGGTCAATGTCCACAGTCTAATAGAAAAACAGATTAAAAAATTTAAAAAATCTGGGCCGTTATGCGCGCCCTACCGATACGAGTAGTTTACTAACTATGTTAAAGTTACTCCTTAATTTACTCCAAAGAAAAAATCATGATAGTATGGAAAACCTTTTACTGTGAAACAACAACATATGTTTTTTTTCGATATAAAGACTCTATAAGAAAAATTGGCATATAATTTTAAGAAAAACGAACATAAAACAATGTGTCATGGACTAATGTTATGATTCTAAAATTTTGTAAGGAAAGACGTTTCTCGGAGATCGAGTGACAGAATACATTATACCTGAGGCTACAAGGCAAGAAGCGATTGACCCAAAATTGCCTACAATAAAACTTGAACAGAATTCGCAAAAGTTCCGTGGTTTTCTAGGGTAAAACCGATAATTTTTATTGTTGTTTTGGACATTATTTTTAGTTTGTATTAATGGCAAGTACGCTATGTTTACTTATGCTCCAATACATGATAATTTTGAACCATGAACATGGTATAGTTTTATTGGATAATTTTTAAATTTTTCTGAATTTATATTGGTTATAAAGCAACATAAGTTTAGCAAAATATGATATTAAAAATTTTAATTAAATTTTGTTACTTATAACTCTTATTGATAACAAAAACTATTCGCAAATTTAATTATATTTGATAGCTTTCCAAATGCCATCGCGACTTTGAATCTTTAGAGATATATAAAGTTTCTGAAAAATTTGCTAGTCGATAGTATGAGTAACTCAGTCATAGTAGCATCACAGTGCTACAAAGTATAACGTTTTAAAATATTTGTAATATTTCTATACAAACTATGAAAACATCTTTACTAAATTTTAACTTCGTTATTTATCCACAATTAAATGAAACTACGTGATGTCGTATTATTTCTACTTTCTTTAAGTTCTTTACCACTAAAGAAAGTAGAAATAATACTACATCACGTAGTTTCATTTAATTGTGAATAATGAATTTCTACAAAATTAAAGCCAAATATATTCAATATTCGCTATTTATATTCGCTTCTGATAAATTATATTACTTCAAATGAAAGAAATATTGATCTGATATTGCAGTCTGCTTTACAAATAATACCAGTATTAAATTAATTAGCACATAATCATTTTTTATTTAAACTATTTAATGTAAATATTCCTAAAATTATTATTATACATCACTTTATTCTGCAATTAAATACTGGAAAATGAACATATAGTTTTTCGTTAAAAGACATAGATTTTTAATAAAATATTTAAAATGTCAAAGGTGAAAATTAACTATTTTTGTAAGAGAAATTATTACATAACTGTACATTTGACTTTTCTTAATCATTTTAATATTCTCTTTGTTTTAATCTGACACACAGCAGCAACAAAATCTTGTACAATTCCCGAGATTTAACATTCTATGTTGTCATCATACTTTAACAATAAATTCTTTCCATGGGAGACCATTTACAAATATATAATAATACTATTTCTAATTTGCGTTTTTTATTTTTTATTTTTATTTATAATAATAACCGAAAATAAATATACCATCCCGGCTACCTTATCTCTTCTGGTCACTTCTTGCTATAATTTTCGATTTTAAATTTCAATATCTTGCCGGGAAGGGAACCTCGATTATTTTTGTTCACCGTAGCGTTTTGCTTACTACCTCAACGATCATACGAAATTCTCCCTACTAAAATAATAAATATGAAACGTTGACTGTTTATTCGTTTCTATTTCTTTTTGGTAATTGGCTCCATTAAAATTGTTTATATAGATTTTATTTATCTTAGATTGAAAGAACGACTGAAATTTAAATATTTTAATATTTCAAGAGATTATTATTTAAGCGAGTGTATTATGCGAATATAAAATTTAAAATAAATATTACGAGTCTACGTTTGGCACAACCGTTTGGTTGTCTAATACCTTTTCGCGTTTCAGATCGATATTGATGACGTCACGAAAGGAACTACACCCTTATTCAGTGATACAATAATACTCGAATAGCAGATATACATTTTAACGAATTTAAAGCAATAGATTCTATTGAATATACACTATTACACTAAACATATTATGTCCAAAAGTTCAAGATAAAATATATACTATTCCTGAAACATATATACTATTCCTTGATCATGTCGCTTTTTTCATTTATTGAAAATATAAAATATTTTCAACAGATAATTCGTTCTTAATGTTTATTAGTAAGTTATAAATTCCTATCAATAACTATTAGAATTATATATTTACTCAGAATTAATGAAATACATTTAACTTTTTATGTTAAATAAATTACTTCACAATATTCTAAAAGTATAATGTGATTAATCAATTAGACCGACGAGCCGAACCTGCCAATTTTCAATTATTATTCAACGCACGAACGCTGCTATTCCCTGGTTAATTTTGGCTTCTGTTTATTTATTCAGTGGAATTGGAGGCCCGGACTTCCATTGGACCAGGTCACTGCCGATGCTTGCTCCTCGCTCTAATTATATCAACTGTGTATATGTTGCTGTATGAATGAAAACTTATGTTTAATTGTGAATGAATATTCTAAAAGACGGTAAACAAAGATAAATATGTATATATTGATAACAAAAATATAGAAGTGCATTTTTTCACAAATATACGTATAGATATTTAGCTGCTGGTATTAAATTAGCCATACAAAATATTTTATTACCATATTTGCTAATGATATTTCAATTTGATTTATTGATGGAATTATGTAAGTTTCTCTTTAATTATGTCGTCATTGAAAATTATCGATTACGGCACAAGACTATCGGTATCGGCATGAAGAACATGTGAATTTTAACTATTGCAAGTAAGTTTGTGATACCAAGGGCTACGTAAAAAGAATATTATTTTCCACATTCTCTTCCAAAATATATTTCATATGTCGTATAGAATCTAATAACAGTCCGTTAATAATGAATGTGACAAAATCCATGTTAATTTTTTTCCAAATCAACGAATTACAAATTACAGAGAAAACTTACAGAAATTTTTCAATTGAAGTAATCTTATATATTAACTGAATAAACTTTCTAAACACTACTTTAATCAACAGTTAAATATATGTTACAAATTTGTCGTTAACTAATAGTAAAATAAAGTAAATATAATTATTTTTTCGTTTTCTTATTTTATTTGACATCACCATTGAAAATGCACTTGTTTTATATTATTTACCAATGGAAAAAAAGATAAATAAAACAAAAAAAAGTCTTTCTTCATCGCTTGTATCTGAAATAAGTTAATAGCTATACTAAATGCAATTTGACTTTCTGGTAGTTGCAGAAGAAATTTAATTTTTCTTAGTAATTAATTAAAAACTATTGCTTTTTGAATAAAAAACTAAATTTATACTTATTTACTATGAAGTTTATTAGTAGATTCACAGTCTTGGAAATAAAACGATAAAAGAGTTTTGAATTAATTTTTGAGGTTTCGTAAAACGAAAAAAGGAACATTTATAGGATCGCTTCGTTGTCCGTTTGTCGGTGACACTTTTTCTTAAAAACGTGTAAGGTGTCAAGTTAAATTTAATATCAGTTCTACGGTACTAATATTTAAGTCTACGGTCATTTGGAGCTGTAAAAACATACATTCTAAATCAACGCAATAAAGAAAAACTGTAAAAATACGACCAATTTATAACGTATATTTTGACATATTAGGCAAGGCCCCCAAGTAAAGGAAGCCTCCAAGACAAGTAAAGAAAAATATCTGAAAGTCGATAATTTGTAAGCCTGTTAAGATACAGCGAGCAATATATTTTCGTTCTTTTATTTATATATTAATAATACATTAACAGATTCATTGTTTAGGTGTATACTGCCAATTTAAATTACACTAGAAAATACATTACGGTCGAATTTTGATCACTCGACGACCACTAGTATTTATAAAGGCCAAAATATGTACGGAACCTTCGTAGTACGATTTCCACTCGTGACTTAACATGTTTTGTTCCTAACAAAGAGTGTGCAAAGGGTCTGAAAAGGGAACGAAAACAACTTGTTTTCTTTTGTACTTATTTATTCTAGCAAAAGCATGGCTTTGTGAGAGCTCGCGATTTTTTTTATGCGCGTCCATTGCAATAAAGTAAAACTGTTAGGCAAAATTATGACACATTAGTTATGTTAAAGAAACAATAGTTTCTCTTTACTTTAAAAATTTTCATTTTATTAAAACCTTGAATTCCTCATAAGAATTTCTTCTCACCTCCCACATATATTAGTTTTCAATATCATTTCATCTATTACAGGAAAAACTTCTATTTAATTACAGGAAAATCCTTCTAATATTTTACACCTGAAAACGCGACATATGTTAAACAAAGAGATGTTTCTTTTTCTCTCATATCTGCAACTACTATATTTAATGTTAAATATTACAACTTATGAATTAGAATTGCGAAAGCTAATTATAATTTAATTGTTTCATGTAACAATTAGTATTTCCACTTTTCCAAAATTTAATTATGGGCGGTATTGGAACACACCTACGGTTTTCGTAGGTTGAATGAGAATAATTTTGAGACCAAACCATCATCACTCGTAGCATTTGATCAGAGGACCTATAATTTTTTCCATAAATTACATTTTGAACATAACCTGAAGCTCCATTATAAATGGTTCAAGTTCACCTAATTCGTCTGCACTTACTGATTTTGCTTTAGAACTTTAGAAAAGTCATTATTAGAAATTTTGACACGGGAATTCATTAATTAATCTAATCTAGGCCAAGGTAAAACACGAGCACCATTATATTCTTCCAGAACATTTAATACACTATTTACTGCCTTTCGATTACATTGAAAAATCACCATTGGGGTCCAGATTTATAAACAACATCATACAATATATTTTGATCATCATCTTCGCAATTTAAATGAAACGAAATATTTTTATTTTCTTCATACAATTTGTTGAAAAACACTTTCATTGTCACTAACATTATAAATTATTTTCATCAATAATATTATGACTATACCAAGAATTATTATTTTTAAAATATTTCAACGCAGCCTCAATATTATTGCGGTTTACAACAAAATGTTTAAACCGTTTACCATAATTTTATGTAATAAAATATTTTTTGAAATAATATCAACAGAATGAAGGTACAGAAAGGTAGTGAAACCTGTAATGTGTTGATGTAAATTGATGACTGGCCCATTATTTCCACATTTATTACCTTTCAGTCGGCATACTGTAATAATCGGGTGAAGTTAAGTGATTGATTGTTCTTAAAGAAATATCATTTTTTTAAACGTCAGGTTGTAGTCCAGGATTCATATAATTGTCTGTGGAAAATTTATTGATTTAACTTTTTACTTTAAATTTTTGACAATGAGTACAAAGTCCATCTTGTTCAATATGTAAGTAAAACCAACAACGATGACATAAATTGCAATGTGTCAAATCTGTATTTTTCTAAGCAGTTTCTAAATTAGCGGCATGTTAAAAAAAAGGAGTATTTTTGGGATAAGAATACAATTCAGCCTCTCGAGTTCTTTTCTGACGTTCTCTTGCATTAGACGTCAAACGGTTACTGTCGCTTTCTTTACGACCAGTTAAATAAATCTTCGTGGCATTTCGCTGTGACAATAACAAATCCAAAATGTTTAATATATTTGGCGTTAATTTTGTTGAAATTCTTTATTAATATTTAAATGAAACTACGTGATGTAGTATTATTTCTACTTTCTTTAAGTTCTTTACCACGGCCTAGGTTTCGTTGTATTACAACATCTTCAGGTAGGCTATCAGCAAAAATGGTCTTCCCTTTCTTTGCTAATAGCCCACCTGAACATGTAATACAACGAAACACGTAGTTTCATTTAATTGTTAAATCGAAAATTGTTAAAATTATTTCATTTTAGACGATTAAAGAAGTCTCAACAGCAGAAGTCAGTTAAATTTACCCTTTCAATTTGTACTGTATGGTCAAAAAAAATTAAAAAACTAACTTTGATCTCTTTAATATTTAAATCAAGTCAGTTTCATGTAACGATCTTATTATTGTAGGTATAGAAAGAAAAAATTTGAGCAGTAGAAATTGGTAAAAAAACAGTAATAATAATGGTATGAATTGATGAATTAAAATGATGAATTCGAAGGTTACAGCTTAAAGTATTTGTAAACTTTAAACTTCATCCCAATAAAATTTAATATATGCTATATAATATAACCTATTCATGTACATCCACAATTTTGTAATTCAGAGCTTTTCTACATCTTGTTTTATTCGATTTATGTTGCTTATTTAACCCCCACAACTTTCTATCCATTAATTTACAATATAAAACATTTACGGATCACGTTTCGATTTTGTTAGTAAACGCTCTTTCCAGAAATATCATAAATCTACATGTCCTATTAATTCTGTATTGTCTAACAGATGTCATTATTAACAGTATCACATTAACATATAACATTCACATATCACATTTCGATTTTTTTATTAAGCATTCCAGAAATGCATGCTTACATGCAGATGTGTCATACATCTACATGCATCCTCTTTTAATTCCGTATTTTGTTAACAGAGGGCGGTAGTAATCATATGCTAGTACTATGCATCATTGTATCGTTTTTTTTATAATTTATTAAAAAGTTTAAATACAAAAATTATGAGAGATAACAAATTTAGATATGACTTTAAATTATTCTATTAAATTTCAAACCTAGAGGTGTGATAGTTTTTCGTAACGTGTACCACAAAACTCGCTCTGCTTGCCCTGACTAGTAGTCGCGCTGTGCTCAAAATTCGGCCGTAATATACTCACCGACTCATTTTGTCGAAAACACTAATAGCTAGACGAGAGTAAGTCAATTGAGATTGTTGTTTCAAAATTTTCCTTTTGCAATAGGTGTTTGTTAATCAAGCCCTATTTCAATAATATATAAACCTCAGATATCTATCATATAAAATATAAAATACACATTCTACAGACTATTGGACTAAAAGGAACATTTGAATTCACACAAAATCACGGCTCAAAACTCATTCAGTCAATATGATATTTTAAATTATTTGGCGAAAAATTCTATTCAGTCCGACTTTTTGACCACGCAATATTATTTGTTTGACATTGCCAATATGAACGTGAACAATGAAACTTTTAATGTATTTTTAATATATAATTTAACGTCTTTATAACACTCATAATATATGATTTTAGCTTTTTGCACTCCTTCCACATATAAATTTTAATTATGCCAAATCTCACACGTCTTCTTCGTGCGCGCAATAAGTTGAAAGGGGGCACAGCGTTTTCTCTCCGTGTATTAATATATGGATTCTCTATATATTTATCTATACATATTTACATAGTGCCATTATTAGAAAAAATCCCTACCATAAATCATCATCTCGTGAACTTACATTTTCTTTACTTTATAGAGAATTTCATACAACTTATTTTTCTCTTATTCTATATTGCAAATGAAAATGAAAAGAAGAAGTAAAACAAGAAGAGTATTTGATATAAAATTTTTTAAATATAACTCGAATATTTCGTTAACTACCACCGAGAGAAGTAATTTATTTAGCAAATAAATCAATTTTTTTTCATAACGTAATAACAGTGATGTATCGGGTATAATTGGGACTATAAAATATTTTCTTCTTAATTTTTTTTGATGGTAATAATCGATATATATTACTTTTATTCGACACACTGGAGACGCTGATAAATATCTATTACTTATATTTACATAGTTTGTTTTTAAAGTGTTATTGTGTTAAAATAAACAAGTTTTTCATTGATCTAGTAATATAAATTAGATGATATCCGAAACATAAGCAGGTAACTCAATTGTATAACGAATTCTAACTAGTAAATGAACAAGAGCAAACATACACAAGGGTCAGTGCGTTGTGTGTGCATTGAATAATAATTGGCAATTGGTAGGTTTGTTGAACTAATTGATTAATAACATTGCTTCGAGAGGAAATTAAGATTACTTAGTAGATACAAACATGCTTAAACCTTAAATGTTATTAGTGGTATTTGTAATAATCAATCCATTTAAGGTTGGGCTTGGAATAGGCAATATCAAAAAATTTGCTAATTATTTTGATTACAAAAATGCACTTTTTACCTTAGCAGTGGTTTGAAACTCCTTTGTAAGTTCATTTCCTCCTAAGTACCTATTTAGTATTAAAAATATCTGTGCTATCATCTAGGTACAGAAATAATTTTATTTCTATTGAATAATTATAATTGCTAAAATTTAATTTTGGTTGTTATATAATTTGTTTCAAAAAATATATATTTTAAGAATTTCTTTCAGCGCTTTAACCCCTGGCTTTATGTTAAATATTTTAGTTGATTTTTTGCCATAGTTTTAGGAAAATATCTACTACCATAACCATATGTGCAGAAATTTTAACATCTGCAGCGATCTTAACCGAAAAATGATTAACATTGTGAAAAAGAAGTTATGAAAATTAATCCAATAAAAATATTTATCGTAAGATGGGAATGAGGAAGAGACTAATTTAGTGAATGTCTATTGTTAATTTCAATGTTTAAGCACATTAGTTCTAATAAGCAACATGGAGTGATCTAATCGATTGAGTGATAAAACGAAATTGACATTCTAAAAATGTTTACGATTAAGAAAGGAAAAAGTGTACAACTTTCATGGCCTCAAAGTTTACACATAATTTTTATACGACCACTGTCTTTAAAATATATTAGATGGCGCTAGCAGTACAAGTGCATTATATAAGTAGAAACGTCAGAGCTTACAATATAATACTCCCGTGAAATAAATCAAGTTGGGATAGAAAATCAAGTGTAACTTAATCCCTATAATTCATGTAACCTCTAATTAATGCTTGGAGGTTTTATGAGTTACTTATACAAGGACAGTAACGGCATCAAATACTATAATATTCTTTAGCCATTTTGCAACTATTCAGTAACTAAAACATATTCATGAAACACCTTTATTCCTCAACTAACAGTTTTGAGAATTATTTCAACGATACATTAAAAGCTCTTAATTAGAACGAAGTCAAATCAAAGATCTAATTTTTGACGTTATTCGCAAATATTCATTTGTTCTGAAATATTTCTGTGGAGTATTTTCAACATGCAAGAAAATATTAATTTGAACGAATATGTAAGGAATATTTACCGCTTAATTATAACATATTGAGAGGAATAAACGTCAAATCGAACAAGAATACAGATTGCAGACAAATTCGCAATGTAAATAAATTTGAGTGAATTGTTTCAGTTTTCTAAGAATTTCCACAGAAATTTATGAAAATTAATTTGTAGCACGGTTAGTTTAATTCTTACAATTTTCTGTATTATGTAAGTAATTATATAAAATTCGGATACTTTAAAACTGGATTTAATATTCTTAAAAATAATTCATCATATTTTGTTTATATAAATAATAATTTCAAAAGTTTCTCTGTAGCAAAAACTGTATTAGAAAACATTTTAAAGTTTAATAACGGAAACTATATTGTCGACTTTTGAATTAAATATTCACCTGGGTATAAAACAAATAGCAATTTACGTTGCATCGGATTGCAAATACGAAATTAATTTTCAACTAACCCCATACGTTGTCGAATTTAATACGATTAATGATAAAAGGTAATGGAATCGCTCGCTATGATTAGATTAAATCATTGTTGCGAAAGCTTTTATCAAAAGCTCTGATATGATTATGTGCGGAATGAACTTCACTGGTTATTAAATTTCGATTCAAGCATTTAATTTATTTACAAGCAAATAGTTTAAAAACGAAATATGTGGAACACGTGTAAAGTGCCCGTATCCATTTATTGCTTTGCAACCTAAATAATTTTAATTGGCAGTTCTACTTAAATTATATATACCTAGAAGTTTATAAATTTTCAGCACTTAGAAAATTAGAGGATAGGGTAAACTGCACATTGCCTTGAAGCCTAAAGTTGGTCAAAAAGGATGGAAGAATAATGGTAATGAAACCACAACATATTTTGAAAAGATCTGTCCAATAATCAATTGATGACATGTGCAAAGAGAAAATTTTAGCGTATTTAAAAAAAATATTTGAAAAAATCCAATATATATCATTGAATTTTCTTTGTAAATACATTTCCACTTATTAAATAAGATCTTTGTACGAAGCATCTATTTACAAAATTCCATGCCCATTCGGGAGAAAGTGTGAGACATTGGGATATATCCATCCGTCTATACGTTATAAGCTTTCCTTATTTCACTACTGAACCCTAAAAATAGTAACAAAGAAGAGATGTAGCCATTTCTGAATAGTGAATGACAAAAAGTATCTTTTTTGTTTCATCGAAAACGATTTACTAAAAATAAGACATACATTACATTACACGTTTTTGGCAAAAGCAAATCTTTTCCCATCTATTTTCAAATTAAACTTTTCCACAAATAAGTGGCTTATGCTATTTTGCATGAAATCATTTTTCTCTCTTCATTTTTCTTCGACTACTTTTTGTAGATTTATGTTTTGTTGAATTAAGATTACTTCGACGTAGCAAAATATTTCACTTCGGAAACTATTTCTGTCCCATATCATTTATGTTAACTTTTATTTCAGGCAATGATATTGAAATTTGGTAAAGTAAGACGGTATTCAAGCTTACTTATATTTTCTGTTGTAATGGAATATTAAAGAAAGTAAAATGAGTAAGATTTGCCCTTAGTACTACTCAATTTAAAATTTCCAATTTTCAATTAATATTATATCGGTGTTGCCTTGATATGTTACAATGAATTTTAAATTAATGTAAATAATGAACACATTGGGAGAAATTGATGTAATCGAAGCTACGATTATATTTCTGGGTGCTGTCGTACGTATGTGTGATATATATATATATATATATATATATATATATATATATATATGTGTGTTGTGTGTGTATGTATACATATAGATTCAGTTTTTTAATTTTTAGCAACAATAAAAGTATGACAATATTTTAAACGTTGAAAAAATCAAAATTGAAATTTTCATAAAACATTAAAAGCCGTAATAAATTATAAAAAAAACACCAAAATATATGTCACCAAAATAATCCTCTTAATATTTATCCAAACGCAGTGATTATAACATTTTAGAATATTTTGAAGTTTTATTATCTGACATTCTTGTACTGAAATTGCTTATTTTGATAAAAGACAAATTGTATAAAAATTAAGATAAATTCAATATCATTTTATTTGCGGCTTACCGGATGCTTTAACACCATTTTACCGCTACTCTTATTACCACTCTTTTGTCTGTCCTCAAAAAAAAATTCAAATGTCATAAAAAAATAAAATAAGTATAAAATATACGTTGAAAAAGTAGAAGAATTAGAGGGTCACATGTAACTGTCATTTCTGAAATTATACATGAAATTTAACCTTTGCCCTGAAACATATTTTCCGACACATTAATGTAAAAATACTTACCTGAATAATTTTCTCCAAGCTCGTAGTAATAATTACGTTCTTAATTTCCGGTCAGCTACAAAGACGGAACTAGCAAAAAATTCAAGGATTTAACATCAATAATATATTTAAATTTCGTCATATTCGGCACATCCTCATATCAAAATTAAAATATTCGGTCACGATGAAACACCATTATATAGAATTGGGAATACGTGATTTTAAAATTTCGTATAAACGACATGGAAAATAATAAAAAAAAATTTCTCTTGAAAATAAATTTTTACTAAAATACTTTCAAACTTACCGAGTATTTAAAAGTATTTGAGTATTTTTCACTATTGAGGAAATAAATGATAAATGCTAAATACATGGACGACCAGATTGGTTATGACAGTTTTTTTCACTATTTAGGAACAGTTTAAGATATCACTTTTCCTATGGTCTTACTAGCTCATCAATATCATCACTTGCATTGATGTCTTTTGTACAAGAGTACCCCTGTTATGCAATAAACATCGGATATTACCATTAAGTCATTATTTCCAATATTATCTTTTTTAATTTTACTCAGTACATAATGTTAATATTTATATAATCATTAATATTTTGGCTACTATTAATGTTTTATTGCAATGCACTATCTCGGACTGAAATGCTGAAACTTTAAAAGCTATTAAAAGTATGCAAGTAACTGAAAAACTATATTTTATAAGCATGCAAGTAACTGAACATTTTAGATTTTTCATGTGAGACACATTATGATAAAGTCTTTTTCGTAAAGTTTACCCAATGTTACATTTATTTAAATAATATTCAATATGTTATACAACGTAAAGCTCAAAAACTGAGGTTCTGTTTATGGAAAAAAAATTCATAGAGTTATCTATCTCAAGATTTTCACCTTTAGTTACTGATCCGATATTAATGAAACTAATTGAGCGACTACAACATGTCAGAGTTAATAATAGTTTTCTGATAGCAAAATGTTGGCATTAGACACGTGGTTAAATTGTTCAAATCTATCATTCATACACGCATCGTAATAAAATGGTTTGTTAAAGAATTAAGTAAATTGTTGCGCAACCGGTTACTTTTGCCAGTGCAAATGTACTATTAACTACCGGTGCCATATATGTTAACTGGGTTCTTTAAATTGTTTAAAAGCTTTGTTAATAGAAGTGTTTTCACACAAAGAAACAAACCTCTATTAGAAATGATATTAATTTTTTTATCTGATAAAAATTTGTACTTGATATCGTTGATGCCCTCGTCAGCAAACACAATTTTGATATTTCTATAACATGGGTTATTTGACATAAGCCATGGTAAATTTTAAATTGATTACGGAGAATTCTTTCTATGCTCTTATATTTTTTAAAGATTGAGGTATAATCACTAAACCTGTTCTGTCAATAAATGTATGTAAGTGTTCTGCTAGTCCTTGAATATCGTGGATCAATACAATTGCTTATTCTTCACATCATAGTTCGCCATACGTACTTGAAGACCTTACGATTATCAAATAAAACACTATCTGAGGCAACATCCTTTTTTCACAGCTTGAGTTCTATTCTCTTAGAAGTAGGATTAGTGTAATACCCGTATTTTTCGATAAACTTGCCCCAAGTAAGTGAAAAATAAATCATCACAAAATCAAATCATATTTATAAATTCAGGAAGCTTGGAAATTAAGTTAATTCAAAATGACATGTTTTTGGTAATTATAATCTTTCTGCAAAGTGTATAAGCAAATTTTCAACTTGAAAAATATGGAGACAAAAATTTTCTACTGCTGTGTAATTTTTATTATAGTCTGTTGTCTATTGACTCCGAAATAGAATTTAAGTTTAAAAGTAGTTCTCCAAATATTTTTACACTGCTATATCAGAAACCGTGAATTGTTAGTACACAGGAGCCATTCAAGTATGGCATCGAAAGATTAGCGACCATGCTTCCGCTTTTTTTCGCTTTTCACTAATTTTCGCTCATGGAGTCTCCAGCTTATTTTAATTGCAGATAGGTGCCGGTGCAGATAGGTGATATATATCTATTTCAAGGCAGATTTTTGATTGATACAATAAAAAAAGAAAAGGCATAAAAAGTCAGACATTAAGTTTCTGCAATCGTTAAATTTTTTTTGTATTAATATTTACGTACAATTAGCATTTAATTTATATTATTTAATCTATATTATTTTTACAACATATTTATCACTCCAATCAATATTCGTGATCATTAATTACCTATCGAAATTAAAATGGCAGTATAACATATTGAGAATTGATATTTCAAAATATTATAATTACAATATTTTTTTTACAGAATATGAAGCAATTCAAAAATATGAATTAAAATCTCTGAAGCATGGGTATAATTCACATTAAAAAGAGTTCCAAGCATTTTCGGTACTTTTTAATATTTCTATAAAACTACAAACAAAAATTAATTTTTCCTACCATAAATATATTTCAACGTATTCAGTTTTATTTTACACAGGCGTAAAAACATGGAGCATATTTAAAAAAATGTAAAGGTTTGGTATAATTATTACAGATTTACTATACATATCTTTTTTCATTAGTATAACGGAAGAATTGTCTTTCTAGGTGTGAATATGTTCAATATTTTTTTTAATAGTTTCAAGAAATAGCCAATAGTATATTATTTTTGATGGAGCAGTTATCCCACAGTTTCGGAGAGTGCAACTTCAATCGAGTAACTTTTGAATTGTTGCCTTAGAGATATGCACAGGATGAAAAGCTCGGCCACAGGTATTTTAACACAACATATATTTTCCACCTTTCTAATATTTTTACAACCAACCTAAAACTTTCTGAAGTTTTTACAAAATTCTCGTCCCTATTACTATATTTCAGCTGTAAATTATCGTCTGCTAATGAGGGAACTCTTTAATAAACATCTTGTAAATTATAGCAAAATATTTTTACATTTTCATGTGAAAAGGAAATATTGGATGGAAGCAAGCTTCTAGTTTAGGAAGAAAGATATTAAGATAAATTTTGTTGAAACCTTCAAAACAATCAATGCGCATTCTTATATTTTCGAATCACGATTAAGATATTTTCATTTTATTATTGCTAATATATATATATATATATATATATATATATATATATATATATATATATATATATATATATATATATATATATATTGTAATGCTAATATATAATATTACGCATCAATAAAATTAAATAAAATATAAAATGAAATCAAAAAGCACATTACCAAAGACTACGTGTTATATTGTCTCTTTATTGGCCAGAATTATTTTTAGTAAAATCATAATGTGAAACATGTTTTGTAATTTGAAAAAAAAATCTTCCCTGTTTTCTTAGTAGACTGACAGAAGGTTGAATAATTTTAAGTCTTTAGACACAATATTTAAATTTTTCCTATTACGAATTCTCTTTTCCTAAGTTTTGCTATACTATTCCTTTTAACTTTCCATACATTAAAAGGAAAAAGGAAACCCTTATAAGATCACTTAGGTGTCTGTCCATATGTCGGTTGCAGCTATGTCTCGTAGAAATCGATTTACGAAGTAACTTGAACATGTCGGGAATATAACGTGTACATATCGCAATGCCTAAAACTCAAAAATATTATTTTTTTTTAATTTAAGGGAGTAAAAAATTAAGTATACAGAATTTTATTTTCAAATTTCGTATATAATGCTGAGTATTGTTTAGAACGCTAGTAATGAGGGTTTCAAAAATATGTTTCATAATCTTACGTCTTCAGAAATTCCCTCCTCTCTCTATTTCCGATATTAAGCCACCTAAAATTATGAATAAATATGGGTTTTTAAAAATTCATTCAAAGCTGGTAGGAAAACTACAACCATGGTTCTGTATATCATAACTTTTTATATTTCCCATGTCTTTACCCCTATCGAAGTTAAATTTGTCTATATTCAAAACCGATTTTCCCAGAAAATATGCGAGGTAAAAACTTGAATGTTAACATAATACTTTCAAGTCTGTATGTCATATATTTAATACCCTACATATTTGAAACCACTAATTTATTTTAAATATTACAATAGAGGCAAATAAAAGTATTACAATTTTTTTCTCATTTTATGTGTACTCCACATATCTTCTGATAAGGCTTGTTGTGAGGAATACAAAAATATTTTTAAATTTTGCAATCATAAAATGTATATTTAAAAAAGTGCAAAAGTTTAATACACCAGCCTCCTGTTTCCGGAATTTATAACCCAAAAATCATAAAAAAACCAGGGTCGGTAAAGTCTGTCTAGAAAATTACAGGAAATCCATAGTAATTATACTAGGTTACATTTTTAAAAATAGTTTTAACGCCTGTGTAAGATATAATATTGAATAAGTTGAAATATATTCACGGTAGGAAAAATTAATATTTGTTAATAGTTTTGTACGAATGTTAAAAAGTATCGAAAAATGCGTGAAACCTTTATAATGTGAGTTATACTTATGTTTTACTATTACAATTTTCAGTAAAATTTCGAATGTGTCAGTGTTTTGTAACCATTATATAAAAACTAATTTTTAAAATTATGGGATATTTCCAAGATAAAGCTAGAACTTTAAGAACTGTATTCTTATAATTAAACAAAATAAGGCTGGTAGTTCGTTTAGAAGTTACGGGCTATATTTGTTTTTGGAGACAAAATATTCATACAAAACCAGACCCGCTGTGACTCTGAATGGTATCTATAATGATTACTTTTAATTTTGCCTAGTGCAGATATTCTATTATAGCAAAAAAATTCCATAATACTTTGTATGATTATTACTTGCTATATGTTATTATATGTACTTTACTGTGTAAACATGGATTACAGTTTATTTTAAATAGTCCTTATTTTACATTCTCAGTCAACCATTAAAAAATACCTTGGAATAAAAGGAATTAAATTCGCGTTTCTTAATGAAATAATAAAATGTGTGGAAATGCTTATCATGTGCAATTTCATTGATTGAATTGATCTCTTTTATGCATTTGAATCAGTGAATCAAAAAGTCATCAATCCAACACGTCAACAAAGCTTGACCCCCGCCCCGAAACTTAATTAAGTCGGGAAACACAATTACTCAAAACTAACATGAATGGGGGAGTGCAGTGGCTATGTTCTATGGGTCACTTTTCACTTTAATGACTTTTCTCACGATTATCCTAAACCAATACATCATTTAAATAAAAGAGAGAAAAGCATCTACCATTAGTACAATTGACAACCTACAGGTTAAATCAAATTTTACATAAATGAATCGTTTCTAATTTCTGACATCACATAACTTCATTTAAAATTTGTAAATCTTTGACAATGAAAAACGACTGTGATTACTTTTCCCAACATGAATTCATGTATGCGCAATTTAAAAGGCAACATTTTGTCAGATCGAGTAATGCGAATATTAACCCTTACATATGCTGATCAAGCCTTTTATGTGCTCTTGAAAAATCCGTGGGTATTTTAAAAAGTGTACTGAAATGTTGATGATATTAGTTATTATTGTAAATATTATAGCATTCAGCACGATATTTGAAGATATTTTTAAAGGGTTATTCAAAATGTTTAATCCAAAATACACAAAATTTAGGTTTTTAAAATATTTTCAAATAAAAGCTATGATTTAATAACAGACTTGTCGTAACAATAAACCGCAGTGCAAGAGACGAAATAGTTTCGATAAATCATTAGTATAAAAGGGACTATAATGGCGATAGAAAAAAACCTTCAGGTTCTTGACTGCAATAGGAATTATATTAAAAATATATATTTGATACAAATAGAAACAGTCTAACGTATTTTGACTGGGTTTTGTGACCAGAAAAAAATAATTACGGTATATAGAGACCTGAAAATTTAATCATTTATTATCTATAAATGTATTAATAAATCAGATAACAATTCTTTAGAAAGTATGGGATATGACATATTATGATTTATGAAATTTTCGGATCAAGGAAAGATAATACAAAACATTTTTTTTATTGTGCTCTTGTATTATACGCATTAATTAAATATAAACGCCTTAATCGTGAATTGAAAATAAAAGAGCAAGCGTGGATGGGTTTAAAGAATTCACCGAAAGTTTTTTTATTTTCTTACTTCCTGAACTAGAAACTTGTATCCACCTTGCATTTTATTTTTAAAAGAAACTTTGGAAATATTCCAGTATAATTTGAAAGACGTTTATTATAAAGTCTTTCATTGGCAGACGGCGCCAGAATTTATGGCTTATAGGAAATCGGAACTAGAATTTTATAAAAACGTCAGATACTTTTAGGTTGGTGTTAAAATTAGATAATTTGTAAAATAGATTGGAGAAAAAGGCATTCATCGTGTGAAAATACTCTTGCCGAAGCTTTTCTCCCCGCACTTATATTTAAAAAAAAGCAATATTTCGAGGCACCTGAGTGAATTTGAACCTGCTGAAACTTTGAAAAAATAGCTCCTGAAATAAAAAAAAACTTCTAGTTATTTCTCAACATTACGAATTAATTTATCAAATATCCTAGCACTTCGAAAGATAATTTTTCCGTTTTAATAGGAAACAAAATTTTCTTTTGATATTTTGTATAAAAATAAGGAATAGAAGAGTTAGATATAATATGTAAATATAAATAGTTCAAATTGCTTATACTTGAAAATATGGTGGACATTTTTACTACCACATATGGAATACTAAAAAAATAATTTGCTTTATCGTTGAAAATTAGTCAGTTTAACAAATGTAAGTAATACAATGTTACTCTACGCAAATGTGTTGATATTTTCTCTTAACTGTTATCGTACTTCAGTTTTCCTAATGAAATGCAAATTGCCACAGTATGCTTTACAACTCTTGTTAGTGTTTAATTGGCTGTAGCAATGATCCTTATACAGATTGTTTCTTTTGGACATAGAAGCTTCCAAATGCATCTACATGCAAGCTAAATAATACAAATAAACGAAATGTAAATGAAATGAAAATAACACATACGAAGACGAGATTAAAGTACCAAAGCGTCTGTTATGCTAACAATTACGTCTTTTATAACATCGTAGTTCAAAGTGGTAGAAATTAAATTTTTTGGAGTCTACAATATCATACCGGCAACATAATATAATAGTTCAATATTCTTGAATTTACTATTTTATAAAATGTCACGAAAATATAAATTAGTTCAAAACTAGTAAGAAAAGAGTTTAAAAAATATATTACGTAATAGACAAATAAAAAATTAATAAATTTAATGGTAGGGAAAAGTTTTCTCCCTGTCTCATTCGCTATCGTAGTGCGACAGTTTAAAAAGTCGTAAATATTTAAAATTTATCAAAATTGTATCATTAGTCATCGGCTTGTCCCTTGAAATTATGATTCATTATTAATAATTTAAAATATAAAATAAAACTAACTAAAACAATTTTAATAGCCTTCGTTGCTATTTTATTCTACTTCATGGTGTAATTTAGACAATTAAAATGTTATAAAATACTGAAGGAACAAAGTATTTTACTGAAAATACTGTAAATAAAAAAATAGATGATTTACAGTATGTTCGATAAAATACTTTGTTCCTTCAATAAATTATATATTGTATTTAATTTCTTAATTAACTTCAAAAAAGGAGGCCTTATCCTATTTGACGGATTTTTTATGTGTATCATCTAATATATCCAGCATTTATCAACCAATTTGGATTATTATTTATAATTTATAAGAATATACCTCCAGCAAAGTCGCATGAAAATGGTTGGTTAGAATTTCACCACGGAAATTGAAGGCACACCATAGAATTATTTCATATTGAACAGCATCGGTGTCGTAACTTAATTTTGATGATGTAAATCTAATGATAACTTAGTAAGATACGACTAAAAGTGACATGAATTTGCTCTTTAGCAAATCAGAATATAATTATGGAACTGAAACTTGATGACAACGCTTCAATAATCAGGAGTAAACTCATCGAAAAGAAATCTTGAAGTAACTAAACATTAGTAAGTAACTAAAGTCATCACTGTGGTGTATTGAGGTGATCACAAGGCATACGTCTTTTGGTGGCACTGGGCATCACGTAGACCCGGGTTCGATTCCCAGCCGCTCGTCGACCGGGGTTGCACTGATGTTCGGGTTAATTGTAAGTGATTGATCTCTTAGTAATAAGCATATATATTAATTAGATACAATAAAGTATATAAATAAATATTAACTATTGATAAATAGCCGTTCTTTTATGCGTGATGCAAGGCAGAAAAGAAATCCAGATAACGAATGTCCCTATCGAGATAATGAATGTGTCCCTATTGTGTCTGTATCGAGCTGATGCCGAAGGTATGTTGGGGGATTTATAGATTAAAAAATTTTATTGTAAATCATAATAATACTGGAGCAGTTTTGAAACATCTTAAAATTAATAATCTTTGCTTTTTGGATATTATAATTGATAAAACTATATCTTATAATGAAAGAATTTTTCAACAAATGATGTTTAGTCTTGAAAAATAACATCTTTCATTTAACTTAGATGGTGAAGATGATGATGATCAAATTCACTGTTTAATAATGTCTGTGAATCTGGTGTTCCCACAGTAACCTTTCAATGTAATCAAAAGGCAGTGAATGACGTAGTGAACGTTCAGAAAATGAAGAAAATTATGGAAGAATCTGGAAATGGATCTCGTGTTTTACTTTAGCTTAGTTGTATTTTGTACCCATTAATGAATTTATATGTGATGGATGTATTGCATAGCATTTTTATTTCATTTACTACTCATAGGGTGGTTTTAAACATACAAGGATTTGTAAAATTTCTAATGATGAGTACTTTAAGGTTTAAATTATGTATGGAGATGGCAAATACCCTAAACGTACAAAATTGAAATTTCTTCTTTTTAATAACATTGAGCAGTTTTGCGTAATTATAGTATTTGTGCTAAAAAGTTTTCCCATTTTCATAATATTGAATTGAACAGCTTTAAGAACTAGCAAAACGTATAAATTCCTTTTGAAAGAAACATTTTTATTTACATTCAATATTCATTAGTTTTTGTTATAGTCATCATTTCAAAAAAGTGAATATCAACAAGTATTTCGAGGTATACTTGATCGTATTAGTATCAGTGGAGGTTAAGTTGAAGATTATGAAAAATTAATGGTACAGAGGATGCAAATATTTTCACCAAATGAGGTAACTTTTTCAACAATGCATATTAATTATTTAGGAGTTCTACTTTTTTACCACCGTTTGGAATCATATTTATTTTGATTTTGAAAAAAAATACGTACTTACCTTTTGATGATTATCTGCTAATTTTAATAACTTTTAAGTTATGATAGAGTTCGATAATGAGTTGAGGACCGATGTGTTACTCTTTATATTTATAAATGTTCAAGATTGCAGGAATGGTGACTAAAAATAAATCTATGTATTTGTCACAAAAAAGTATTTTTTATAACTACATTCACTTCAAGATTTCATTTTGAATGACGTTAGCACTAAAAAACAGATTTTCTTTTGAGCGACCTTATTCATATTCTTATTAAAAAGAATTGTTACTTCCAGTCTGCCACATTTTTTGATCTAAAGAGAGAAAAGTCTTAAATTCGGTTATAATCACAAATTGAATTTTATATAGATAAATGTCACTATTAAAAATATTTATTAATTTTAGAACATAATTTTCTTCAAAACCTCAAAAATTAAAGCATTTTACTACTTTAACTCTACATTTATATGAAGAACAAACTTGTAACAGAGTAATAAAAATAACGTAAAAAAAAGATCGTATGTATTTAAGACACTAACTTACCTTTTTAAACATTTTTTTAAATATTAATATAAGGACAAAAACCATAACTCTTGTACTTATTGTTAGTGCTTTTATATCTGTTATTAATTCCTTTCTACCTAATTTGTTTATTATTGATATAGTTCCTTTATACTTAACGATTAAAATCAGTCCCATCATCTCGTTACATATTTAAAAGTTACGAACCTAATTTTTGATTACTACTATTGGGACTTCCAATTTGTGTTATACACGCCATCCACTTTTAAATTCTTCGGGATTTGGAAATATTTTCAGCAAATTTTTGAACTTCACGTGTGACACATCTGCTTTTACTAATTAAAATAGTTTCGACTGACGAATAATGTTTTAGAAGGCTATCGGTTATAGTTAAAATACTTGAAGTATTCAAATTGTTTAACTATCACCGATAACCTTGTAAAACATAATTCCTAAATATCGTGTAAAACATTATTTGCACATATTGGTCCGCGTCACTTTGGTCAATGCCTAAGTAACATTTACTTTTTTTTCTTTCGTTTCATTCAACTATTATGTCGCTAAACATTTTTACCAAAACATTGTGCTATTCTTTATTGATAACGAGTGAATCTTCTTCACTGGAAAATTATATGAAATATCCCTCATATGAAGTATTATGGCAAAAGAGCCCTTCTTAACTTGAGGTGGCACGACATCCCTTGGAGAGAAATGGTGAATTTTTCTTTCCAAAACCGTCTCTATTTAATAATTTGGGATTTTCTATTTCAGTATATACCTAAATTGCTTTATATTAATCGAAGTTTCTGTTCGGATTGTTAAATCAAAGAGTTATTAAATATTGATTAGATACTACGTTTTTTCATATTCTGAAAAAAAGATTAGCTTTTTGGTAATATTCTCTTTCGTCTTTACACTAAACTTTCATTTGAAACTTTTGTACACCTTAATGATATCTTGAATCTAGTGACTATGATACTAATGTAGAGCGCAAATTTGTTGTGATTCGAATAAAAAGACAATCAAATTTATTGACAAAATAAACTTTCACCTAGCCTTTCTAAATTCGATTATAATCAATATTATATTTCTTATATATATATATATATATATATATATATATATATATATATATATATATGTATGTATATATATATATATATAAATATATATATATATATATATATATATATATATATAGCTATGCAAAACTTATCACTAAATAATTGCAAGAATAAATTGAACATCATCCTCAAAACATGGTTTTAGTTTTTTAAGAATCATTTCGAAAGTTCTATAATTAAAATCTCGTCACCAATTTATTCCACGAGTTCCGTTATTAAATTATGCGGTAAACAAAAACACAGAGTTTGAGCACACCAACCAATTTAATATGAGCGGGTATCGTGGTACAATATTGACTATGTAGGTTTCGAAGCGTTGAGCTATTGACAAAGCATTCCTTCCGTAAACTATGCAGCAGTCCTGAGGCCAAATATGTGGCAAATATTTAAATTATACACATATCAAGTGTAGAAAAGATGTATTGGAATATACAGTACAAAATAACTTAAAGATACGTGTAAAAATAAAACGATACTTATGATTCATTTTTAGGTCATTTCAATTGATTACGAGGCCGCACCAATCGACTCTTGAACAATGCTTAAAAATGGGGTTATACGAGTGTTTTCAGAGGCTGAAAAGAAATAGAGTGTACAGGTTTTTGAATGTAAAAATTTTTTCCTGAATGTCAATGGCATATGTACATATTTATTATTTAAAATAAATAATGTCATATATTTTGGATTGAAATAAAAGGCATTATTCGCAACTTGTTATATGGGTCGCGGCACTTTGCAATAACACCACAAAGGGAAACTCGCAGTAATACAGAAGAATAACTTAGTATAATTTCGGTTAGGACACGTACATAGAAAACAGCATCCATTTGTACGTAGCCGTCCTTTCTTCCAAGAAATGAGAGTTATTGTACTAATTAGAGAAGTACTACCTACGTATACTACAGGCAAAAGTATGTTTAGATAATTTCTTTGTTTAATTCTGGAAATCATCAGAGGAAGCAAAATATACTAAAAATAAAATTTAAGGAATCTATTATAATGTGTTCCGATAGTCATATGAATTCCGGATATTTCTCATACTAATTACTCAGAATTTGGCCAGATGCTCTAAGTTAGGACAATCCTTGCCAAATCCATAAGTACGTCAAGCATAATCATGAGACGCACCTAAAGATTTGGTCATTCTTATTAACGAAAGTGCATAGATTATTGTATTAATTACTTGAAAATTAGTTCAGACGAGGTTCTTTTATATAAAATATTCTTCATTGGGTATATTCTTGTTACAAGATAGTGGAAAAGGATTAGAATATGTCAAATGTTTTGCCTACTTATTAACTAATCACAAATCAATAAAAATTTAATTATAGTAATAGCATATCACATTTGCTTCTTGTCGTTTAAACTTAATTTTGTAATAGGATAAATATAAGAAAGTTTTACTGAGGGGGAATTAATAGTTGTAACTTGTAAATTATAAAATAACAAATATATTTTTAAGCATTAATTTAGTATATTTCATAATATAATTATTTATTTTTAATAACACAGATTATCAATTTTGTTTAATGGGATATATTTTTTTGTTTAAATGAACGCCTGAAATTTAAAAAAGCCTTCGAAAGCTCTCTTTCTAAAGTCACAAAAACCATACGCTGTAAAATTTTGGTCCTAATTATTTTTAAAAACAAATGGTTATTAAGATATGATTAAATTATTATAGCTTCGAAATTATGAGTAATACAAACGTATTTTTAGTAATTACGATCATCTATGTCGTCTTTTTAAAACTAGTATAGTCAGTTATATTACAGTGTGTGACTTTAAATAATATAGGTACTGAAACCTCGTGCACGAGCTCGACTCGTAGATAGCTGTTTTCAGTGTTCCCGGTTAACGCAACACTTATAATTTCATCCTGTCCGGCTGTCTGTCCGTAGGCCACAGCCATTTAATTCGCAGACTATTAGCACTCTATAGATGAAATTCGCATAATAGTATCTTCTATGAATTGCTTTACATTAAAATAGTGGAATTGTGAAAAAAAATTATATTAGGGATGGTATTTCATAACTGAGAAAATAAAAAATCCAGTGCACATAGACGTGTAGATTATCGTTAGATAGGTCTTAAATAATAGTAAAATAGTTCCAAAATAATTTTTTTAGTTCAATAGTTGGTGATATATGCACTTATAAAGTCTTAAAAAGTTTTTCCTTCCACTAACTTTTAAACAAACGTGTAATTCTGAATAAATTTTACTCACGTTATTTAAAAATTTAGAGTATCACTTTGAATAAGATATGTTGTGTTATGTTTGAAATATATAATAACTTTGTTATGATAAGATACGTATTTCTAAGATATTTACATCTAAAATATGTACTTCTAAATTCCCGCACCCTCTCCGACTACTCTAACTCTCAAATTATACCTATTTAGATCTATACTTATAATAGTCTAAATATAACTTATTGCATACGAAATAAGTTTAATATTGTTCGGTGCTGTGGTTCATGCGACAACCCGACTCGGAGTTGGCTGTTTTTTTTTATATTTACCGCAAGTTATTTTCGAAACCTTCTCATGTAAAGCTGTGTACATAATAGGTAAAAATGAGAAGATTTTAAATTAATAGTCATACTATTTCTACCATAGTGCAAATATCTAAAATATACTAGTTGCTACCATAGTGCAAATATCTAAAATATACTAATTAAATGAAGGCGAATTCACCCTGAATAAGCAATTGTAAATTGTAATGTTGTGGTTTATTTATCATAATTAGGATCTTCCACATTATCAAAGCTCTCAATATAATCATATAAGGAAAAATGTATAGATAGGTACTACATTTTTATTGTTTAAATTTATCACGGTAGTTTGACCCCAGTGCTTGCCTTATCAGCCTTTAACATTTAAAGGAAATACGAAAATCAAAAAATATATATTTTTGGATTTTCAAGAAGCGGTCGCCTAATAGTGGCTTAAATTCAAATGAAAGTATCAGAAAAAAGCGCCAATAAAAGTGTGTGAATAAGTTTTCATAGGAGGTGTTCAGTTCATATCTTAATTAATGACAGTAATTCACACGTCATTAATCAGTCATTATTTTAAATGAATCCTAGTTAAAAAATAAAATACAAACAGGAAGCATAGAAGATTTTGAAACAAAATATGAAAACAGAAGAATATGAAAACAGTAATTTAAACCAAATTACATTCAAATCATTATGTGTACACTATGACCACACAGAGTTACAGAAGATATTCTTTATATTTAAGAGTAACTATGACTATGGATCAGATATAATATTTGTGCATATACAGTATATAATATATTTGTGCATTTTCAGTCAGCGTTTCGGATAAAATATTAATAAACCTAATGATTAATCTGTAGAAGAAAAAATGCAAAATTTGTCTTAAAAATCAGTTTAAAAAGTACGGTTCTACCCCCATCGTCTCTAGTTCTATACGCTTTGTATATATTATTATATTTCATGTTCATGCAATGTTATTACATAACATTTTCCATACACTTTTTTCATTTCCTAAGTTAATAATTTTACTACAAATATTCAATAATTTACATCATCACCAATAATAACGTCGATTAACTAATATTTTTAAGTGGTACTTATATATGAGGATTATTATAAACTATTCTTACAAATAAAAGTTATTGCGTGATTATGTACTCTGAAGTACATAATATAATCACGTGTCGTTCAACGTGTTTTAAATGTAACAGAGTTAGGAAACTGTTCGTTGAGAGGAATGTGGAAAATAAATGTGCTCGAAAGGATCCATCGACCGACCAATTAAATAGGCTACCAAGAATAACTACAGATAACCTCTTTATTGCCCCATTAAATGGATACGATAGAAGCTGACAGTAAAAATGCTAAAGCATGTTGAATACAAGTCGTGGCCTCGAGGGATAGATAACGAAAAAGAAGTTATATATAAATATAGTTTCGTCTACGTATTTACTATTTTAACATAAATTATTTATAAACGTGTAAGAAGTATAATGCAGAATTATAATGCTTGTAATTTTTAGCCGTTTTGTCTAACGTTTCATAAGACATATAATGTACAATACCTGTAATGTTGAAAGTGCTGTCAAATTCTCTTTTTGATACTTGCGCCAATTAGTAATATTATAGTAAAGAAATTGAAAACTTTTCAAACTGAGACTGGAAGCTGGAAAATTATTCAATATTATTTTCATTGAGTTTCAAATTAATCGCAATATGGCAAATTTAAAATGTGCGACACATACAATTTGCAGTTCCATCAAAACAAATATTTCAATAAAGTAATACAAACACCTTGATTAAAATTGCTATCTTAATGAATTAGTTAATAACAATTTTACCGAGCGATACTCAGTTTATTTCGAGTTTTCCATAGGAACGTGAAGTTGCTTAGTTTATGGTATTACATTTTCTCCTTTTTCCCCGTTCCTTTCCCTTCCCCTTTGCCTTTGCTTTCTTTTTCGGTGTCGCCTTCCCGTTCGCCTTCGCGTCCGCTCTCGCGTTCACTTTCGCGTTCGCCTTCCACTTCCCCTTCGCCTTCCACTACATCTTTTTATTCCCCTTCCCCACTTCTCATCTTCACCTCCCCTTCCCCATTCCTTTTCACATACGCCTTCCCCGGCCTTTGTTAATTTGAAGCTACAATAATTTTTTGCGACATAAATTCATATTTAAAACACTTCCTGTCATTTTTCTCTCAAATGAAACTTCGCCAAGAGAATTACGTTTATAATTTGTAGATAATATTTAAATTTCTTTAATTTTTATAATTTAAAGATAATATATAAATAATTTTTAGTTATATCTTGGTAAAACTGAAGACTGAGGAATAAAGTTGCTTTGTTAAATATGATACTGTCGTTGAAGGTAGACTTATAAAGGAACAAAGTTGCTTGTCCGGATATGTTACCGTTTTCGAGGAATTCTGAAAATTAAATTAAATTTTAATTTATGGTTTAATAAAATTTGATAGAAATGATTGTGTATTGGAGTACTTACTAGTTTTCGTCTTTTGTGTTTTCAGTGCGTACACATAATGCTTAGGAGGTCCATTTTGAGAAGAAGGGGTCATATGAAAAAAAATATTGCTAGACCTTATCCAATTATGTCTACCTCGATGGCGTCAGAAAGAAAAGAAAATTCAACTCCAAAATCGATGTATGGAAAGAGACTTAAACGAAAAAAAATATACTGTTTTATTTATGTTTATCAAAGTAAATAAACTAATTTGTTTTTTAATCCATTACCGCTGTATTTAATTACAAGTGTTCTAATGCTGTGACAAACAGCACGATAGGTGGACGTGACGAAATTATAACCTACCATTTTTCCATTCGGCTATGAAATCCTAAAAATAGTTTGTTTTCGATTGTAGATTTTATTTTCTTGGACTAGAAGTCTTTTTTACGCTCTTTTAGAGCAAATATCTTCAGAATAAAATGTAACTGACTTTGTCCCCACATCCCTCTTGTATCTTATAAGAGGGATACGGGGACAAATATTCCATTAACGTATTTTATTGTAGGAGACAAATTGTTTCAAGTTTCTTTTTAGAACTCTATTGGAATTATTTTACGTTGAAGAATTATTTATATAACTGATAACGTATCACCGTTTTTATATCTTTGTCCAATATTGCAGTGGTTTCATTATATAGCAGTGATAAAACTTAAGTTATTTTAGAGTTATTTAACTTTCAAACTCAAATTGATTATGACTTAAAAACATTGGTTTTATTTCTATGCAAAAGGAATCATAAATATATTTTTCCTTTTAAATAATATAATAATACTAACTCTTTAATGAGTTTAACAATTTATATAATTTCAGGACTATCGTAATACATTTTTTTTAATATATATACATGTATAGTTAAGAACGTTATATATAAGTACGTTATGTAAAAGAAAGTTAGAAATTTAGCAATTCATTATATATATATATATATATATATATATATATATATATATATATATATATATATACATAAACAAATATAAATCGCACAATCAGCCTGTTATATCCGCGCGACCATAAGTGTAGCATTTGCTCACACCAGTGCAATATCACAACATCACAATGACTTCGTACCGATGTAAAATAAAAAACGATGCAGTTAACTAACACGGTCCTAAATAAAAGGGTACTATCTTATCTATACATTATTTTTAATAAAATTACTTACTCTATTAAAAACGGTCTATATATTTATTTTCCGTAACTACTTAGTTTAAGTAAAATTTCAGTATTATTTACTGTAACTAGTTTCGTTTTAAATACCATTTTCTTCCTATCCAAATAATTTTGAATACTAATTAAATATATTAACAAAATATTAATTGCAGCATATAAATTAAAAGCGCAAAGTTTTCGAAACTAATTGGAAAGCCACAAAAGCTCGTAATTATTACTCGTGAAACTAAATTTGTTTTCACTGTAAGTTAGGCTTCCAGCAAAGACATAGTAAATTCAATTTCGAAGATTTCAACGAATAGTCGAAATATATAATTGACCTCTTTTCAACTAACTTTCGGTTCTTTATAATGATCTTATTGTTCTAAAATATTAAGATAGTTCTTAAAAAATTACTTTCTGTCAACCTTCGTAAGTTATGATTATATCGGTGAGCTTTTAGAGATTGCCTTTTATTTTGAACGATTTTATATGACGAAAGTTTAAAATATATTGATATTTTTGTTGAAAAAATATATTATTACATTACCTAAAAACTAATCTTAGAATAAATGTAAGTGCTCAAGAAATAAGTACTTCGCTGAGTGCCTCGGAAATAGAAATATATTTTAAATGTAAATAGTTAAATTGACATTAAGGAGAATAATGATGTGCCATATCTAATTGTATAAAATAATAAGCGTCAAAGTGTAATTAATACAAGCACAGTTAACGTGCCTCAGACCTAAATGTTACAAAAGCCATGTTGATAGGTTTGTTACCAAATTAAATTGCTATTTATTTGTATTTTAAACTCGTATCTGCCTTTCTTTAGTGACCTTCAATTGTGTCCAGGAAACGATAAATTTCGAAATTTTATTTTTCTGAAACTATTTATTATAAGCATATGATTGAGATGCAACGATACATAATATTGAGAAAAAAGGTACGTATTATATTAGTAAATATACATTTCTAAGTAACGTTTTTCTGAATAGAATTTTTTTTTAAATTAAGTTTTTAAATCCATTTCATTGACTGTTATGGAATAATTGTAAAAGCTCTTAGCATACATATTAACTTGCACAAGTTTCATGAAATTCGAACAACCGCAAGATGTACAAAATAATTTTTAATTTTATTCATCCTCCACTGCATGTCATCAGCTAATAATAAAATCACCGAAAAAAACAAAAAAAATATGAACAATTGTTGTTAATCTTGTTTTCCTTTTAGCTCAGTCTATCTTCACTTTAAATCAATCGTCACCATCTAACAATATTTTCGTAGTCACATCCAAATATTTTGGATAAGACCATTGTTGATTTAATTAGGCGAGGAAAATATTTAACATGTGGTTGCGTATGAAAATCAATCTACCATTCTATTGCCTTTGGAATAATTACACGTATAGCGCTGAATATCAGTACATGTTTTCCGTATGGAAAATTTTCCATATAATACTAGAAAATCTTGCTTTTTTTATTGTGCAATTTTTATCACTTTTAAATATGTGTGTAGAAGTTTTTATATATTATATTAGCGGACTCTCTTTATCTCCGGTAATTTTAGCCAAATATGAAACCCCCTGAGACAGTCGGTAAGAATTCGTAAATAATATATTTAATGTATGTTCTTTAAGTTTTATAAAATCAACCAAATCAGTTGCATTCTTTGTTCTAAATATGGTTTTCTTCAAAATTATTTTAAACAGTCCTTCTTGCTTTAGTTTAATCTATTATTTATGACGCAAAATAGTCTTCGCAAATTTTGCATAAATCCATAACGCGATGTACTATTTGACACGTTGAACTGTTATCCACGGATAGCTTCAACGTTCCATCTCAGTTTTGTTATTCTGCAAAAAATATTGAATTTTCTATTGTTAATTGGTTACTTTTCACTTTGTAAACGGGTAGGGGAAGATAATGCTATTTATAATTTATTTATTCCTAAATATTGGAAAATCCACTATAAATACGTCTCCTGGTCTCAATAATATTTTTAAACCTTTTATATTTTCTAACACTTTTCATAATATCAGCATTTGTATACTATGTAAAAGGCCGCAATACATAAACATATAGCCATTAATAAAACAGGTTGTAAACGACTTACATAATAGCAACTTTCACTATCTCCAAAAAATTTTGATTATTATTCGTAGTTAGTAGAACCGTTTTGCTGATAAATTGTCCTGTGTTGTCTAAAATTAATATAAACTTGTCAATAATATTAATTACATTTTAGCAACAAAGTATAGGTAATGTATCTGTTCCATAACGGATAGGCAAAACATCTGTTCCAAAATTGGAAACTATTTGGTTACGAAAGTTCCATACCGAGTCATAATAAAGACCTAAGATAGTAGCAATCAATTTGTTTAATTTTCCACATTTAGATAATTTTACTACCAAAACCTGATTAATAGTTCATTTTTTAGTATATCTGATGTAAACATTTCTCCAAGTTTCATAATATTTTTTCAACTAAGGTCAGTAAATCTTTGAATTATCCCACAGGTATAGAAAAGTCAGGTATTTTTCCGGTAAGCGAGGATTAAATTTACACTGCACGAAGGTTTTATTTTTATAGATAACTCAAGAGATATGTCAATATCATGGCTGTTTTTAATAGTAGATAAAAATCTTCACGTCAAAATTCTCTTAACTTTTAGCATTATGTATATGGATTTCACTACTTTGCACAGTATAGTCATAGTTAATTAATTCTATGTGTCGATGCCCTTTACTAATAATTAAGAAATCTAGTCTCGTATTAAACGGTATTTATTAACTTTCTCGCCATTAGTAATAATTTTTTCGCCGATATTACGAAAATAGAACTTAGCGTCCCTATCATCTTGAATCACTTTTTTCTCCCAGACGATATACGAAAAACATGATTACAATTATAACATATAATTCGATATTATTTTTAAAAAAACAAAACAATAATTGAAAAATTTATTTTTCACTTTAAAATGAAATTCTGAAATAATATCCACTTAAGACAGTTTTGTATCATTCATTTGCGTTGATGAGAAGAAAAGGTAGGTTCGAATACTTGGGTGAGACTATATGATGATTGTTGAGCGAAGAAAAATCAAGCAGGTCGCAGATCGATGATGATAAAATTCAATGAATACCGCCCTAAACATTATATTTGAAACCTCTAGAATCATCGATAGTTATATACATTTGTTTTATATTTGTAATAATAAGTTACTTAATACATAAATTGATAGGTATAAATACTTGTTATATACGCTTATAAATTTATTTATATACTACTGATTGAGAATCTTCTCGTATGTTTCTAACCCGATATTGTATATAAGTCTGACGGCTTATTTTGAAGTATTTAGAATATGCTTTAAACATTATTTGGATATATGTGAATAAATTGATTTAAAATTGTCTCATTTAGGTGATGGGTCGATTATTGGTTTGCAAAAGCAATTACTGATTGCTGGAACAACTAGCTGTCAATGGAATTATTTAAAAAGAAACTAGCTCTATCTAACTACGATTTAGATCGCGTGAAATTTGGAATAAGAAAAGTTTATGATTTTTTTTTATTTACATTTTTCTTGAGTATAAACTATTACCAAAACAAATTTCATTAAAATCCGTTCGATAGATTTTGCGTGATTGACGAATAAATTGAAATACTAACATATACATAAAAATTGTAAAAACAGGTTTTCTCTAATTTTTTTACGCTAAATCAATCACTCTTTATAAATATCTTCCAAATATTGAATTCACTATATTACAAATTTTATTATACACATATATGTATGTGTATATATATATATATATATATATATATATATATATATATATATATATATATATATGTTTACGCACATTATTCAGCGCCACTCACGTGGATAACCCGCGAACAGCTGGGAAGAAATTTTGCTGCCCGAGTAAGCACCACTCTCCAGGCAGGTATTGGATGTGTTAAAAAGAGTTACGTGTAATATTTTATTTGCCTTCAGTTAGAATAGGATAGAATAGGATCACAGTGATGATCTGTTTGAGGAAAATTCCTCTAAATAGCTAGAAATGAAGATAACATCAAGGGTTTGTGATTCGTATTAAAAAAACTAACAAGAAAGCAACCTATTAGCGTATTTGGGTACACCTAATCATTAGCATGAGTTCAACACGGAACATTCTATATGAATTTAATTAATTATTTTAAATGTGAGCTCTGTCTCCTATAGCATGTAGACATAAATACAATAATTAAGAAATTTTATATTACGAAATTTCTAAAAAAAATTCTATTAAACTTCTCGATGAAATATCAATCTACCAGTTAATTTTTCTTGTATTTCAAAATCTTTTTTCAGAACTAAATAATTGATGTTTTTCATTTCATTCCGAGAAATTTGGTTACGAGTTGTTTTATTTTAATTCACTTTATGAAAGGAAAAGCTACACAATTCGACGTATATGTTTTTTTCAAGTTGTTCGCAGATGTACGGTGATCCTTTTCGGTGATTTAGACCCGCTAATTTCCCTGTTGAAATCTGAATCTAATAACATTTTCATCACCTTACAGTGTAATCGAGGCTATTAAGTATTTCTACGAAAATAACCATAATAACGTAAAATGAACACTAAAGGTAAAACTAAGTCATACCTATTAATTGCTTTCAGTCATTCACTAACTATGATCAGATCATGTTTCATTGTCAGAATCAGAATATTCTGTCCCATCAGCTGATGTGTAATCTTGGTTGAGCAAGTCCGTTAAGTAATAGGTGAAAGGTGAGATGAAATACGTTTTAAGTTATTCAGGAGACTTTTTCGGAAATATTTATTTAATGGGTTTACTAAATGATCTAAAAATATTAGTTTGCATAGACTCTGGACGTTTTCTATGTATTACATAGATGAAAATGTTTTCAATTGTTGTTACGGATATTGAAGTAAAGGTAATTTGTATATTTGACATATGCCTCAAAAGCTGTACCATCGATGGCATGCCCTGAAGAAATGCAGCTATGGATGACGTAAGACTTTTTCAGACAACCCTCGTCTAATTCAATTATATTCGTAATATTTTCATGGAATTTGAAAAATCTCCTCGCAGTGTCGCTAGCATTTGTTGCTCCGGAGGCTGGCTTAGGTTTATTTACAATAAGTTCTATATATAGTTTTAAAAGTGCTTGACTGTTCTTTTGCACATCTCTTTGATTGCTGTATTGACCGACTTAATAGTCTACTTTTGACTTCTAATTGTACGATGTACAAAAAAAAACACTTAAGTAATTTTATCAAAACAGACATACTCTTCAAAACATCCATTTTAGTTGGCTTAGCACCACAAAAGTAGTAAGACTGTGTGCATTTTTCCGATGTCAGGTATTTTGTAATTTTACCGCCAGTCATGGTCAAAACAAACTAAAATTGGACAATAATTGTTTTGGATTCTAAAAAAATGCATGTTTTCTAGGCTATTTAACTAACATTTAATGTTGCTAAACTGGTATTCCCTGAGTTTTCTTAACACACAAAAATCTGAATGGCTGGCACAATTGACTAGACAAAGATTAGAGATTTTGCCACGTAACTTGATTTTTAGTGCAATTTATTTAAAAATTAATTCTCATCAATATTTCCTTCACTGCAAAACTTTTAAATTGTTTTTAAAATTGTTCATGTTTATTACGGCTAAAACTACCACTCTCATTTCTCTTGGAAATAAGTGTTACTGTGCTTTGCCCAGTAAATTATTGTCGTAGACGATTTCCTATGTCTTCACCAGTCATTCAGCAATTAGGTTAATGAATGACTTAATTTCTACAGAAATTCCTATTTCATCAAACGTATTGTTTTGGCACTAGGAAGACAATCTTTCCTTACTTTCGCTAAAGTATATAAATTACTCATTTCCATTCAATTTTACAGCTATTTTCAATCAACTTTTCATCAATGCATAAAACAAGATTTTCCTCATCCGTACAAGGTTTCTGACCCTGAACCTGTTTCTTTAGTATCGTGCACGGTCCGTATATATCAATAGCGTCTCCACAAGAATTGGTTACATTTTATCATATTGGACGCTGCACCACTACCACTTGCTCGTGTAGACATTTATTTGGCAAACGAAAGGTTAAAAGGAGAATAGGACTGCATTAGCTCTTGTATTTTATTCAATTTGGTAAAATCTCTTGTATTTTATTCAATTTGGTAATACGTCTTTTCTGGTCTCCGAAATGTGATAATTTTATTTTATCAATAACTTTTTCACAAATATTAATTCATAAAATTGTATATGTAAATACTTGATATCGAATAACATATTTTGTTTTTGTTGAATTAATCCACTTCAAGACATTGGGCTAAATATCATAAACTGAGGTCTGTTAATACTCTATATTAAAATATTTTAGGCCTTACTACAATTTTTTTATAAAAGTTTGAGGGAAAATATTTATTAGAGAATCCAATATTTCTCAAAGTTCATTTTATATGATCCACTTATAAATATCAAGTTTATTTCTATGACAATCTGTTACTTGTGTAGTTTTATTTATTGCTACATTTAAAAAAAATCATTTTTTTAATCAATTTCAATCCTTTTCGCTGCTAACTATTTTGTTTCTGAATTTTGTCAATTAAGTTTTAATTTATATTTCTTTTATTCATTTTTCATTCTGAATTTCTAATAACGCCTCGTTGATTTCATCAAAGTTCTAACAAAATTATAAGTCATACAGAATATTCACGTTTACGACAAAAGAATAATTTTTTGGAAATATGTTTCTGCTTTTTTCCTTAGTTCTAAAAATAAATTGAATATATTTAATTAAGTTTTGTAACTTTACTCAAAATTAAAACACTTGCTAGAATTAATTATTTTACAAGAACCTAAAAGATATGTGAGGAAACTTTAAAAATACAACAATATTTATCACTTTCATGAAGTAAAAAAAACTTAAGTTTTGTCAGTATAAAATAACATGGATAAGAATAGTTCACGGAAATATATGCGAACACATTCGCACTCTGATTTTTTTGAAGTGTCAATAGTGATGTTATTTGTACATCAAAAGATCAGCGTGCACAATCCCACCTCCAGTGAAATTCTATATGGAAATATTCTGTAGCATGCATATTTATCAATAGCTCACCACAATATCGAGCTAAAATAGAATAAATATATTAGCGGATATTTTAAATTTTTTACCGGTACAAATATTTATTATTTGCACATAACAGAAAAAAGTCAGCAATTATTTGTTATACCTGAAAAGCGTTTCTTATGACCTTCAACATATATAAAGGTACCAGTGTGGCGGTAACTGCCGTTTTAGTTAATGGATGAAGAAATGTTATTTTATTGTTTAATGTTGAGCATCCCAAATTTGTTGCTATTGATACATAAGCTGCACAGTCGTCGAAACTTATGGAAACAATTTTGATTCTCGTTTCATGCATAAGCTCTAAGCATTTTTTTACCAAATTCACTAATTTACACCTTTTGCGCCATCGACTTAAAAGTATCTTACGGGAACTAATACTGTAATTAAAAATACAAAAAACTCTTTAGCTCGTACTAGATAGTCATTACTTAAATTATGTTCCATGTCAACGTAGTCATAGAACTGTTTACCTTACGACGACGTATTGCTGTTTCATTCATGGCAAGGTTGGCTAAAACTTGGTGATCCGTGCTTCTGGTTTTATACTTAAACGCATTAAAGGACTCCTTGGTAAAACCTTGACTACAATCCATAGTTCCTTACCACTTTTAAGACCACAGGGTGATACAAACATACATCGAAAATTTTTCTCACGAATGAATGTTTTCGGGGAATAAATATGGTGTACTCTTCATAACGCGAGATTTCCCGATTCCGGTGTATATTTTTGTTTTATGCCTCCTTCTAATTTTACCTTTTTTATTCGTCGAATCAATAGCACATACACCTGCAAATTATAAAACGTTCAAAATATTTAGCATACGATGAAATTGAATAAGATTTACCATATTCCTTTAAAATATTGTTTACTTGTAAATTTGTGTTATTTATATTTTTTCATCTTGCATATAGCATCTCCTTGGAATTTCTTTTAAAAAGTCTTCCTATTTTAAAATTTTCCTAACATCATGATGATTTTTTGTCTCGTTTCTCTTTAATTTTAAGTTCTTGGCGTTTAATCATTCCTTTTTACGGCAATTACAGCAAGAAATGTTCGCTTTCGTTTTCGTTTTCACTTTCGTTAACATTTTTTTCCTTAAAAATCATATTTTTAGCCAAAAAGTAAATACTCGCTTTGAGAAGTAGATATTCCATAAATATAAAAGTTTATTGAATGAAAAATGCCATAGTATTTTTTTCTAAACATGGTACAGATATGGTTTCTTAAATAAAATGTCAATGGCTGGAACTGTTTTTTGGGTTCAAGTACCTTCTGGCGGCCTTGGTTACTTCAAAATAATATTATAAATATTGTGATGTGCAAATTATGGCTATCTTTGTTGGAAAGCAGTTTTTCCGTTTAGTGATTTCAATCGATTTTCCTTTCATAGGAAGGTTCTTAGGGACTCCGAAACAAAAGTTAATAAAAGTGTATATTTTAATGAGAAAACTTGTTTAATTCAGTTTTGTAATTGAAATAAGTACAAGAAAGGGAAAAACCTAAAATGTAGGAAAAACCTAAAATGTTATAAAACCTAAACGATAGATTTACAGATTTATCGTGAATTGTCATATACTCACTTATTTTTTTAGTCAAAAGTAACTTTTTTCATTTTCTATCTCTATTATTCAAACAATATATTGTTCAAAATTTTATTACTACTAAACTTATTTACTTTTTTGATCCATCTATCTTATGAAATGTTTGTATAACATGGAAATCGTTTATTTTAATATCATTATTTTACTGTAGAATTAGTATACAAAGTCAGCTACTTTAAAATGTGAAAATTTTATCTTATTAAGACCACAGTCTTCAAACATATTTACGTTATTGTTACTTATGCGACAATAATACTAAGTATTCTGAAATAGTGATGAATACCGCCCAGGGAAAAAAATAACTGTGCAAAGTTATTTCCAATAACTTTTATATTTAAAATGAAGGGATATATATATATATTCAAAATTGAATAACGATGATAGGAAATTCTGCAACTGGTTCCATTCTTTTGCTGTCTTTAATTTTTGTACGTAAATTATGAGACAAAAAGAATTTTTTTATGCTAATGAGCAACGAATAATGAAGCTCTACTACTTATCACATTCGATCTACTACTAAAGTATACGTCACCGGGCAGAGAAAAATATATGACACACGGACAATAATCTCCAGTTATAACCTATACTCTGCGCCTCCGCGATATTCAAGTTTAAAAAAAATGAAATCATGTTTAATTATAACATAATTTTTTATAGCACCCCGACAACCTTTCCCGACAACCTTTCATGGGCTTCTAAATACCCATATTTTTTGGACCATGAAGATATGTAAAAAAGTGATGCACAAATTCGAACGAAAATAACATGAAGCAATAATATAATTTAGTGATAACTTCGCGTAAATGCATCGTCTGAGAGGAGAGGATTAAATTTTGGGATAGTGTTAAATAATATCAGTTTTAATAAAAATGGATATTTAAAATAATACAAAGTTTCATAGAGGTGATACACTCAATCATCATATTTAATAGAGGTGATACACTCTTTGCTCCTTGAATTAAATTCACAATTCTACAGCAATTATTAGAAGTACTGTTAGGTGGAGCCATTCCCTAAAAGGTACTTCTGATAAGATAAATAATCATCGCCATCGGGTTATTAAACAAATTAAATGGAATGATGTTATGTTCATTACTATATTTATCAGGTTTTTAACAAGTTAATGATATTTTTGCGTTATAGGTTTTGATTTGCTAAAAAAATATTAAAGTATATTTATATAACATAATATATTTTCAAACAAAATATCTCTATTTTCATTTATTTTTAAATTCTTCCAAAAATGCGTGGCTTACGTTATTTCCTAAGAAACAATTCTTCGTTTATTATTTTTCGTATAAAACTCAAAATACTTCCCTTTCGAAGATATTTCAGTCCCATATCATTATTTTACATAATAAAATTAAGGTTGTTGCCATAAAATCATCCGTCACATATCATTGTTTACATATTCCATTATATACCATTATTTTACATACCGTGTTAACTATTATTTTACATAATGGAATTAAGTTAGTTATCGTAAAATCACTATTGAACTTTATTTATTACAAATTTCCTTGGGATTACATATAATTGCAATTTATATGAAGTACGGAATTTACTTGCATTTTCTTTAGAGCTACTATTTAATTGCAATTAATCCTAGTCAATAAATTCAAAAGATATTCTATCATATTTAAATCATAGAATAATGAATTCTAAATTGTAATAAATATTAAACTCACCAGGAAAGATGTAAATACCAGAAATTGCGATTTTATTTTAAGGTATTATCGCACATATTTCCACAGTTAAAATGGATATAAGTTTTAGTTTTGTCATCTATATTCTTTTTTCTGTAATATTTTCATATTTTAATGTAATGGGATACAGGAATTAACTGTCTATGAGAGGTATTAAAATCTTTCTTACAGGAATTAACTGTCTATGAGAGGTATTAAAACCTTAAAGTGTACATAAAAATTATAAAATTAAAAGATTATGAAAAACATGAAAACAAAAAATATTTGCGTGTGTGCGTCTGAACACGTTTACATTTGTGTATGGCTGGTTTACCTCCAAAATAATGTTAATACATAAAAAACTTTGGTATACATCGATTTTAAAATTTTAGTACGTTGGGAAGATATATTAAAAATAGATAGAAAATACCGCATTAGCACCATGACTGCCACTTATAACCCTCTATCATTGAAAAATATTTAAATTTGTTTTATTTATAAACTTCATGGCTATGTATTGCACATTATATATAACCACCCGTATTTCAATTAATGCAACCATAATAATGCTTTAGATAGTAAATTTTGTTTGTTTCCTTTTTAAGATTGGGAACAGAAATATTGTTGGAATGAAAATTTTCACATTTATAGTATTCAGGTGGACGTCGGATACATAATTAATTTTTAGAACGCGTATATAATGGGAAATAACTACTTAATAATAGGAACTATAAATGAGTACGGTGTATTTTCTTTAGAAAGCCAGAGCAGAATGCTAGTTATATTGTGATTATAGGCTAATAATAATTGTGGAGTAATAAATTTTATATTTTTTCAACGAGAATGTAAAAAATATCGTAGACAAAATTAATAGAAAACTGTGATCACATATATCCGTAATTATGTTATAACAAACTATTTCCAAAATATTTAGTAGTTGAGATTGTAGGACTTTTTATTTTAGCATTCGTGTATTACATATAAATTCAAGTTCAACTTTTGTTAACCTTCGAAAGAGGAACTTGTGTAAAAGAGACTTTCAAAATAATGTCAAAGTAAAACTATATGAAAAAGTTACATATAATTCCCAGAAAATATGTATAAAATTTAACCTTTTTCATGAAACATCTCTTCCATCACATCGATATAAATATCTTATCTTTCATTTTCTCCAAGCTTGAAATATTAAATATGTTTTTAATTTCCGGCCAGCTGCTGTGACGGAAGCTCCGAAATTTACTGATTTAATAACAATAATATATTCAAAGTTCGTCACGTTCAGCATGTTTTTGTGCCGAAATTATTTTGTATGGCTGTGACTGAATGTTGTTATTAGGAATTCACAATAAATCATACAATATTCTTCCATTTCGCGCAAATTAAATATGAAGCATTTAATAATTACTTCCTTACGAAAGTGACAATCTTATTTCCTCGAAATGATTTTAGATTTATAGAGTATCTCGGTAATATCTAAACACGTTTTGCTTTTTGAAGAACCAACTAACATTTCTTAATATTTAATCTTTTTTAAAATGTATATTCTCTGCTTCGTCCAATTCTATGAAAAGAAGCATGGATAAGAGTTTATAGCTTGGCAATTTTCTTCAAAACTGCTAAACTAATTAGGATGGTTCTATCATCTATATAATTTCCTTATTAAAAAAAATGATTGTGTAATATTAAAATACCAACTTCACGTTCACATTTAGTATAAATATATGGTTAATATAAATAATTCGCCAAAATGTGACGAGCAATGATGTCTTTTATATGAGAGTGCTTATATTGGCCTTCAAAAATTATTAATGAGTAATATGGAATGAAGAACACAATAGTTATATTTATATTTGCCAATTACTAAAAAGTAAATAAAGTGTTACGTCAAATGAAGCAATCAAATAGATGATTAGCTTTTCCCATAATGAAGGTATAGCAATAAAGCTCAAAAGCATGTTTACAATTTTTTCGGATTTTTTTAATATCTTTAGTTTAAAATGATTTTTTTTCCTTCTTTGGAAAATGCTATGTAGCTTATCATTACGTAGGTCTCAGATTTAAAAAATCTAATACTATATTCAAACAAAATCAAAACAACATTTATCATCACAGTCCTTTACTAAAAAATAAACTTTATTCAAAAACGATAAAAATAATATGTACTTCGAAGGTACACAATGATTCATTATGTACTCATTAGAAACTGAGGTGAGTAAGTCGTCTAAGGTGTTTTCATTGACATAATTTTGCTGAAACTAATATAGCAGTGACTAATATTTCCCGGTTAATAAAATCAGCATTCAGACAGAAGTTTTGAATTCTATTAACGTTTAAGAACAAATTCAGAATAACGAGAAACATCATCCGTTTTTCACCACCATATTTACAAACATGTCTCAAGAAGTGGTTGTGTCTCACAATAGAAATGAACCAATCACTGCACTTTATTCGTGATCTTACTGCTAGGTAGAATAATATAGTCTAAGATTATATTAAACATTTAACTACACTTATAGCTACATTGAATAATTGGTTAGGTGTAGAAATTTTCCTTCTTAATGTGACTCAAAAACATAAAACAGACGTCTACTATAAATCAAATAGAATTACCCGGTTATCCTTCTGAGTTTGCAGGGCAATTTAACTTGACTGGTGGTAGAGTCGAGTTCAGCATATTGTGAAATGTAAATAGTCTATTCTCAAAACCAAAATTGTTACCATAAATAAATTTCGGCATAGTGATACCGCCTCAGTTGCTTAATGTATCAACATTCACTCACATGTGGAAATGAATTCAATGGTAATGCATTGATATCACCGAATAGTTAATGTGACATCGTCTGTAACAGAAACCATTTTTATTCTTCTCGTTTAAAAATAAAACTCCTCACGTTATCCGTACTCTTTTCTATGGGCAAAGAAACTAATGAAATTGTTTTCCTTCAAAACCGGTCAAGCTGCAATACCTATTAATGTGGCTTTGAAACTGTCATTAGTCACTCGATAAAAAAAAAAAAAATTGTTTTTCATTACATTTTTATTGGTATTTCCTTCCATTTGTTCAAGTAAAACTAATAACCTATCTAAGAAAGAAACACACTCCAAATTATCTGACCTCTACAGTCAAAAATATTGATATTGGCAGAATATCCGTCACTTTTCATCTGCAAGCCTCAAAATTTAAGGATTTCCCTGAACTCATTTTTATTAAAAGTCACAAAGCTTAAAGACACATTTTGGTTTTCTGTCCAAGCTGTAAGCTAATTTTACAATTTTCGGTAGCATCTCTTACAATTTCACCTATACCGATAACTTTTACGAAAAATTTTACAAGTAGTGTGCAATGGCGGTAATATTATTACAAAACTAGGTATTTCCTTCTTGTTACTACCTAGAAATAACTGAGATATAATTATTCACCATTACCTCAATTACTGTTCCTTTTAAATAATTGTTTATTTCTGTACTTTTATATTGAAAACACTCTCTTGTTTTGTTATCTGTGATGCTAGGCAATTGCTGTAATTAAAAAAAAATATCTGAAACTTCTGTAAAAAATTGAAAAGATTGCATTATATGATTATCCTAATTAAAATACAATCTAAAATTTTTAACTCCCCATTTCAAATATGCTTTGGAAAACGAGGAAGGTTAAATTAGTTCTAGAGTACCATACAATTTGATAATAACGAGGAAGAACTTTAATATAAACATTCCTGCATTCGATAGAATAGATTATAATATATGGAAATTAAGCATGTTCAAGATTTCACAGCCCAAAAATTGTAAAGATTTGATAAGGAGAGCAAAAAATAGAAACGATGCTGGTACGAATGAGATATCCTGGCGAACATATTTACAGCGCAAAAACAAAGAGACAGCTAAAATGTATGAACTTGATTCAGATTACGAAATTGTCGAGAAGTTTTAGTGAGGTGTATCTGTAAAAGTCAACAGCTTGCCGTTTTTGTGCCGACGTAACTTCAAATGTACTTCAAAAAAAAATGTCTTTACCAGAAATCGATAGAACCACGAAATATTACAAAAAGAAATAAAAAGTTAAAACGTGCATAGGAAAAATCTAATTAAGCACCAAATGATCAAATGCTTTTCGAGCTAAAGCCAGGTCGTCCTTTTAGATCGGTAATGTAAATAAAAAAAATTTTGTCATATAAATAAAATTAAAAAAAGAGATTATGGTTCTGGAAATAAAAACCATGAATGAAATCGTGGATTTTGTTGTTACCACGTGGTTAGGATGTGGATTGTCATACTAGTCACGAGCATTAAAGAAATAGTTTATATAAAACCATCAAAAAGGATATGCTAAAGTAAAACTTGGTGATGGAAGAATATTGAAAACTACAAATATTAGTAAAATTAAAATTTGTTTGCCGGCTTAGGGGTAAAAATCTGAGGTAGCATATTTTTATATAAAAGAGATGAAAGCAAGCTTGTTAGGTTATTCGAAAATCACAAGCAAAGGTTTAGTGATTTCAATAGGAAGTCTGTAAAAATATACCACCTATATGGCTAGCTTATAGCTGTTGTAATTGAAAATGAAAGGCTATATAAAATAAAAAGTTATGTGAATGAAGAAGTAAACATGAATAAAAGTAATATAATTATAATAGACAAAATTACACCGTACATTGAGAGATAACTTTTATGTAATTTGAAAACGATGTGGAAAAAATAATCATTACCTAGATTCCCCAAATAGATTGAACCAAATATTTGAAGACAGCAATATATATTGAAAACCAAATGGGTAACTTACCGTCTTGACATATTAGAAGAAGAGTAAAGAACATACTAAAGATCGTATATACAAATCTAAATGGACCACGTTAAACTAGTGAAAATTATGGAGAAAAATATTTTTGGAATTTCATAAATGACTAAATCGAATTGGTTAAAGCTCATCTTACCCATATAAACGATAAACTGTATGAACGCTCAGTATTATATGTTAAGGAAATACAAAACTTGACTAGGAACATAACAAAAAAACTGAGATGTGAAAATGAAGAATCTTTCTTCAGTTTGCAAAAGCAAAAGGAATAATATTCAAGTATTTGTTAGAATTCCAAAAGAAAAACGAAGGTTTAAACGAGTCAAGAAAGCAAAATTTCAAATTTTACTATATTATACGGACAAAATATATAGAGTTTTGATCAGCAAGAGAGATAATAGTGGGAAATAATAGAAAAAGATATTGCCTTGTGTAGATTTGAAGCTGAGGAAGAAGACCATAAAGAAAAAGAAAAGAAGAAATAAAATATTTTAAACAAAACGGAAAAAGAGGAAAGAAAAATTTAATTAGCGTAGATCAGACTCAAAAGAAACGAAAAATCCGTATAAAAATGACAATACACATGAAGTGAAAAGTGATGGTGAGATTATATACAAAGAAAAGAAAAAAAAACAGAAAGATTAGGGAGAAAAATTAAACCACCCCTCGCTTTTGATGAAATATTTGGTTATTGCCGTATTATTGTTAATTACTGTGACGCTATGGTTCTAGAAAATTTTAAGGAAGCGACGACATGTGCTGAATCAAAATAATGAATCGTTAGATGGACAGTCTTGCGAAAAACACTGGAAGGAAAAAATGCTAGGAGTTTTTTGGAGAACTGACTGCTATAACGATACTTATTCCCCTGTTGCTGAAATGCAGTCAACATTTTTAAAGTTATCGTATTACTGCTGCCAAAATTTTTAGACATTCACATAATGGATCTAGAAACAGCATTATTTAATGAAAAAGTTTTATCGGAAGTTTATGTCAAAAAGCTAGTTTGATAAAAAGATGGTTCTGTTAGAATCTGTAACTTAAACAAATAATTGTATGACGTAAAAAATGTCCTCGTGCATGGTACGAAAGTTTTAATAATTTTCTGAAAAGTCAAAAAAAATTATTTGTAGTTTACCTTTTTATTTGCAGTAACGATTATTAGGTTATTGCTGACATTAAAAACAAGTTATTTGATAAGTTCGAAATTAAGGAGAAGTAGAGTAAAAAATAATCATAATTAGAGTAAAAAACTATATTATGTAAATATTATTATGAGCGGTATCTATATTAAATATGATATTGAATACGACTATGAACAGGATAATATTTTAACTTTGAGTCAGAAATCTTATATCCAGTATTAGCTAAACTTTATAGTTTTGAGAATTCAAAGTTGTATAAGACACCTATGGGAATAAATTTGAAACTGGAACAATGTGATGTAAATTAGGATATCAAGTATAGAAACTTGAGAGTTGCACTTTTGTACGTCAACTCTCGTACTAAACAAGACATATATTTTAGTGTAATTTATCTGAGTCGATTCTAAAATTGTTATGATGCCACGTATTTTAAATAGGCTTTTCATATTATAAATATATGTATCTGATAATTGATGACCTAATATAACAACTATTTTTTTAAATGTAAGGAACTTAATTGCAACTGAAATATTTCGGACACTCTGTTATTCCATTAAATTTGTGTGTATATATATATATATATATATATATATATATATATATATATATACACATATATATACATATATATATATATATATATATATATATATATGTATATATACATATATACATATATATATATATATATATATATATATATGTATAATTTGAGAAGAAAAGGAAAATCCACTCAGTAGAAGTTAAAGGAAAAGTTTTAAAAGGTATTTGTGACAGAAAAAAAAGGCAGTGTCAGTAACAGCGAAAATATAATTTTCCCTTTATCGTTAGCGAATGAGGAAATTAACAAAGATATTTTTTATAAAGTATAAAATATGTCTCAACAAAAATTTATCAAATAATTTTTTTCTCACCAACAAAATATACATAATAAATTAGTTGTACTACGTGTCTTTTATTTTATATACTAATGAAATCAAAATACCTCTTTGTTTAAAAGTAAAAAAAAACCGTGAGCCGTCACGGGACGCCAGGCAGACATGAAACATCGTGTTCGTACAAGTAATATACATAAAAGACAAGATTATTAGAGGAACTAAATATAGCATAATGAAAAAATAAAGTATTACGAATTTCTTATAGAAAATGGTGACTTTATTTAATAAACATTTATTTACAATTTATACAAAAATAATATATATATATATATATATATATATATATATATATATATATATATATATATATATACCTTAGTATAGCGTGGCGACCCGTCGCCACGCCAACGATCCGGTTTATACCTGCGCCTATAGATGTTTCACATCAAAAGCAGACATTGACTAATTTAATTATTTCGTCAAAACTCATCTTAATTCGTTACTTCATAGACTAGAAATATCCAGTTCAATTTAAATTTTCTTTTTTAATAAGGGAACTGCAAAAATATTCAACGTTAATGCCAACGACGTTTATTAAAAATATCTTTCACTGGCAGATGGTGTTAGAATTTATAACTTAAATAAAAATTTGTTAGTAAAATACAAGACAGTTAGAAAAATGAAGTGGAGCAAAAGGCAGCAGTTGTGTTAGAAAGGTTTGTACCAAAATTTTCCCTTCAATTCTTAAATTGTCAACGAGGTTTAGGGCTAATAGCTCTCTCTGAATTAACGGAAGCTGTTTTATTTTTTGAAACTACGAAATATTATATTAAACGTTGCTTATAGCTTATAATTAATTAAACGTGCATTCTCTTAGGCGATATGCAACTGAAGCGTTGGATATCACAAAATAAAATAAAATTTTGAAATTAAATAACATTGTTCATAAACAAAGCTGATAATCAATGGAAAGGGATGAATTTAAATTTTGTTGAAGATATTTCTTCGATTTCACTGACGCATAAGAGACGGTATTCTCCTGCTTAGACAAATAAAGACTTAAAGTATTCTTAACAAATTAAAATAATTATCACCTATAAATTACATTTTCATTGGTTGGGAAGAAAATTGTTCATACCTTGAAGGATACTTTGAATTTTTACGTAATTCAACCTTTTTAATTGTGGCAAAATTTCTCTGATTAATTTTATAAGAGTTATAATTTGTTGTAGATTAAGGCGTATTTTGAGACTTATTGTTATTTCAGACTTATTGTCGTGGTAAAGAATTTTAAGTAAAGTACGTATTACTACATCACGTAGTTTCACTTACTTGTGAATAAAAAAAAATGGTTGTCTGTAAAGTCGGTTTACAGACGATAGTTTTACGTGATAACGTCATAAAGAAACATTGATGAAAAATTGCATATTTTTATGAATTAAATTGAATTATTATTATTTTGTATAATACAAAGAAGGAGTTAATTGAAAATTACAGTTTTTTTGATAAATTAATATTTATTTACACTCGTTAATTCAAATATTTTTTTACTTAAATTATACAGATCAATTGCAAGTAACAATTTTCTATTTACAATTTATTTACAACTTATATGTGTTACATTTAAGATCTTCCAATCCGCGTTATTCTGTTAAGGATAGGACGACGTTAGGAAAAGTACGAAATCAAGGGGAGTGTTTCAAGTGTAATGTGTCTTGAAAAAGTCAAACCGATGGTTGTTGAACTGCTAGCTCTGACGTCAAGCGAGAAGGGAGATAAATTCCGACCCTTGGGCCGATCGTGCCTCTCTATCAGTTGTTCCGCGCTCTCGCATACACGCTCAGGCTCAGGTGGAACGTGACACTTTTTCATGCGTGCAGCCGGTGTTAATCGATTTATAAGACGTTATCACGTCAAAAAATTGTAAGTATTACTAGACTACTACTTAAAATAAAAAGTACGTTTTATTACATCACGTAGTTTCACTTACTTGTGAATAAAAGTGATTTCAATAATGAATTGTACAAAACACGCTGATTTAATTTGTGGCTTAGAACATGAATTGTAACAATCTATGTATTTTTTGGAATCGTATCTATTAAACTTACAGTGTTCTTTGATAAAGAAATATATATTTTTGTGCAGTGTGTTTTGACAAAACTTAAAATTGTTAAATTTAGTTTTTACATGTCAATATTACATGTCAATATTAGCGGAAATATCCTATAATATACAATAATAAATTAGTGCGTAATTTGAACAGGTGGAAACTTGAATCATAAAATTAGGTATAATTGAAATGAATATTTGAAACTATATATAAAATTTGATAATTGAGTTAACGCATTTAGGGCGGAATCAGATTTATTTGCAAAATTTTTGTAAATGAATCTCATTACTTTTCTTTCATTTTTCCTAAATATTGTTGAAAAGAAGAATTTATGAATGAAAAGAAGAAAAATTATATATATATACATTTTAGATTCAGAAATAAAGGTCATGTAGTAAGTTGTGAATACTATTTACAAAAACGGAACCAAAATTCCGTAATTTTTTTTAATTCAAGTTTCTTAAGAGTATTTTTATAAATATAGCTGTATAAAATTCTTAATATATTTATTAAATATTTAAATATATTGATATGAAAAGCCATGAAATATGATTAAATAAATTTCGTTCTCAATTTAACATCACAGATCCTATTATTAGCTAACGTGTTAATGCAACACGCAGGTTTGATCACATATATACATTTATTATAGAAAATTGACTACCTAGATTAAATGACCAAAGCCTAGATTTGGTGACAAATCATTATTTCCGTAAACTATGCTATGGTTCTGAGGCTAAATATATGTCTAACATTTATATTAAACGTCAGTCAAGAGCAACGAGCTCTTAAATAATACCGTGTAAAATAACTTACTATACCTTATAAGTATGAAAGGGCTATATATGCTTCTTTCTTATGCCATTTCATTTGGATCTTAATTATATTTTTATGAGGTAAAAGTAAGGTGTGATATTTTATGTTTCATGTTCTAATTTAAAACTGAAAATTGTTACTTTAATTCATGTTTGGTCAAAGACCGCGATTGTGATAATATGGCGATCATTATATACAATGAAAGGGAGGGTAAATGGTATTTAATTTTTTAAAAAGTAACTACCAATTTACTTTTATATTTACTCAAAAATTCAAACGTATGCGAGTATGTGAGACTAACCCTGAGCTAAGTAACTAGCCCACTCTTCCTTGGACGCACCTTCTAACAATATTTTCGAAAGCAGCAACTGCTGATGGGAATCGTATTCCTCGTAGTTTATTTTAAATTCTTGGTAATATAAATCGCATGGTGCGTCGTTGGATGTATGTTTAGGATGACTCCATTATTTTTATACCCAGTGAAATCAAATATTTAACCATTTATCTGATTGACCATGCAAAGGCGTTGTCGAGATGAAGGATGATTCTAGTGCAAAGGGCCTTACTCACGAACTTTTTCCAAAACAGCAATCAAATTCACTTTTATAAGCAACTCTTCAGAAGGAAATGTCACTGCACACTTTAGTTTTTAGTATCAGGTTTCTAACGGTATACGCAAATTTCAACACACTTAACGATATTGTATACACACGTAACGATGCAGCATTTAAGCCTCTGTTTAATTTTTCTTACGTTTTGCGATACCTCACAAACCCCTAAGGTGTTTTTGAATTTCGATTTAGTCAAGGGATATCTACATTACACAATGCTTTCTGATACCTAAATATTCATGTACAATTTTCTGTATTAAATTGAAACGAATGCATAAGTTTGTCTAAATCTCTTAATGGATAACTAACTCTTTTGACAGCCTTTTTCATGAGCCCCACAACATTAATGCCATCTTAATTGGCCTTGTATAGGGACGTCCCTCATTCAAATCATCGTTGAGATTATTATGACCACGGATAAGGTCATTAAATCAGTGAAAAATAATAGCGCAGGATAGTAACTTCTGGTTAATTGAGACCACTACAAAAATCATAAACAATGATCGAAGGAGAATCGTCTCTCGTTAAATTCATCTTATCGTGATGCGAGAAATTTATAAATTGTTGCCATGCTTCTAAAAACAAATAATAAAAATTCATCTAATATTTCGATATTCCATTTTAATTTTTATTTATTTTATATTACACAGATCAATTGAAACTATTACTACCGAATTATTATTCCGTAAATGATTGCTTAGAGCTTTGTAATAATTAGTTGACACAAGGTTGAGTAAATCAGGCTTACTAGTAGAACACAGCCCAATTCCAATAATTATTAACTAGTAAATTGTGGGGTACAAAATCTGTTGAGAAAAAAATTAACTCAGTTCTATAAACTACTTAGTTTATTAGCTAGTAGATCTACTTGCTAGTAGATCTATTGTTACAATTAATATTGTCTCTGCTATTCCACCAGCAGTTCAGAATTACCTGTCTGGTTTTTGGTCCAGGTTTGGGCATTGAAATTCCTGTTTATCTTGATTTATTATAAACGTATGGAAATAATTTCTTGTCTCCAGTTACTAATTGCTTCAATCAATCAACGTTACGTTTAAATGTCATTAAAACCTATCAAGTGGAACTCATAGAGTTTAAGGGACTATATCTGAAGTCAACTTAAATTTATTTTCTTTTATATTATTCATGTGTCGGTTAAGCGGTATGGATTGTTCTTGGCGTTGTCATATATTGAAGTTTATGTATTGTGCTTGACGTTGTCATACAAGAAAACTATTCAAGGTATACAATTTAACAAATGTTACTATTTTAATAGCGTTGTTTTTTCGAGACAAGGTTGCACCGAGAACAATCAAAAATAAAATAAAAAATGAAATGTTATTTAAAAATTACGTGACGATACAGTGACATTAAATTTAGTGTACTTCAATATGTAATGACTTAAGATTTAACTAATTGTGTTCACAATTTCATTTGCGGACGCACCTATAGAAACTATAATTAATTAATTTTAAGAAGTTAATATACACAGGTACGTTAAACATTTGTATAGTTACAATGCGTTGGGTAGCTGGGCTTTCTTTATTGTTGTTGTAAAAATGAGACATAATATAATTTTTTAAATATTAAATTCTAATATCTTCTAACTGGTTGAACAAATCCCAATGAAATGAAATTTAAATGTTACTTCGAGTCTATCTACATGTTTCGAAATAAAATCCACACGATTTTATTTGTAAATAACTTCAAAGTACACACCCACCAAGTTTATTACATGTACGGACATTTAATTACTTAACAATGAAGTTTATACAACTCAATATTAAATCTCTCAATGTAACACAAATATATTTGACACAATATCAAGTTTTAAGTGAATTGTGAGTACAAAATAATCTTATATTATTGTCGATTTTTTTTTAATATGTGCCCCTAAATATTTTTTTCTTAAATATATTCAATGTGCCGACACGCCAATTCCAAAATTTTGTAATATGCAGAGACAAGAAAAAATTATTTATTTTATTTAAATTTAAGAAATTTGTTTCATATTACTAACTCTGCACTTTCAATTAGGTTGAGGGGTAATATTTATGTATCCGTATATAAATAAACGGAACACATAAAATTATACATTGTCCCGCTTTCAAAACAACCTCACGATAAATATTTTTTTTCTCAGTAATCGCGTGATGTAGAAACTTGGAATTTGGTATAGTAATCAACCATATTAAGTTTCACATGTATAAATAGCTAAAACACACAAATATTTATCAATTAATTTTAGGGAAGGAGGAGGCGACAAATTATTAAATTAAAATTTTTTTTTCTTGTATAATACCGTTTGAAAGACCTGCTGAGAAGGGCCCCAAAAATTGTTTTTTCCTTATTTCAGTTTAATGAAAAACGTCGAAATTAAATATACTCTCCGCCATTTATTTCCAAAACTGCTCAACCTAAAATTATGAAATATATGTTTTTGGAAGTCAACGCAAATTTTTAGGAATATTATACTTATGTCTCTAGATATTGCAGTTTTAGAAAAAAGCAATAAGCTTTAGGCAGGTAATATATTTATGAATTTCAAAGCAGGTGTGAACTGTTATCATTTTTAAATATTTTTATAGTAATAAGTAGCTCAATAGGTACCGAAACTCCCTAGTGCGAAGTATTTTTATTAACTTAAGTGTGTGTTCAAAATGTTGAAGCCTTTCATTTCAAAACGGAGAGTCATTACGAAAAAGCGGCTTGCTCCACTGAAATATAAATGTCAGATGGTAAAAATCGATACTACCGCCCACCCAGGCGTGAATATAAAATTAAAAAGAAAATTGTAAAACATCTAGGTACCTATAAATATGTTACAAATGGTTTATTGATAATATTAAAAACAAAATTGTAAAACATCTAGGTACCTATAAATATGTTACAAATGGTTTATTGATAACCTCGTTTAATTTTGATTCTCGACAAAAAATTGTAGAAGATAAAGTCACAGAATCGCGATCGAGCAAATAAAAATCTTATTAATTTGATTAGCTATAATCCATACAGTCAAAGAGATTTTTATCAAAATAAAAATAAACCGTTTGGAACTGTATGGAATTCGAAATTACTATAGTATGTTTCTATACAGTAATGTTTTAATAATATCAAAGTAGTAAACGGCCATGCATACTTTGAACGTTTTGTCTTTTAAATACTGACTTCTATATGTATAATATAATATTAATTATGAAACAAATGTAATTGAAATAAACTTATTTTTCTGCGCACTTTCAAACTGATAGTTGCCATATCTTTTTCAATATTTAATATATTCTTTTTAAATACGTGTTATATTATTTAAGCTTATTCTTTATGCTTGATGTTTCCAACTTGATAATATTATATACTATTATGTAACTCGTACCGTGGGAGACCGCCAAAATTTTCAAATTTCTATCTCAGGTCTATTTTTGTACGATAGATTGTTAAAGTGAGATGCCAATTATCTTAACTGGTATACGATGTCTACTTTATGAATATTAGATAAGATAAACCTGTCAAGCACGAGAAGAATATTTAGGTACTCTTAATATTTAATTAAGGAAAAATAATATTTTCACTAAACCATTTACATGTGTTAATTTTACACAAAGTAAGTATATTGACTGTTATATATTTCACAGATGTAAAAACATACTGTGTATTTTAACACGTATAAAATGAAGGATAGTCGCTATATTTTTCTCTAGTTTTCTAATTAGCTTTTATCGACCCTTTTTTTTAATTTTTATTGGCTAAGTAGTTCCAAAAAGGAGAAGTATTTTATTTTGCAAATTTTTCAGTAAATATATACAACTAAAATTATTGAAAAATTTTTTTGAACCAATTATAACTAACACTTTCGAATCATACCTTAAACTTTCTATGAAAATAAAAAAAAATCGAGTACTTAATTTATCCTACAACTAAAATTTTTAAACGAATTATTTTTGAGTTGTAGCTACTGATGTATGTGCGAATTAATATATTTTTTTACTCTATCATATTACATATTATAAAGTTACATGTTTCTATGTTAAGCGGTATCTAGGAAAAATGACTGTTGTGATCGGACATATAGACATGTGAAAGATCTTATAAGAGTTCCTCTTTCCCTTTTGAGGTACAGAATCTTAAAAATACGCATTCACAAAGAGGTAGGTCAATTTCGTTAGAATCTGTGCTGTTGGTTGAATATAAATATAATTTACTAAACACATTTTTTGTTGAGTTTCCATTATTCTTTGTTATATGTATAAGGCGAACATTTTGAAAAATATTTTTTTTACTTTGTTACTTTTAATAAATTATTGTAATTAACGTGAAAGAAGTTTTTTAACATTAATTTTTTAAATTGACATATTAATTTATACTGGTTGATCAAAATATAGATCCTACTTATGTAGGAATCCCAGTTGACAAGTGTTGCAGAATTTTTAGCAAAAAAAATGTTCATGTAAATCAGAATTTACCATTTTATTGATTCCACTTCATTTAGTGGTGTGTGCTATTTATTTCTCTCTCAAATTTATCTAAGTAAAATCATATTCAAAGTTGGTATATCCGCTCTATAACTGACTTCAGAAAATGTGAATATTTCCGAGTCACAATTTAAGCGGATGGGTATTGGTAATCTGCGTCATTTATAAGCTCTATATCTTTGCAAATAATTCTTATAGTCCATTATACCTTATCTCCGAATAGTCCAGGAAGGTATTATTTTCTAGTGTGGTTAGTTATGCGGTGCATATTTGAAGTTCGTTTACTTTTTTTTGCAAAAATGTATTATTTTTCAATTTATAATGTCTTAGACGTTCTACTATCACTAATATCACGAACTTATGATGAATTCAATAAAAATAATATCTTGAAAACGAAACGGACATCTATGGAATTTAAGGAACCTAAATATGTATATTCGTGTATATCGATATATACCCACTCACATATATACATACATAAATACCTACAGCCATATAAATCACATCACCCCTTTTTCCTTCACCATAGTCAGTGCCTGCCTATAAATACTATACATCTTCCTAGAAATATTCTAGTTGCTATATGTCATTGAATATGTCCGTATAATATTATTTACCTACCTAACCACTAATATCTTAATTAATTATCGTACCTGTTTATGATTACCGATTATTTATTTTTATTTTTTATTTTCTTACTTTTATCAAGACAAGTAAAACGAGTTAACACTCGATGAGTTTACGCTTTACGAATGAAGAGTTTCTGTCACTACTTTCTGATACCGTCACTGTCCCTAATTTTGTTAAAAAACCGATATGTGCTGTTCTCTTATCCTGTCCGAGATTATTCGTATTAAGTTATATTTATATTTACGTCATCCAAATTTGATTACGGCATCTAGATTGTATATTGTTTAGAAGTTCTGTAGTTTGCCTTCAACTTTATTGTCAAATTTTAAGCAATTTTTGTGATACTACACTGGGACCATTCAAATAGAAAAGAATACCCCAAATAGGTTGGTTAATGCTGAAGATATGAATTAGCATGCCCAAAACAGCCCGTATAGCATACGGGCTGTTTGGTACTGGGGATTAAGAATTAGGTGTTCAATGACACTCTTTACTTGAGACCCAAAATGCTAATTTAAAAACAACAGATTTTGAGCTGGCAATACCCTAGTAATATAAGGACTGATGTGCCGAAACGTGGAGTTCAATGATATGGCATCTGTTTGAGACACACAACTGTACTTTAAAAAAAGTACATTTTCAATTCTCACGCCATTCATAGTAGTACGCTGATAATGCCAAGTCAGAGTAGTTGTAACTAGAAATTAAAAGCAGATTCTCTACTTGAAACCCAACGTACTAATTTAAAAATGGCATGTCCTCAAGTCTTAAAATTTAAAAAGGAAGTACCCCCTTTACGGTTTAGGCAGGCATTGCTTCTGCAGCATCGGAATTAAGAATTGTAACCATAAGTTTCGTAAGAGAGTATCTGCTTGAGATTCACAATCTTAATTTAAAAAACTGCAGATCTCCAAGATTTACGCTGATTTTTAAGTTACAGTATCAGGATTATGGAACAAAGGTTGAAATTATCAAAATGTTGAAATTATAAAATTATCAAAAGTCTGAATATGTTGTAAAGTTTCATGAAAATTGGTTAAATATAGCTGTAAAATCAATCGCAATATTCGAGTAAAGAAAAATATGTGGGACCTAAAGTAAAAAAAAACATTTAGAAACTAGCCTTTGTAAGCCCCCGTATATTATTTACCTCCATACAAACTTTGTTATTTTCTTTCTATTGTCACGATTAGTTAGTTATATGAATCTAAACTAGATTAGTTTACTTCTCATCAATGACATCCAAATGTCTTGGTAAATGCCGGAGATATGAGGTAATATGCACATTAAAATACAGTTGAATTGAGAACAATTTCCTTTTTTTAAGTCTCTTAAAAGAATAATACGCCAAAAAAACCGTCAAAAGACTTTTAGTATAGACGGAAGAAAAACTTGTTAGTCCATTTTTAAATAATTTATTTCACAACTTTGCTATTTTCGTAAAAGTTATTTATTATTAAATCCTATTTACTTAAATAAGGAAATAAAAGCAAGAAAAATTACTTTTTGTTAAGTCATACCTCATTTGCATTTCTCCCAAACATTTTCAAGCTAAACATTTTCATGAAACAGAGGTAATATTTTTCATCAATAGAATACCGTTAAATAGCACGGGAAGTGGGCTCTAAAGAGGTCATTAGCATCTCGCGAAATCTTATTGAGGGATTCGGAACTCGCTTAATTTAAATTTGTCTCGACAGAGTTCACAAGTCTGAATTTGGTTAATTTTCACAAACTTAATTCTGTTAAGAAATACGGCACTGGTAATTAAGACATTTTTTAATTTAACCATAAATTCTTGTAAATAATATCTAAGGGAAAACAACATTCTTGCAACATGAAATGCCAAAAATTAAAGTTTTAACAAATTTATAAGACAGAAGAATTTGATAGCAGTTTCTTTAAATCTTGTGACAAATATATTTATTTATATCTATTTATATCATTATGCTATTACCAATGAGATGTATTAAATTATGATAATGAAAGTCTGATCAATGTATGTGCAGAAACTACTACACTATTAATTAAACATAGCTTGGTAAAGAACCAGTCGTATGTGTGAGTTACGCAAAATTTTCATAATATGTACAAATCGTTCAATAGAAAAACGAACTACAAAAATGTATGATTCATGTTTTGTAAAACGATTTGCTTATATCAATATAGTTTTTTCAGTGTGGAAATATATAACCTAATTTGCTTATCACAATCGTAAAATTACCGTGAATTTCTTAAATGTTTTTTTTTATTATTCGTAAACTTTTAACTATTTAATTTCAGAAAAGATATTCCATTCATTTCATGTGATATTTTGTAAACTTTTTTTTGATTGGGAGATAGAGGAAAGTTCAGCGGTGGTAGATAAGATTAATAATAGGGCGTGGTGCTAACTGGAACTTTGGCTTTTTCTTTGAAGCTTGTGATCCTAGTTGGGGTCCTTCTTTCTTCTTTAACTCTAAAGGATACCGCCGGATTCATGTTTTAGGTCACAAATCTGTTCATGTATTCTTGTGAATCAGCTTCAAACAGCTTGGGCAAAATAGTAAGAAGGTTACGTTTTTCTCTGACTGAAAAAGCCTCGGTATCCATCTCTTGATACTTTAGAATATTTCAGTTCATAGTGAATAATATTTTGAACTGGTTTGTAAGTGATGCTTTTAATCTCAAATGTATTCGTAGTTTTTAATCGACCGTGTTAAGTGACTAAGTCAGCTGACGGTCACGTAATACAAGTCATTTTTAATACTCTGCTGGACACGTTTTAAATCAGTTTACTATTTTTCACAATTTTATACAAAGCAACACTGCCCTCGTGGATCTACTTTAAGTTTCATGTTGTCCTAAATAAACACTATGTAAAAGCGTAATATTCAATTCTATCGATATTCAAGAAATCTTCCACTTGTCACCACTATGAATGAATCAAATACAATATAACTTTTAATATTGACAACAAAAGCATTGGTTTATATATTGAGGGTAAAAAGATCACAAAATTATAATTATTTCTCCACGCGGTCTCAAAATTTTCAATCCATCCACTTGTTGAAGGGTAAACATTGTCCTTTTTGTTTATAATTTATGAGGGTATCACTAAATATTTAATAGTTCCATTTGTGCTTTGCAAAATTATTTGAAATGATGATCGTTGACTACATCTCATATTTGTATCAATTTTTGCAGATATACTTGTGGTTTATACATGACAGATAGCAAACAAATCTTCTAATACCTTAGATTGGGAAGTTTACTTTTTTGCTCAAGGATACATGAAAGTCTGTTTCTAAAATTTTATCTTTTCAGAATGCGAGGCAAATAAAACAAAAATAAATTTAATTTGAAACAAAACGGACTAAAATTTAATACTAACATAAAACAAAATTGAAAATATATGTTCTATAATAAACCACATTACAGGAAACAAAATTAATTAAAAATGGTAAAAGATATAGGCTATAAATGGTAAACGATATAGACCATGTGAAATTGTGTGCGTTAAAATTATGTAAAGTTTATTAATTAGTATTCAATTGGAGTGCCTTTTCACTCCAAAATAATAAAATCTATTTTTTGTTTCATTCCTAAATAAATTCCATTTTACTTTATTTTACGTTAAAAGATGAACTTTTTTGTCCGTGCAATATATATCGTTTATTATACAATATTTAATATTCGAGATTTCTTTAACCAAATGTTGCTGTATCGCCACGATGTACATTTAGAAATATTAATATCTAGAATAAAGGTTGTATTTAGGTCAAGCGCAATACTTTTGAATTGTCGTAGATGATAACTAATTAAATCGATTGTTTAAATACACCAACCACTTTAAGTTTTTAAAGTAAGAAAAGTACTACCTTACACTTCACGCTTATATATATTGCAAAACTAAATCGGCTAAATGTGGCGTAAGATCAGAAAAAAAATAATTAAAAAAGAAAAGTACGAGAGAAATATAATGTTCGGAGAAAGGTATGTAGTACATATCTGGCTGTTTTGATGAATCAGACACAAAAGACAGGGTCATACTAAATGCATAGTATATTTTGTGGGTTATGAAAACGCTATCTCAAAAAAAGAATAAATCAAAACCGTTATGTGTATATTGATGAGAGTCACAGAAACTTGTGGATATTTTTATCATTAAGCGTAACTATCTTCTCAATAACAAAAATATTGCGCCATTTAATGTACATAGTAAATACATGTGTTTATAACTGTAATTTTTGTTATAAATTAAATATTGACCATTTAATATACTTACAAACTTTCAATCATCGTTTGCAATAAAACTATAAATACACACCATAATTAATGTATAGAAGAAAAAACTTAATTTACTTAAGCAAAATAAGACTTTTACCCTTTTTCCCATAATTGGATATCCAATAAACATATTAGTAAATTTTGTAGTTATAAAAATTTATTACACCAAATTTTATCCTATAATTAAATATTTTCTAAATTCATAACTTTTAATATCCGATCATTTTCATTAACAGAATTTTTTTCCCTCTTTCCTCAAATTTTTTCAGCTGCTAATGACTATAGAATGCTTCTACTTACTTTGTTAATATAATACACTCATCAATAAAAATTTAGATAATAACTAAGATATAGTCTCTTAATAAAATTCCTTACTTTAGAAACAAAAAATTAAATTTCCATTACTAAAGGAAATAAAGAACGGTAAAAATATTTAATGCGCTGTATTTTGCTATAATATATGCAAGAAATTGTAGTTACTTTAAAAGTAAACTGAATGTGTATATAATGTATATCCTTGCAATTAAATCTACTTATCATAAAGGATAAATAAAAAGAAAACTAGTTTATCTAGTTATAGCAATTATGCCATTTTCTGTAACCATATTTACTGTAAAATCAATCGCCGCATAGGAATTTCGCGTTGCAATTTGTGATGCATTATTTGCAAAAGCCAAGCTGGCTTGTTAGTATAACAGAGAGGGCAATATTTGCAGGCCATTGGCATTTGTTCCATATGCCGAACAGCGTTTATTGAGTCAGTTGATATCGAAGACGTTGTGCAAATACCCGGATATTTGTCGTTGCTCACCCTTTCTTTACATACGATACAGCTCGGTTTTCAAATTTTAAAATTTCTTTTATATTGAAATATATATGCTGCCGTTCAAATCTAAAGATAAACGTATTCACGTTAAAGCTTAATATTTCGCATACTGATCCATATACCAAAAAAGTATTCATAATATACCCCCAATATTTTTGGAAGACCTGTTCAGTGATATTCTACACAATGGAATGTGTGAATAAAAATATAGGATACCTTGAGGGGTACAACCTTCAAGGTATCCTATATTTCCTAATTTTCTAGAAGTATCAAATATGTATATATATATATATATATATATATATATATATATATATATATATATGTATGTATGTATATATATATATGTATATATATTTATATATGTTTATATATATATATATATATATGTATATACTATTCCAGTATTGAGATATATATTACCAACAGCGTGCGAGTAAAGCGGGTGCGACATGAGAATTTTCACAATTCTCAGGCTATGAGAATTGCATATCAACTCAGGTACGTATACAAGATTAAACAATTAAGTGTACGTAGTATTTCCATTAAACTAATCCCAATAATAACATCATATTTAGTATGTAATAAAAAAAAAGTTTGCCTTTATCTTTTTAATATATTAATTAAATTTAACTAATCATTTTGTATAGGACAACGTGCTAATCTAAGTTTTCCTGATTTTTTTTACATTTTAGATACGGATGGTTGAAAGGTACCGCGGAGGGAAAGATACTGCACAACGTTTTGAAAAGTTATATATTTCGAAGTAGATGTCAGATTAATAATATCACTAGGCATTCTTCAACGATATCCACCTTGATAATATAGTTGTAGATATTAAATGCAGCTCCATACATGTTTTATATATGGAGCTGCATTTAATAACTAACACATCTTCATTCTCTTACTTTCACTTAATTCTACTAAATATTTTTGTGAAATTTTATTACGTTTTATCTTAAAAAGAGGTCGATAATGCTCTGAAATAATGACGGACCGGTGCGGACATTAAGAATTTATGAATGTTAATACAAACAGAAATGTTTGACAATTAGAAATGTTTTTAGCTTTATTTTATTGCAAATATTTTTAGAATATAACGTGCTTATGTAACAAAACTATAAAGAGATACGGAGACAAATATTTAATTAATTAATATATCCTAAATAATTTCAAAATAGAAAAAATTATTTTAGTTTAGGGTTTAAGTTAACATTATATTGGAAAACTATTGCACATTTAAGAAATCATTTTATATCCGATTTTCATATCTTGCTTTAATCTGGAAGTAGTTTTATTATGTAATGGTGTATATATAACTTCAGAGCCAGAGTTATACTTTTAATTCTAAAAAATCGTTTAATTTCGATATTTAAAAATTGTGAAAAATTTTACAAAAATAACTCTTATTATATGTTAATATCGTGGAAAAGACTTGTTCGTATGGAAATAATATGTTATACAAATTGACAATTTGCTGAACGAATAATATATAAAATGAATGTTGCTAATTTTTTATTTTTATAGCAAAATTTTAACGTTTAGAAATGTCATAGAACTAAGATATCTAAACATGAATGTGATAAAAATGAGTTTCTTTTACAAGTATTTAACCTTCAAGGTGTTAAAACATTTCCAGTTCATGCCGGTTATGACTTAAAGGACTTTGCATGATTTTATTTTATTTACAAAGCACGATATACTGTAGAAAAACAATAAGGTCAGATATTATAAAGAGAGTTTTTTATACTTTCTTAGTTATTTTAATTTTCCCCTTAGGTTAGAGTTTATTTTTTATTTTTATTTATTTGCCTTGGTGACATAAATCTCCTCTAGTACTTCCGTATCAAAAACTATTAATTTTTTTTTATTTTGTAACTTTCTGCATGTTAAACAATGATATTAACATCCGGTTACCCTTAATGTATATTTCTTTTAGTTTATACGCTAGTACTGTGACAAATAAACTTCATTTCTGATGTGTAGCTGAATATACTAGGTCGGACATCAACCACCTATAAATTACAAAAATTAAAATTAAAATTCGTCTTTTATTTTAGCAAATAAATAAAAAAGTTGAATTTATAAGTGCAGAATTAATAAAAATGTTACTACCTTTTAATTTTTTATCATGTTTATCGAGCAATTAAATTATAATACTCGGAATTTACTGAGTGCATTTTAATTGCTTAGGTAGAACATGATATATTTATAGATATTTGTTAACCACAATAAATTTATTACAATAGTAAACATCATCAAAATTAAGTGGTGCTTCATAGCAAGAATTGTGTAATGAATATAAGAAATTTTTCGAATCAGTTTTCTTTTACTTGATATTAGTCTCAAATAATAGAAAATTTATTTTAAAAATGTCCAACTAATTATTAATAATTTAATGTCCATAGATTTTTATATCCATATATAACCCAATTATAAAATTTCTAATATTTTGATTTTTTTACTGATAAAATTGACATGTTTTTAAATTTTAAACATCTAAGTCAATAAATGTAAATAAAAGTGTGTATGTTGATTAAAAGCATTTAATAATTATGGTTTATACTATTTTACTTTTCATTTTTTTTAACCTTCCAAGAGATATATTTATTATTCGTGTATTATATCTAAGCTTTAAATAATTACACGATATTTTCATGGCTTTAACTTTAAATTAGCAAAATAAAACTTATTTTTAGTTTTCACTATATTATTGGAATAGACGTTCAGAAAAACTTATCAATAACATTAACTCTAAACTATTGTCTGAAATTTTAATCAATATTTAAAATCATCAAAAGTGAGTCAAAAATACCTGTAAAGCCCCTGGAATTATCTTCATTAAAAACTGTATTGTTAGAATAAGACTATCTAACATCACAAACTCTTAAAATAAAAAAGTACCGTTTTGAAAGTTTATGGTCTTAAGGGGAACTCAATACTTTATGAGCAGTAGATAAGATGACGCTGAGGTTTAGCGTTTAACCTATAACAACGTTCATTTAAATAACTTTTCACCGTTTCACCACTTTCTAATTGAAAGAAAACTTTAAGTGAAGAAGAAAAAAAGAAATTAAAGGTTAATTTTTGTGCAAAGTAAGCTTTTTTAATTTAGTTTATTGAAGACAGTCAAACCGAAATCTGCAGGTATAAGGACAAAATGAGTTTTTCTAAATGATTAAGATTAATTTTAGCTATAAGAACATAAACTTTTACCAATATATGCTTATACGTATGAGTCAAATAGATGGTAACTATTACTGTAGCAATAAATTTATTTCCTCGTCCTCGTTCTTATTTATTTTTTAAATTAATTCAGCCACAGTACCAATAAAATATTTTTTCTGAACGGAAAATTAATAACTTTTTAAAATTTTTTTTCATTTTATAAAACCATAAAAATATGAATACCTCAATGCATTTTCAAAAAAACAAACTGATGAGTATTTGTCAGTTTCCTTTGTTGATGTTTGACTATTAACTTTTAACGTACAGCACAGTGCCATTAAATATTTTAATGCAATTTACCATGTATAATATCAAGAAATTTAATCGAAATCAGATAAATGGAATTTTAGTAATCATTCCTTGTAATTTATGCGTATTTAATATAAGAAATGGAGTCTCTATATATACAAAAATATAATGAAACATAGAAATAAAAAAACAAACAACGAAACAAATTATTAAGGACTTTGGTTAAAAAAAAATTTGATTGAAAATCTCCTTTAAGTTGCAAAATTAAAATATTTCTCATCATTTCCGCCAGTTCTGATGTTAGCGTGTACAACGAACGTAAATTAAAGACTGACGTATCTTTTTATTTTTGAATCCACTGAAATGAAAAACCCAAATGTTTGTTCAAGCTAATTTTGATGCGTCACTGAAAACCTCATCTAAATCGGTTCATCTGTTGCTGAGATTAGTGTGATTAACCAAGGTGCGCATAGATAAACAGATAAACAGACAGATTGAAAAACTTAATTTTGTTCAAAATATACAATATACAGGCTCTGCTTTTTTACGATTTTATTATATTTATATATAATGTATATTGCATTGACTTATATGCAATCATTAAATTCTCCTAACATTTACGTACGTTTTGTCGTACTTGTTTGTACGTACTAAATTGATGGTCGAATGCACGATAATATCAATGTATATTTTTATTATTTACACATAGAGAAAACTGCACCTTTGCAATGGCATTGTTTTTCTTTTATTTAGAATAAGAAATATGCATGAAACAATAAGGCACATGCATTTTATATCGCATTGTATATTACTATATTATAAAATATGTTTAATTAGTAATTTTGGTCGGAACCTTTTACAATTGGCTTATTTCATAAACATTTAGTATTCCAGAAGTTATACAAGATTACTATATAAGATTAGATCAACAGACTACCTCTACTCGCGACTTCGTTCAAGTGGACCGTTAACAAATATTATTGACTATGAGGTTAATACACGGGCGCCATCTATTACAATAATTAATGAAGTACACTTTTATTTAAATAAACGTGCTTTGTATTGAAACATAAAATTTACATATCAACTTTTTAATTGATCGATTGTGAAGAAATATAACCCATATATTTCCCCAGATCTAACAGAATCCATCGACGAAAACTTTATCGCGAATACGCTAACAAATGACCAGACTCATGGAAAGAAAATTCAAAACCTTAATATTCTGTTACTTTGTTATGTTCTCCAAAATAATATCCACATTTTGCTATCTATTAGTGAATGTAGATACACTATACATGTATAATTACCATACGTCGAATTGCTAGGCATTTATTTTTTGTTGTACTAAAGCAATGTTATAGCATTTTTGATAACATTAAATATCAGACATAAAAATTAATGTTATCTCAAATTAGTCTTTACGTTCTTCTAAACGCTTAATCTGAATTCTGAATAAATGCACAACTTTACTAACAGACAAATATAAGAAAAGGTAATTTAGTGTCCTTTTATTTCCGTTATGTCATTTTTTACCCTTGATCATTTTTTTCGTAAATATCGTCAACGTACAAACACGCCTTTTCTACAATGTCATTGGTTTCTGACGTTTGTAGGTGAGCTAATATACTTGCATATCTAAATAATTTTCTTAACTTACTCAAAGCAATATTTATTCAAAGGCGAAAAACGTAATTTTATGTTATGGTTAACCAGAGTTAATTGGGCTCCAGTATCCATCGTCAAAATTAAGCATCCATCCATCGTCAAAAAATATTTATTACAGATTATACATAAAAAAATATTTAAGTATATCTAAATGTGTTTTATGTAGAACGAATTCCACTCAAAAGTAGAGAACATTTTGAGAATTTTCTATTTACTGGAAATTAAAAACCGAATTCAATGTTCTGAATAAAATACATTTAACTTGGATAAACAATATTAATTGATTATATTTACACTATCTATTAAGAGACATAAATATAGGATGACTACAGTACATTCCGAAAATAAATATGTGATTGATAAAGCTACTCATTAAGGCACAGCGTTAGAAACTCACGTAAATATTACGAAATATATTATATATATATATATATATATATATATATATATATATATATATATATATATATATATATATATATATATATATATTAAAAAACAAGGTGCCGTATCAAGTCGACTTCTTTGAAAAAAAATATATAATACTCCATAGCTATAAAAAAATGCTTAATTGTAATATAATTCCACATTATTTACAATAGTTTCCTTTTAAATGTGGTTTTCGTCTAATCAAAAGGCCTCGAATATAAATATTATTAAGGGTAGTAAACAAATTAAGGGAGCTAAGTTTTCGAAATCGGAAAGCCACAAAAGCTTATAATTATTGCTCGTAAAACTTAATTCCAGTGCAGACTAATTCAATTAAATTTCGAAGGTTTCAACGAAAACTCACAAAACACAAATGACCTCATTTCGACCTAATTTCGATACTTTATAATGGCATCTTTTTGTTCTAAAATATTAAGTAAGTTTCGAGGTAATGGTTTTCTGTCAAGCTTTCAAAGTGACGATTTTATCGGCGAGGTTTTGAAGATTTTCTTCAGCTCTAGACGAATTTTATATCCCATTTAAAAAATAAATGTATTGATATTATTATTCTATAAAGTTATATTGATTTACGAACTAATTTCAGAATATACATACGGTGAAAATAAAATTACTTTTTCAAATGTTTTAAAAATTGAATACAACGAAGTTATGAATACAACATATTTACATTAAACATTATTAACACTATTATACATGAAACTACAAATGTGCTGCGTCTAATTCTATAGAATAAAATGCAGTAAATCTGAGTTCAGGAATTGTTTTGATGATGATAATTCTTCCGAACTTTGCCAAATTAAAAACTCATTTAACGAGCTTGTCGACCAATTAAAGCTTAGTTTTCATTGAAAGTATTTTTGGGGGCTGCTTCAAAATTTTAAAAATTTTGAGCAAAAACTTGCGATTTTTTAGATTATCACGAAAGAGAGGTAGAGATATCAATTAGAAAGTCTTACTATGGAAGAAAGGTATCAGTAAATTTCATAACTGAGATAAATGCACATCAAAGTCAAAGGAGTTCAATCCCCTTTTGAAGTCAAGAAACACGAGTGTGGTGTTAAAAAATTAATGTTAAATTCGTATTATTGATGACAATTCATTAAAGCAGTTATGATATTCGTAAATATACATGAACAAATAAAAATGTGTGTTTGTGTGTATTAGCAGTCAAACTCGATTTCCGACCAAACTAATATTGTCTAGATCAAACTAGTTTAGAAAACGCGTGTTAGATAAAAGTAGTTTAGCCTAGGCAATGTCAGTTTAGCCTGACAAAATTCATACTCCAGACTAAACTTACTTCGCCTAGATCAGAGTAAATGAACTGTCGTAAAACAAAACTCAGCCTGATGTAACCTAATCCCATGTAATATAACCTAACCAAACTGAACTTAGTATAACATAACATAACCTAACTTAGCGTAATCTAGCGCAGCAGAGTCTAGCCTAGTCAAAATTAGCCTAGGCCAGCCTAGTCAAAATTAACTTAACATAACCTAGCCTGACCCAGTCTAATCTGACGAAACCTAACTTAACCAAACCTAACTTAACCTAGCATAAATATCTAAGATAACTTGCTAGGTCTATCTGGTTTTAACTACACTAACTAATTTAATAGTGTTTTCTAAGCTATCTTAAACCATGCAAAACTACACTGTTTGGCTGAAAGCAGGGTTTGAGGGCTAACATATTAAACGTTGAATAGATTACCAAAAAACGTGACCGATTTGCACAATTTTTAAAATATTTCGTATCATTTTTAATCTTTAACATTTTTTATTTACTTAAATTTAATTTTGTTTTCTTTTATGCTTCGTGTATTAAAACTTTCATAATAAATTACACGAGCATTTGCCGACCTTTACATTGAATTTTTAGTACCAATTAAATGAAAAATAATTTGTCTTCTTTTATTAGGAAGAACTAAGCGTATTCATAAGTATAAATTATTTGTAATAAATTTATTACAAATTCTCACTAGCAATTATAAAATTAATGCCTTAGTTGTATTTGAAATAAATTAATGCAAATCTTATTATTAGAAAAGTTGATCACAAAATTTTAAATTTTCATTCAATTTCCACACAGCTTAAGTTAAACAAACACAAAAAGTTCACAAATTCAAATATGGAAGTTTACATAGCTTTTCACCTCTTTGAGATCGACTTACATTTCATGACAATGAAATACCATTAAGAAGCATCGCAAGCCAGCAAATTTACTAATTAATCCATCAAAGTATCGAAAAATTTGTTAATTAAAATATATCTAGCAAGAGCAAAATTCTTCTAGTAAATAATTCGAAACGTTTCCTATGTGCGATTTGCTTTTAAGCATTTGTTTAATTTCCTGTTATCATTTCCTGGAGAGAGAAATTTCTCAATCAATGTAAATTTAATTTTAAATGTGCTAACGATGCTGCGTAGGTGGAATTCATAAAATTTTTCAGTCATTCTATTTCCTACCATAAATATTTAGAAGTTTGATGCCTATGAAGGTTTAAAGCTGATTCTAGTTACTACTTTAATCATTGTAAAAAAGTTATATTGTTAAAACATTGCATTATTATCGCGTTGTGCAGAAAAACAAAAACACAATAATAGGCGCTAATCCGATAGGTGCATTTCGTAGTATTTTTAGTTATACTATAAATAGTATAAGTTTATATTATATATATAGTAGTAACTTTGAAAGAAAAATAATAATAAGTAAGATAGTAATTGGCTGAAATATTTTGAAATTCAATATAATTTAGGTAGACACTTTTGATTCACGAAAAGGATTTTGCAATTCATTATTTGATAAACCATGATTGATAATGCTATAATCATCATTATCAAACATCCCAAAATTTTAAATTGCAGATATTTTGCATAATATTAAATTCAGCCAATATGTCATATTGAAATCACGGAATGTAATTTATCCTTATATTGACAATTTGTTTATTACAGGAGAATGAATGATATTTTATAAAATATATTATCCGATAATTTAAATGTTTTAAAATACGTTATAAATAGCACAAATATATGATGTGTTTTTTTCTTCAGAAGCTTGCTTGTTTCACTTATTTACTTGAACCGAATTAAAGAGTTTTGTGTTTCAAGTGAGCCCATAACATATATTATACTTTTAAATAAATAGTTTCAAAATCTTGAACAAATATGAAGGTAAGCTAAATATTTGTAAAATGTAGAAAAGATAATTACAATTATTTTTTAAGCTAGTAATTGTTTTTCTAATTCAAAATGAGCAAGAATAAACTAAATTCTGAACACATTTGATGTAGTTTGTTGATATTCTAATGTAATTTATATATTTGTCAAGGATTTTGTGTATTATAATTAGGTTCAAATAATTCTAATAATCATTATGTAGTGAAAATTACATCCGAACAAATGTGGGTCGGAAAAGCGTATGAAGGGTTTCCCAGCACCAAACTTATTTCGTATGCAATTACGTGCAGGAATTTTGAATTTTGTATGTATGGTTTGACAGAGCGGTTGGGGTACGACATTAGAAGTACATGTCATAGAAGTAATATCTCAGAAGTACACATCTTAAAAAAGTTTTTGCTGCGGTTGATACCAGAAATATCCCATATCTCAAGAACTACGTAACATACATTATTCAAACCAATATTTGTTGAAAGATTATTTTGATATCAATTATCTTAATTTCAGAATTTTACACAAATTACTTGACAAGTTTGAGGGGAACACACCTTTTATGGTTCTAAAAGCGCATATCTCATCAACTAATGACTTAAACGAAAAAAGTTATTTTTGAACCTCCATATAACTTTGAAGACCTGTTTGATTATATGTCACAGACATACGTACAGTATTTTTTTTTGATACTGAAGGATCAAAAAAACACGAATGAAATGCCAATCTTAATATTACTTTTTTTAAAAATTCCATTATTTCATGGCAAAGCGATTCATAGAATACGCCTACCACCTTTCGGATTCCAATTCCGATTTCATCTCTATAGTGCTAATAGTTTCCGATTAAAATAGCTGTGACATACGGACAGATAGATAGACGGTCAGATGGGCACGACGAAATTATAAGCGTTCCATTTTTGCCATTAGAAATCATGAAAATGCAATAAATTAAGTAAAATCAACCGTCGTTAAAAAAATAAGCATAAAACAAGCATAAAAAATTAAAGCGGCGTCAATGAGAAGATAGTGCGATGATTAGGAGCAACAAATAGTCGCTTTGCTACCACTATCTTATGTCATTTCATATAGCTACGAAATATTGGATTAATTAAGATCCTTTTTTTTCTGTAAAGGGAAAAAAACGAACAAAAACTATTTGAAATATTCTATGAACACTAAATACGAAATAAGTTTGTGTTCTAACATTTCCACAAAGAACAAACAAAAATAAATAAATTTATAATATATCCAATTAAATACAACAATACGTAAATGTCACATTGTTAATTGAAGTAAATGAAACAATATTTTTTTTTAGAATTAAGACATACAATTAAATGGAAAACATTTGTTATTAACTTAACAATTAAATAAAGCTGTAATCATTGATTATTAGTTATTTATGTAAGGCACTCTATTTAGCTAATTTGGAAAAGTTATTTTGAATGTAATTTTTCTCTCTTATGTTGTATTCCATTCCCGGGCTTTATTTGACACAAATAATTTAGAAGTTAAATAACTATACACATTTACGTTTTCACAGTTCATTGAAATTACCATGTAGCTACAAATAAATATAAAATTATACGTAGTATAATTTAGAACATTTAACCGTTTCGACGGGTTTAGTAAGTATTTAAATTAATAATAGTATAAAAATCACTACCTATTCATAGTTCCCGTTGAAATAAATTTTAATTAGAAAATTTCCAAATGTTTCATCACTTTGCAACTTGCTAATAACGTTAAAATCTCACTTTATTTTTAACTACGTCCATTATTTCATAATATCAGCCAGTCTCAAGGAAATGTATTTTGAAAAGTTCATATTTTATTAACATCAATAACAACTTTAAAGATATGTTTTTAATTGTTTTCTTTTCGTTATTTAAATTTTAATATATAAAAAACATAAATGATAAAAAACATTTCTTAGGCCATATTCAAATTTTACAAAAGTACTGTTATTAAACCTCAGCCACAATGCATATAATATTACTTTAGCAAAGAAAGTTTAGTTTTTAACCAATGAAATGCAAAGGGGTACATCTGTTTGTCTTTTCATTCTTTAATTCAAATTTATTTCTCAAATATTTCTAAACTAAACTGTTATTAAAAATATTTCTGCATGTTTCATTTTCTTATTACTTTTTCTTATTTTTGTGGTCATAATTATTCTACCTCTCACCAAAATTATAAAATTTTGAATTAGGACAATAAGATATAAGATTCATCATCAAGAAAAGGTTGGTGGTACTAGCAAAAAAAAGAATAATTAATCCTCTGCGACGGTTACTTCAACATAGTTTTATCATAGTAAAAACTTAAAACATTTACAGATAAACGAAGGACTCACGCCAATCATCTAGCAGACTCGTATTTCTTATAAAAGTTTTGCAGTCTTTAATCAATTTTATATAAAATAAATGATCTTCCATTATCCCAAGTATCACGTAATTAATCAATTGGCCCAATCGGCCTGCCCATTCTCAATTATTATTCAACGCACGAACAATACTCATGCTGATGTTTATGTTGGTACGTGTTTATTTATTCAGTGAAATTGAACGCACGTGCTGAAATTACGTTACTGTTAGTTTTTCGTATTCACTCTAATTGTTCGAGTTGATCTTTGGGTTGCTCTATAAACTAATGCGACTGTTTGAATTTGTATATTTAACATTAAATACTTTAACATAAGCGATACGATATTGCAAGTCACAACAAAGAAATGACAATTTATATTTGTTAAGCAGATACTCGTATATCTATTTAAGTCCTTGTCATTTGGATATGCGTAAAAAATAACTTAATTACATTGTTTGGAAAAGCACATTTTAGTTACAGTATTTTTAAGAAAATAATTAATGTTCTTTCAATTATAATATATCGATACCCACAAAAGTAGTAAATAATTACAAAAGATCTTTGTCTATTTCCTCGTAGAATTCCCTTTCTTTGTTTATTGTTCATAAACCAATATTTCAACTGTAAAAATAAATAAAAATATCTCGAAACGAAATCTGACTTTAAATTTTAAAGATATATTTAAATATATTATAGAATTCGATGAAAATGGGAAAATTAAAACGAAAAATTGGATATAAAACTTGAAAAAAATGCAAAGCTGTCTTTCAAAGAGAAATTAATCGCATGAGAGATAATCTCATTTTAATTAATTCATATCAGCCTATTATTAAAAAAAAATTCTCAATTTGAATTTGATTACAATTCCAAATCTCAGAAGCAAAATTTTGTGTGAAAAAAGTGTTATCTGTTTCAAGAACACATTTTCGAAGTACTGCACTTAAATAATCCAATCAGAAACGATTTGAAAAGTAATATAACCGAAACCTATACCGAAAAAAAAATGTATTGCTTTAATAAAAACTTAAATTCGTATTTAAACCTTTGTATAATTTATTTTTGATACAAAAATAATCTTGAAATAGAGTAAATATAGATTTTTTCAATTTTTTTCCTTAAAATAATTAGAATCGGGAACCCGCAAAGTTGTCAAAATTATATCATTTTGATTGTCAATTATATTTTTTAAACCTGATATGTAGACAACGGGGATTCTTAGATAATTTTATTTAAGAAAAAACAATTACAAGATAACCTTCAATTGTAATAATTTAATTCATAATTAATAAAAATAGATTTTTTTACCAAAAAAAATAATAAATGCCACTCTCCGCAACACTTTGCCTCATTTTTATCTTGCATCTCTATTTAAGATATTCGAGGATGTGTCCTATATATTTACTCTGCCGTTAATAACACTTGTAACGTCATAAAAACCTTGATCAGCAAGATATTTCAACCGTAATGCTTGAATGAGATAAGATTTTAAAAGAATTGATATCGTCATAAATAATGAATGCTATTAATTGATATCGTCATAAATAATGAATGCTATTAATTGATATCGTCATAAATAATGAACGCTATTATTATATTTCAATGATACTTTAGGTAAAAAGATGTTAGATGGAATATCTAATTTGGAATTGACAAGAAAATATGGAATTACATCTGAAAATTTTAAAAAGTAGTTATTTTTAGGTAAGATAGGCCTGAGGTTTTTTTATGAACTAATTCACCGTTAGATTTAAATACAAAATTATCGAACCATAAACAAGTTTTAATTCGTATAACAATATGAATATTTAGGATAAATACGAACTATCAGTATCCCACCTGTATGAATTTAACGCGTCGAATTTTACCGAGTAAACAAACCGAAGTAAATATTATGAGGAGCGGGAAATGTGTACGTGAGTTGAATAACAATTAACAATTGACGGGCCTGTGGAACTATTTAATTAAAGGAGAATTTTTTGATAAATATTTAAGGCTTTAAGTAAATATACGATCTCAATACTACATAGACTAAACAAATGGCAAAACTGGAATAATAGATAGAAACAACCTGTGTGATATATCTTATCTTCTTCTGAATCTTGTTTCATTTGAGTAACTTTTAATTTACTAACAGATTGGGGATTCACAGAAAAATTATATTATTAGAAATTATTAAACAGCCGTTAACTCCTACTAAAATATAAACTTTTGTTAATTTAAAAATAAAGCAGAATTTGGATGTACCTAATTTTTTACATACTAACATAAATATATATATATATATATATATATGTATATATATATATATATATATATATATATATATGAATCCAATCTCATAATATGCGGGTTTTTTCATTCATTTTGTTACTAAACTGAAATGGTAGTTATAATCAAATTTCTCTAAAAATCGTCTAGTAAGACTCGTGAGAAAGATTTGAAAACCCGTTACGAATTGATATTAAATTAAGTGAAAACCTGGTAACTGGATACTTTGAACTTCAAAAATATTCAAATAAATTCGTCATATTGTTTTCAAGGTAAAAAACAAATTGTTTTGTAATCAAAAGATCCTTTTTAATTAAAACAACATTTATATTAAGCCAAAAGCGTCATTCCTTAAGCAATTTATAGTATATAAGTCAATAAATAATATTATTTATTGAACAATGCAATACATATGTTTAATATTACATTTTTTCTATTAAATATATACCAATATGCTTTTAAAATGAATTCATTTACCGTACGGAAATAACTATTTTAATTATTCCGATTCAAGGTGAGGGTTAAAAAAATGGTTAATATTATTCAAAATTACTATGTTTTTGACTGCCAAATTGGGTACCAAACTGTCCATTTCCAATTTTAAATTATGTAAATAAAGATTATTACAGTGTCCAATTTCATTAGCGTTAAATTCGTTTGCATTGAACGCCCATATTAACACGACGTCGACGTTAAAATAATTGATTATAGTAAACGGTATCGCCATCGCTCTCCGAGCTCATTAACTCGTTAATATAATAGCTTTTATTAAATTATTAAATTTGGAGTGAAACTGTTAATTTATTGGCAGATGTACGAATACATATTCAAAATTAATTTATAATAATTATGAATATGGCAAAAATGAGGACGTGAAACATGGGATATATTTTAAAGCGTGAAGTAAAAAGTACACAATATAGGGAAGATGAAAAATAAATGTGTAATTAAAGATCCTCAAAACTGAGCAAAGTTTGTTGAATTGGTTTGGGAAACAAAATTATAAAAATTTAGACAAATTTGAACTGATATTCTTTTATTATAAAAACAGGTCTTTTTTGTTATAGTTCCGTTGCCAAATTCGGAATTCTTAAAGTTTGACAAACGTCCGTCTCTCTGTCACAGCCGATTTTCTCATAGATTGTTAGTACTAAAATTGAAATTACATATGTTAACACGTACAAAGTTAATATTAATTTATTACAAATATAAATTTATTAAATTTATTACAGCTGAGTAGGGTCTATTAATTTAAGAATAATAGTCCACGAACTTATGACATGTAGCTGAATCTGTAAGATGTTTATAAAAACTCAACACACGTGTTTACAAAAACGGCAAAACTGACTTTGTATTTTAAAATGTACATTTATTATGTATTCTAAATATATGAAAGGCAATATATTTATGTTTGCATGGGGAGAAATGATATTGTATAAATATGTACCGCGATATTATATAAATATGTACCGCGTTTAAATGGCGAGAAATGATATTGTATAAATATGTACCGCGATATTGTATAAATATGTACCGCGATATTGTATAAATATGTACCGCGATATTATATAAATATGTACCGCGTTTTTAAGCACGTATAAAATAAAGTATGCAATATATTTATGCTGTAAAAATTAATATTTCTAAACAGTTCCATATAAATACTATATACACTTTAATATTTGCAAGTTCTTAATACGCGCATAACCCCAAAATTCGAATTATGATACTATTGATATTTTATTTTTTATCGAAACATTATTTGTAACGTTAAAAATATCGCACTTTGAGTACTATTTTGTTATTTCTTTAAAATATATTTATTTTTGTCAGCGACAAAATAAAAAACTCATTGAAATTACTGCATGTAAATGTAGCATATTTAAATTATAGGATTTTGCAGAAAAAAATTTAAAATAAATAAGGATTTGAATTATAAATTTGACATAAATTAATTATTCCTTCTAACTTACCCCAGGTCATAAAAAGTAGAGATTGAATTTATTAGTATTTCTGATCACACTCTAATTATTTCTATTTCTTTTAAAGGAAGGTATTGATAAATATACAAAAAAAACAATAATATTGAGAAAAAAATACATGTTTCATTCACTATGGCTATATTATTGGTTGCGTCTTCCAAAAGGAAAAAAGTATTTCCTTTATAATATCATATAGTTGTCCGCCCGTCGGTTTGTCCTCAAAATCCTTTTTGATTACCAAGATTAAATAAATATTGGTTAGAAATGATTATAACCTTATATTGCTCTATAACCTTAATAACTTTAATATTTGAAGTTTTTTAGTTTGCACAATGAAAAAATATGGCTCTTTAAAGTATGTTTCTCTTTATTTTTACCATAGCCTTATTAACTGATCATCAAAACCTATAGCGTACTTCTGGCCGACTGACCGTCTTGAAAGTCGGCATAATTGGAGATCTACACAAAAAGGGAGTTATGGTACGAATAAAGAGAAAACATTCAAAAATCATTCTAATTCTATGAGCAAATTTACATTCTTTTAAATTTAATAAAAAAAAATTATTTACGTTCTTAGAAATTAAATATTTATAAATAGTTCAATGCATAAACTACATATCATTAAATATTTACAAAAACATAAATGTGTACGGCACTCCCGTAGTACGAAATTTGGTACACATTTGGACGTTTATAAATTGTGCTTGACAGGTTCTATAGACTAATTTGGGACTTAATTAAATATTACTACTATTTTCTTTTCTTCGTGTCTGAAGAATATTTTTCCGCTAATTTTATTATTTTTCTTCCCTTGTTCTTTATCCTTCCTAAGATTTCTTTTTGGAAAAATACTTATAAGCCTGTATGCTTTTCAATTTCCGAACTAATTGTTTAATTACTGTATATTGATCACACAATCTACTTCCTTGCCTGCGTTCAGTAAATTCAAAAAAATATGTATGATGGACTAGTGTTACTAGTTATTATATATGATTAAAATCATGGATATTACGTGAAGAGTTGAAAAAGTAGAAAAACGACTACTAATTAAATAATCATGAATTGGTAACTAAAATGAAATAGGAATAGGACTTCGAAGACAAAATTTTGAAGCCATTAGTTAAATAAACACGTAAGACTGAATTAATAAATGAGATAAAATAATTATCACCATGGGCAAATTTTACGCAACGAAGGTGTTGGAAAAATTATTTTCTTTTTGTGAAGACTATAAACAAACCGCTTTATTCTTTATTTTATGTTCTACATTAAAGAAACATTCTATAAAACAGCTATGTTTTATACATATTTACAAAATCGGGTAAACTTTCCATGCGATGAGATGATATAGAGCAAACAAATATTGTATCCAAAAGATTTATCAAAATAAAAATAATAGTTATTGGAACAATTTCATGGTGGGAAAATCGAAAGCTAATCCGCTTACAGTTTTCGTTTTCCCTTAAATATAGCGGCTGCTATATTTTTTATGCAACCTATATTTTTGATACTGACGCAAAAAATTCGAAGAAAATGACAAAACATCATAAATTAAGATACACGTGTGAAGCTTAAGACAAACCAGTGTACGTGATAATACGCACAAAGCAGGGTTATGTAGTCATTAAAATTCTTTGAAATCATTGGTGCATGTTAAATACAATTTTTTTAAAGTCTTGAAATTACCATCCATAATTATTTTTTCACCTTTTAAACGCAAGCTTGAAAAATTAGGTAAAAATATTTTATGTCATTTTGAACCTTAATATTTTCCAAATTAAACTTAACAAAGAAAAGTCTTAAATGAAAATACTATTCATTCATTTTAAAACATATATAAATCATGCAATGTAACCTGTGATACATTTAAAGCATGCAATGAAACCTGGATAATTTATTTGCATTGTCAGCAGGAAGCAAAGATCCAAATAAATGAAAAACTCGGCCTTGAATTTTAAATAAAGGCAATAAAACAAAACAAGTCAAATGAAAATCAAAATTATTAGAACGTATTTTGTCCTAAAAATGTTAAAACCGCTCATTCGACCATAGTTTTAAAGGCTATATATATATTTTTTGGTTCCCTTTTCATACTAAGATTTTGCAATTATGGTAACTCATATATTTTTATACTATATAATTGATACTATGAAACAGCCAATGTAAGGATGGTGTTTACCTTGTGTTTGACACATTAACATATTTAGTCAGTATTCAGTATTTGCTTCCTATCTGAAACATTTTCATTACTCCTTGCCATTTTTCTCGTTTATTTCTCCATATTTAGACGAGAGATATGATCTTTAAAATATTCGGGCTGACGTGTATAAAATTAATGGTTTTCCCTATCTCAATCGAACGCTAAATTCGTATTGTAAACGCTAAACTGTTGCAAGAAAATTTTGATGATATACACGATCCAGTTGTAGAGGTATTTTACTCCTCGATCCACTTGCATGGATCCGGGAAGTTCGTGACTTACATGATCTTGCTCCAAACGTTACATCCTTAATTAATCTGTTTCCATATATCTAGAAATTTCATACCCCTACGATCATCGTCCAAACGTTTCATGCTCTATTCAGAGGAATAGAAAATGAAACGTTTGGACGTGAAAAGTTTTTGTGAATAAATTTTGTTGTACTATATCGTCATTACTATCCGAAAATTAAACCAAATACACAATTAAAGTAAGAAATCGGAGAAGGCATATAACCTCAGTATTGAACAATAACGATATCTACATGATGAATAAAATTCCTACTAAATTTAAATAACACTTAATATTTACATTTGAATACGTAAATGTTTGATTCAAATTTGTTTTTATTTCGTAGTTATAATGCATAAAATCTACATAAATAATGTAAAAATTTTTAAAGAATAAACTCTGAAACGACGAAAAATAATATGAAATTTTATCCATATCAATGATAAATCAAATACAGAATTTTGTCCAAATAAACATTAGACTTTACTCAATTAATATGTCGTTTTCGCTACCTAATAAATATATTGACAATGAATATATTTCATTAAAAATTATTCAAAAAGATCATTTTGTAAAAGAAGATTTGATTCAAGTGAATATTTGAGTAGGAGGCGTAAAAATGTAAAATGTCTCGTGAACAATACATTTACAGTTATTAACGTCGACATGGAATCATTTCCTCGTGTTACAAAGTAAAATTATTCAATTCGATAGATTAACACATGACCTGCAAATAATTAACCATCAGAAAGTTACAAAAGGCATATCAAAACGACAGCGACGTACACACATTATTTTTTTTTTTTTCATTGCAATCTATCTAGATCGATATTCAGCAATATTTCGGAACTTATATAAATATATTAACTTGTGCGATACTTGTCCATTGACAAGTCCGCTTCTCTCAATTAGACTATACTATTAGGTCTTGTGGTTTTTCCGCTTCAGCCTCCGTGATATTATTGGTGCATTCATCAAGTTCTATGCAAGTACGTTAGGGTGTTGAGCTAATCTCGTATTGTACGTTCTCGTTTGATCTTGTATCACTTGCTTAACTGTCTTTATGTTAAGGTCGTGGTGCAATCTGTCATTTGTTATATACCATGGAGCATTTGCTATCATGCGTAGCATTTTAGATTGAAATCTTTGGAGGATTTCAATATTTGAGTTTGCTGATGTACCCCATAACTGCAATCCATAACACCATATGGGCTTAATTATCACTTTATACAACAATAATTTATTCTCCAATCATAGTTGCGAGTTTTTGTTTAACATCCAGTACATTTTGCGAACCAGTTGACCCATTGCCAGGCGTTTGGTGAAAATATGTTTCCTCCACATTAGTCTTTTGTCTAGATGCATTCCTAAGTACTTTGCTTCATCCTTTTGTGGTACGTGAATTCCATTTAATGTGACTGGTGGGCAAATGCTTCGTCGATTAGTGAAAGTCACCTGGACAGATTTTGATTAATTGGCTTTGATACGCCAATCTCTAAGCCATCTCGCAATGTTATCAAGACTCTTTTGAAGCTTTTGAGTAGTCCTTGCTGGTAGAATATCTGATGACAGAACTGCCGTATCATCAGCGAAAGTGCCTGTTATAGTCACATCAGAGGTAGGTAAGTCAGCAGTATATAGAATATACAGAGTGGGACCCAATACACTGCCCTCTGGTACACCTGCATGGATTTTGTATAATGGGGTTACTTCTTCACCTTGCTTGTATAATGGAGTTACTTCTTCACCTTTACGTACACACATGGAGGTAACTATCTTCGACGCAAAACAATTCAGGCGGCGGACAGGTGTGGTCATACCATAAACCTCTTCCTTTCATCCCCGCCATCTTCCTGTGTATATATAGTTAATTATGATTCAGCAAACTATACAGGATCGAATCCAAATTTTTATGTAGTAGTTATGAATATAGTATACTTTTTTGATATTGCTGACGAGGGTCCATTATGATTGCGAGAGAAAATTTGTTTAATCGGTTTCGCCACGGCATACCGGCTACGCTTAATCTACTTTTTATATATAATTGTAAAGTCCTTTAAAGTAACGAGACAAAAACCTCATAGATTATAACAAAACACTCCAAACAAATTTGTGATTTTTTTTAACCCCGTTTAGCAGTTTTGGAATTAATCACAAATAAACAAATAGATAGATTGAGAGACACATTTTATAACCGATTCTGTATTGTTAGGTCTCCTATTAATACCGTAAGACGTTAAGAAATATGACTATTTGTTCAAATCAAAGACCGATATTAATATTTTATTTACACACTTGTTGACACTTTAGTTATTTTTTTCTGAATATTTAGTTTTAAATAAAATCATTATTAAAAAAAATATTTAAACGACGGCAGCATTAATTGAAATTTAATAATGAAATGGTAATTTGTTGAAATTAGGAATGATCTAGTATCGGAGTCAGCTTTAATCTTAAAGTAAAATTAAACAATTTTCATCAACATTACACAATTGGTTAATTTAACAAGGCATAAGCCTCCTCCTCCTCCTCCTCCTAATTCCTCGCTGCCATTGCCCGACAACATGATGTCAAACAAGTAGTCCAGATAGTTTTATCTTACAACAGCCATAGCTAGAAAGCCTTGGTTACTTTCGGAAAACTGTTAGAATAATTCTATTCCCAAGAAGTGGCGGAAAATACCTTGAAAATATTGTTTAATTTAATAAAAGGGGTGTCAGTCAGTAGCCCTTGAGATGACAATATAAAATTGTATTTCAATGTGCTTTATAAAAAAAAATTAAAAATTTAATATTATTTTAATTTTTTTCATATAAAGTATCAAATGATGGATCTTTGATTCAGGAAAAATATTTTTTTCAAGGTATATTACAGTTGTAGTCAAGACTGCAAAAGAGTTTGCTTTTTCCCGATTAATTCCAGAACATAAGTACTTAAACACATTAAAAACTAATCATACCGTAATCAGAAAAGACATAAAATGAAAATATATTTCAAATAACACAAAGAGTCGTACCTAATTTATTCTTCATTCATTCAAACTGGAAGACATCAAAAATAACAGACGTATCTGTCGATTACAGTGTTTAAAAAATCGGAAATGGCGGAATAAAATTTCCGACAACTGATCCTGATTAAAAGCTTTTATAGATTTTCAGAAGAACACGACAGCGCTAATTGGTTTATTTTGTTTTCAATTGGGGGAAAGCACCTCCTCTATTACACGCAGAACCGTATTTATGTCACATAAACGAATCATGATTATATTATGGTTTTCCTTTTACAGTCTTATCTACCTGAAAATTTTCTTGAGATTTACGTGTGTGTTTCTCAAGCTTAGTTCAAAAATATATATTGTATTTGCAGAAAATTATATTTTGTGTTATACCTTTGCGCTGTTAAAAAAAGTCAGGTTTATTAATAATGATATATTATTCGTATAAAGCTTGAGAATGTTTTCAGAAAATGTTGTCATTACGAATTGCGTTTTAAATTATTTAAAATTTTGAACAATTTTGCATGAACAAGAAATAAAAGGCAAAAAAAAATAAATGTTTTATGGGTAATATTAAAATTTGGTCATATTATTAGATTGGGTCGTACTGTCAAAATTCCGTTTATAATTAGAAAATTATTGACCATATGAAAAAAAACAGAGAAATTGAACGCTGTGTTTACATATGTAAATATTAATGGATATAGAGTTTTACTTACTTACTTCCATTATTTACACGTAGTCAAGCATATCTGATGTCGACATAAATATGTCGAGAATTTCTCAAACATCATGAGATTTGGAATCATAACTAGAGTATTCTGGCCCATTTTAGGTAAATTTTTCTTTTCAAATAATTTAGAATTTAGTATTTTCGGCGATAGTGAAAGGAGAAAGGCTTTTTATGAATATATTTCTAAATATCTTACATAAAATATTAAAAAAAAACAATGCCAAATTTACAATTTCCCTGTCAAAAGTATCTGAGAAGAACAATTGCAAATGAAGGACGGACACGTCAGAATCTTACTAGGGCTTAATATTTTTTCTTTTGACTTACAGAACCACAAAACCTAAAGGAATCTAAATCTATCGTTAACATCTGCTAAAGAAGAAATCCAACAATTAAGAAAGGATGTAAGAAAAATGTATTTACCTTAATGTGATTCCTAACATAATCGAACTCACCAGGTACATTACTGGCTGTACCAGAAAATCTTGGATGAATTTGGAAAACATAATTTACCATGAAAATGTTGGAAGTATGAAGTAATTAACGTATCCAGGAGAAGGTCAATGAAAGTAAGGGCAAGAAAGATGTTTTTAATTAAATATTATTGTATGAGCAAGAGTCAAAACGGAGTCTGTGGGTATGTATGTTTGTTTGTACATATGCGCTTTCAAGCGCTTTTGAAATATGCTGGGAACATCTTACTGACTACGGCCTATTTTATGTAATAGTGCTAAACGGAATAAATTAGATGATACGTTTCCTAGCTTGAAAACTTGTTCCTCTCATGAGTCATGCTAATGAAAATTTGAATTCTTTACCATACAGAAATTGAAAAAATACTAGTCTTTTTTTAATTTCTATAGTTTTTGATCATTTCGTTAAAAATGTGATTTTTCCTTTGATAAACTAGAAAATCATTGACAGGGTGCTATTGTGCAAGTGCCTCATTTCGATTAAACTTTTATCAGTTTTTACTCCAGAACTCTTCTTTTCCTTATTTCCGTATTATAATGCATACAAAAATTTAATTAAAATTATTCTTGTGAATGAGCATTTCGGTAGCTTGCCTCGGATACAATAATTTTTAATATAATATCATACATTTCATAAACATACTTATTAACCTAAAGAAAAGTGTAAAAATTATTATTACCTTTAAGCCATGAATAATATTCTCTCAAAAATATTGTCATTGAATGGATACTAATAGTGTTTTCCTGTAATTCACGAGAGAATATTAACTTCAATAATATATTTCACATCACCGAATATTAGAAATAAATATGTGAGAAAAAGTAAAAATGTATTTTTCGACTTTAACATTTTCTTGAAGTCTTGATAGAATATCGACGAAACATTATAACAAGGCCATGCCTTGTAAGTAGACTATAAGAGGGTCATTAACATTTTTTGAAGTGTTATTGAGGGACTTGAGGAGGAAGAAAGTTGCCTAATTGTCTCGACAAGGGGATACAAATATTTTTTGCGGATAATAATTCTGACTTTTAAATAATTTTACACACTTAGCTACGTTAAGTCGTTGATAATTAGGAAACATTTATATTATTAATAAATTCTTGCAATTTTTGTTTGGACCTGCTAAAGTAAATCCTTAATTATTTCTCTATCGTTTGATTTAAAATAATAGATCATTTAAATAAAAATGCAGGCAAACTTTAATTTAGTCTAAAAGCATAACAACTCAGTATAATTTTTTTTCCAATATTTCCATAAGGTATGCTTCTTCTAAATTATTTATAAACGTGTTGCTTGATAGAAGTAAAACAATTTTTTTTTAATTTAAAAAATAAATTTTACCCTAATAAATTAACGTAGTTCGTACTATAATTTGCCCTAACATTTCCTCGGAAAATTAAGCAAGATTATTATTCTTCATTTATTATTCTAGTTCCGAAAGATTATTATTAACATTTTAATAAAATTAACCTTTGAGAACGAGTTTGGAAGGTAATTTATGAAAGCGGTTTATAATACTAACAAAAATTATTTTTATCCGAGAAAAGGTCTAGGAAAATGTAAAGTTTCCTACAAAAGAAAATAATTTTTCCCATTAATTTTTAAATACTCATAGGTAAATCTCAACTAAACTTTTAAATAGTTTAGACTGAAAAAAAGAAAGCCATAACGTAATCATGATTCATACAGGTGTTATAAACGCGACACTATGTATAACTTTTCCTAATGGAAAGCAAAATAAATGAAATTGCATTACCATTTTCTGGAGAAAAGCTGTCCAAATTTAATTCATGTTTATAAAATAATAGACCTTTATTATAATAAAGACCTTTTCATAACAAATTTTTGGTGGTCTCACTTTTTAATTTTTGATCATTTCGATGTTTTCTTTAATTTGTTTTTCCATTACTTTTCTTCATAGTTCCCAGTTGTAACAAATTAACGGCGGTGCACCATAAATTTACATATGATCTTTCGTGATCATTTCAAAATATCCCGACAACACTTTGCATATCCTTGGTGTACGAGTTTGCTTATAAATAAGAAAGGTAATTAAATTCAAAATCAATGATTATTATATTTCATGAAAAATAAACATTTCATAAAGGTAATGGTATCAATTTTTACCTACATTTTAACATTTTGTACACAGACGTCAATGGAACAGCATCCTATAAAGTTCACTGGCAATAATCATAGCCTAGTTTAATATTCTTTAATGCAAACCGCTTAACATTGTTTTGACACTGATTCTAATTTTAAATTAATCTCCGTAAGTTTAAGATTTATTCCCTTCCATTCTTTCCTCCCATGTACCATCATTAGATTTTTCCACCAGTACAATTTATTGGTCCTGTTCTTCAGATTGAAAAAACTAGAATTAAAATAATTAAATTAATAAGGTACGTCTTTACAGTTCCAGGACGAAAGTCATTTATAAATGTACCGTAATTTTTTAAAAAATTATAATAAGTCCGGCCATATCCAAACAAAAACAATACATGGGATGACAAAGTAATGACAGTAAAGAAAATATATTCTAAGATTAAATTTAGTTTTAAACAATATTTATAATTAATAGATAATTTAAGTATTAAATTTCGATAATCCTAAATACCAAGTTTGATTCTTGCAGTCCCTGAAATATAATTTCGGTATTTTTTAATATCGCGAAAATAAATAACAAGCAATTTTTTTTATATTATGCATCGAAATGTCTTTTTATGATTTAATTTCGTACGTAAAAAATTGGCCTTATTTTTGAAACGAGTTTCATTATGAAATAAATACGGAGCAGACAGCTCGATATTACGGTAAACAGATCGACGGTATCTACGAAGTGTTTGATAAGGATATCCAATAGAATTAGAGTGTATCGACGATTTGAAAAACATCGGATCTGGCGCTTTCGATCTTCAAAATGAATCACGTAACGACCTAAGTGCAAGATCGTATGTAGTAGAAATGGATATGTCTTATATTACGTATAAATTAGGAGCATGATTTAATTTTAACTCATTTCGAACAAATTACACGTTTAAAAAGTCGAAGACATTGGTACCAAGCGTCAGAAGAAAAATCGTTTCGAAACTTGCATGTCTTTGTCATGGGGGCATAAAGGCAAGTTATTTTTACACTGTAACGTTACATGTGAGAAAGAATAGATTTTTTTGATACCTAAAGTAATTCGGCATAATAGTCTTATAAAAATAAAGTACCAAACACGCTCCAAAACCGAATCTTCATCAAAAAGCTAATTATGCTCTTTGAATCCATCATAAAATGATTCATTTTGACTTAAGGGCGAAAATAATGCTTTACTGCATTCTTGTCATCTCAAGTGACTTCAGATTCAAAATGTTTTGCATTGCAAAACCTGCATTGTAAATCTATTAATCCACAATCATAACTATGAAAAAGTTTTGGAATTACATTTAGTGCACATTTAAATTTATTTCTCAAAGTCACTTCTTCATTTGGCATACTATTAACACTTTAAATTTGTATTTGGTCTGTTATTATATGTATGCAAATATAGATTCCTTCTTCTTGTCTCATTCCGACCCGTCAATGTTCTATGTCGTGGCATAATGAAAGAAGAAAACAATTTTCATGAAATTACTGAAGCTAAGATTGAAATAATTAATAAAATTAAGTCACATATTGAAACTTCCACAATCATATGGTACACAAAAAGATCATTAAACCAGCAATAACAAATATAATCTTTATACTTATATGATATTGTAAGTCAATTCAGATTACTGCTACACAATTTTTTTTTATAATATATATGTATATTGAGTAAGCTGTATTTCCATAATAACTAATATATAAAGCACAAATATCTATTAGACAAATTATATTATGAACAGACTATGTCTATAATATTATCATAATTATGATTGACAATCAGTAAGACTATAGACAAATAATATTAAAGACAAATAATATTAATCTCTTCTCAGTTTGACCACAGGCTTTAATCACAAACAAAAGTTAACGTGTGTGAGTGTCAAACACATGATAGTGTGTGTAATTTTTTTTTTTAATTTAATGTATTTCTAATATTTTATTATATAAAAATATTAGCTTTCTGCACTCTTTCTCCATATATACTACTACTGTGCCTTTTTTTAAGTTCATACTCCTCCGTCCGCGTAATTTTCGTAAAAAGGGTACAAAGTCTTTGCTTCATACATTAATATATAATATAACAGTTATCAATATTAAACAAAACTTTAACTAATAAATAATTATCTATACAGCTAAAATTAATAAACATACAACCACCTCGCACATACTTTCTCGATAAAGTAAGTAATTATGTATGATTTTTTATAATGTTGCAATAAAATTTACTTTCCAATTTTATTTTAAATTTTATAAATTATTCCAGTTAGTATTAAACATTGTAGTGCCTTATAGTCATAGATCTACGAAAGTTTGCAATTAATTGAGAATAATGAATTTCTACAAAATTAACGCCAAATATATTCAATACACTAACTTCAATTATCATTTCGTACCGCCATTTAAAAATCCCACCCCTATGTAATTAAACTGGTATCTGGGTGTCAAAGGCATTTTTACATAAAATCATTCTATGAAGAAATTTTGGTACAATTGTGGGGAGTAACAACACAATATATACAAAAGGTTGACATTTTAATATAATGAAAGGTTGACATTTTATTATAGGAGTTTTGAAAGAGGAAGTGAATAATATTTTTTTCCAGATACATTTTTTTAATTATGTCGGGTATGAAATAAAAGTTTAATATAATGTGACTTCAAAACTAGGTGTTTTATTAGGTAATTAAAGTTTTTAATTTTTTTAAAGAAAGTTACCAAAACAAAGCTAAGAAATACTTATCCTGTCCGATGATTAAAGAAATCAATACCCGGAAAACAGTGAATGAAATTAAGAACATGGGTTATATGATACGTACTAAAAATTAATTAATTAATTGAAACAAAATCATTAATGAAAGCAAAAAATGAAAACCGACATAAATATCTCAAATAAAATAATAAAAAGTGTAACAAGGTAAATGAATAATGGTTTGTATGAACGATCTAAATCCAAAGGTTACGTGCGCTTCCTAAACTGGTACGGAACAATTATTATACAAGTTTGACTTTCACTTGACTCATTTTTATTCGTAACATTAATAAAAATACCCACGGTTACTTAACTTTTACCCATGGTTATTTGACTGATATCCCAAATGTTATTTTCAGAAATAGTAGGCCTCGTGAAAGTATTTTTTTCATTTTAAAATTATAACTGTCATCATTACTTCTGAAATATCGTACAACGTATTCGTTACAAGCATAATTAAATAAAGAGTTACCAATATTACAAGAAATCATAATACCTGTGTACAAATTTAAACAAATGTGTATAAAACCTATCGCTGACACGTGTCCTACATTTTTTTATAATATAACTACAGTTTGGTTTATAACATAGCACCGAGCTTATACTCGCTCAGTGCTCTATTGTAAACCAAACCAAAGAAAAAGTTAAATTAAAGTTATTGTATAATCAAACAATAAATTCATATTCAATACTGGTATAATGAATACCCAGATGATTGGAATTTTAATATTGCTAATTTTGTTTAACTCGTGGTTAAATTCAAGGCAATAAACAACATATTTGTCAGTTGCAGCATCCGACTTCTGCGAATAAATTCTGTTTAAAAACTTAATATGAAGGCGTAATAGGCTAGATCTTTGTTTTTACCCACGACGGAGGGATGGAGGTATATGCGTTTAGGGTGGGAGGTTGTTTGTTTGTGTGTGCAATCCAATGTTCCCATTTATGGTCTTATTTATCGCCCAAACGGTTTGACCGATTTTAATACGGTTTTCTGCACAATATTTGAGATTAATCGACTTCGCAGATAGGTGTTTTGGTGATTACTCACCAAGGGGCATTGCAATATTTTATGGAAAACGAATTTTTCCATTTATTTCCAAATTGGTTCGAACGATTTAGACACGGTTTTCTGCAAAATATTTGGGACTAATCAGCGATGGTTCTTAGATAGTTGGTATGGTGTTAGCTCACCGGTAGACGCTTCAACATTTTGTTGCAAATGAATGTTTCCATTTATCTTCAAAATCTTTTGATCGATTTAAACACGATATTCTTTAAAATATTTGGGACTAATCAGCGATGGTTCTCAGATACGTGTTATGCTATGAGCTCACTAGGGGGCACTGCAAAATTTTGTTGCAAGCGAATGTTCCCATTTATCTCCAAAAATATAAAATAAAAAGCAAAATTTAAAATTTTGAATAAACCCACAACGGATACAGTAGTTGTAATTGAAAAACGATTAAATAATTTTTTTGATAACCTTCCCTCTAAAAAAAAGTACGAACCTATGAATATGATTACAAATCCAAGAAAATCCGTCGGAGCTGCCTTGACCTGTGTATACTTAAAATTTTGCAGTCTTGTCAGTTCGTGACTAATTAAAATTCCCTTAGATGCTCAAATAGCTTTTCTATGCTGCAACAATGTAATTGATATTGAGAACGGAAATGGCAATGGCAGTCCCAACACATTTTCTTAAGCACATGAATCTGAAAAAAATTATCGGCCTTTTGTCTTTGTAATAAAAGGATTATATACTTATGAAATTACTACATTTTTAAATAATGATCGTAAATCACTCATTAACAGTCGCTTTTACTTTCACAAATTTTTAATTTTCTATAAATTTGAAAAGTGCAAAATGTCCACATTTTTTTCTTTGTATTCTTTAACAATGATCACTTTTTAAAACTATTGTGTGTCAATAAATAGCTACGTAAAATAAAAAAGATACATGCGTTTCAGTACCACAAATCTGGATTTATTATACATTATGTGTTTTATATAAATCACTTATTTTATCGAGGCGTGGCTTAGAAACGATAATTAATGTAAGATTTCTTTTAGATAAATGTTTGATCCCTACAAACTGTCACACATTATTCGCCAAAAACTAGTCACACTAAATTTACTTAAACCTTTCTTAGCTTACCGGAAAACATTTCATGGAATTCTACGCTTAATTTTTATGTTTATTATATCTTTAACATCATTACTTCTCACATTATTGACATAATTAAGGATGTCGTTTTTAATTTTCATATTCTAAATCTTACATATTGAAAACATTTCATTTTTCGTGCTATTATTAAAAAAATTGTCATAATATTCCACCAGAATATAATTTACATTTGACTTTGTCAGACCTATTTATTCTATTTTTAAATTTCTTCATACATAATCATTTCAGCATTTATTATTTTACTGATGCTTTTCCTCATCACGATTTCCAATTTTTTCATGACTTATTTATCATTACTAAAAATCTTTGATGCTTTAACATAGATATTTATATCTGTGACAATACAATAGTCTTTATCTTCAAACGGAAAGGGAAAATCAGACGGATCGGCTTTCGACTTGCCCCCGGTAAAACGATTCCGAGAACTATTTCTTTTGTTATCCTTATTTTTTGTTTGATTTAGAAAATAAATCCAATTTTTTCTATTTCTCGGATGAAATATTTGGTTACATTACATCACCTCTTCTGTAGACAGTAGATTACCCGATTTTTTAGAGACTTGTAAAATATAGAGCAATATTCCGAAATGTACCTTCAGAATACTAATAAGAGATAAACCGGCATTTTAATGAATGATAAATATATACCGCTGACATTTTTCTTTTCGGTTTCTAGGGAATGATAATTTGTTTATCAACTTTTTTGAAAACTTAAAAAACATTAGATTTATTTTGGAATTAAACCCCTAGAGCTAGTTACATTCAGAAATATTTATTTTTCGAATATCTTCTTTCGTTTGATCCTTGTTTTGTTGTTTTTCATTACGCAAACATCCTGTTTATCTTTTGCGAGGTGTCAAGAGGAGTCAAGACTTTATGCCATCATATAATCTTGGTTTCAATTAGATAATTAAAGTATAGCCTAAGGTATAGTTCTCTGTGTGTTCTGAATATTAATATATTCTGGAAAAATCTTCTGAATTTAATTTCTATTATAACTATATTATATCACTGAATAAACTGGATAATTTCAGGTACTTTGTTAGCATATAATGCATAAAAATTAATACGATAAATGAAATTGTTTTAAATTCCCAGTTTAGCTTACCAAACAAGGCACAACCCACATACGAACATATAGTATTTGGAACAGTCAAAATTTGGCGCCATATAAAATGGTCCTAATTATTTCACAAATTTTTTTTAATAAGCTTCTGACTACGTGGAATTTGAACCCATCGAAGGTATGCAGGAGAAAGATATCACATATTTTGCTTATTTCCTATAAATGTTTAATGGTTAACATTTATAGTTTAATCTTTGAAAGAAAAGTTTATAAGGGATTATTGTTATGACATTTTTGTTCTGAAATCGTTTGACAAATTTATTACAATACCTTCGTTAATAAATTGAGAAAAAATTAAGTTTTGATGTCAACGCAGAATTAAAGTGCAAATCACGATATTAATGCAGAATTAAATGTTTTTTTTTATATTATTACTTTAAAATCCGAGCTATTCTTCTTTCACGTATCTTCTACATATTGAATATAATTGTATGAAAACCAGTCACCAAAAGTTAAGAACTTTTTCCATGATAACCTTAAAATAATAAATCATTTAAGTATAACTTATGTCAAAGATGAACTAAATTATTTGAGATAGGTTTGAAAGTTTTCAAAATATTGTGAACATACATAAAATATGTATATACATATTACATATACGTACATTAATTATGTATATACATATTAAATATTTTATGAGAATGTCAACCACAAATAATGAATTAATTCTATTGATAATGGCGTTTAACATTATTTCATTCTTGCATTAATTAGTTTTTATTTAATAATACTTATTGTACGATAATGTTTGAATAACATTAAAATTGCTAAGTATTTTGCAGTTACATGTCGATAAAACGTCAGAAACAAATTTATCTAGAAATTTTAAAAAGGTAAACGATGTTTAACTTGAGACTTATAAAAATTAAACATGTTATAAAGGCAAGCTAATAATTAAAAAAATCTTAACAAGTTTTAAGCAATTTCCCGTAAGAGGCAACCGACCACGTAGTAATGAAAGACCTACGCATAAGAATTTAAATCAAACCGTGCCCAAAAAAGTTTTTACTTATGGAAATATTTTTTTCAATGCGACAATTGGTGCGAAATACATGCAGAATTTTTGTTTCAATTAATAGGAAATATTTACTATGAATTAATTTTATGTTTCAAAAGATTACTTCTGACAGTCAAAAACCGAAAATTTTTGGAATTTAGTTTTACTTTTAATTTTTTTAAAGTAGCGAAATGTTAAAATGAAGTTAAATATTTATTTATTAGAGAAAATCATACTTGCTTTTATTTAATATAATTAAAAAAATATTTATTCCAAATACTTTACGAAGGTAATAAATCAAAACATATATTTTATTAATATTTTAAAAATGAAAATTAAATTTTTCAATATAGCTTTCCCTTCACTTCATCCCTTTAAATAAATATTAGTATGACATATATTTAGACACAATTTGTGACAGTATATTAAAAGAAAATTCACTTTACACAAAATTACATATCTTCTTGATTGGTTATCGACCCATTAGATTGTTCTTTTTTTATTAATTTAATTATGCCAAACACATAATTGCTTAGTTTTCCTATATAGAATTGAATAATATTTTAATATACAAAAATTAGTTTTCATGCACATTAAAATTTGGGAATGTTTATAATATTTTTGAAAGATTGGCCGGTTGTTCAATAAATGTCACAAAAGTATTATTAGCAAAGATCCTCAAAGCAAAGAATCTTTGCTAATAGCCCGCCTGACGATGTTGTAATACAACGAAACCGGTAGGTCGTGATAAATAACTTAAAGAAAATAGAAATAATACTATATCACGTAGTTTTATTTAATTTTGAATAATGAATTTCCACAAAATTAACACCAAATATATTCAATAGCCGCATATTTATAACTAATATTTTATGTGATGTAGCTACAAATTAATAATTATTAATTTTTTCTTAGTTTGTGTTGCGAGACCTTACTACTTGCCAAATTTCAATTAAAAGAAATTTTTATTATGTGATATAACTACGAACTAACGATTCTCATATTTTTTACATTACTTGTACTGTGAGTCCTTGCTTCTTGCCCAATTTTATCATTCTATTTCAACGAGAAGTATTCTATGGGTTATGAATCACTTGGGAATGTCAAAAAACATGTAATAAATGGCCGTATTTTTAGGGTTTTCTTAATGCGTTGACTCAGAAGCTTGAAATATTTTGAATGTTTTGCTTTCAACTTTTGGGTTATGAAAGTTATAGTAAAATATTGTTACCAAATGCCTTTAATTTCAAAATTATTTTAAAAAAATCTGCACTTTAAGTCCCCTTGCATTAGTCACTTAGTCTAGAAACTGATATTATTCAAAATTAAAAGATTTAAAATGGCATAGTTTGTGTTTCATTGGTGTTTTATTTTGTTTATCATTATGATACTATGAAAAGTACAGCGATCATTAAAATGTCATATTTAAGCAAGTTTTTGACATAAAATAACTTTGAAAAGTGTCATTAAATTAATTTAATTCTTATGTAAATATTTTCACTGCTCAAAGTTGGTTTGAAAAACAATCCGGCATCGTACAAAAGTTATTTATAATTTCGAAGAATATATATATATATATATATATATATATATATATATATATATATATATAAATCTTATATATTAGGATGTTTATTTTTACAAAATACCCTGAAAATATTTAAACACGGACACCATTTTCTTAGATATTTTCTTGTACTTATTCAAATACAAAGTATTAATTTACATACATTAACAAAAATTAAATATCTTATTTAACGTAATCGTGACTAATATTACATAATTAAATAGAAGTATTTATTTATCGAGCAACATAATCTCCGCTGGAATAATTAGAGTAGATACAAAACACTGACAATAAGCTTCGTAATGTCGGTATGTCCAATTTTATTGAATAAATAAACATAAGTCAACATCAACAAGGGGAGGGTCAATGCTCGTGAGTTGAATAATAAATGACAGTTGACAGGCCGGTCCTTCAATTCATTAATCTGAACAATGATGGAATCAAAACTGAAACTGGAAGGCGTTTCTTATTTTTAGTAAACAGCCGAGAAGAAAGTTAATACTCTCTAGAAATATTAAATGTTTTCTGCCGATAACGAAAATATAAATCTTCTACAATATGAACTTTATAAGTATAATTTCTTGCAACCTGTGCAAATTAAAGTCCGCGATTAAAATTAATTTGGTGGTTTTACACGTAAATTAAGCCTAGAAATATTTATTGATAGCACTTGATAAAAGTAATCCCCTCATTTTTTTCAGAATTTCAATATTTTGGTTGGAAGATTAGATGGTTAATACTCATGTAGCAACTGAATTTTAAAGCTCATCAAACGAATAATGCTACTAACTAAAAAAATTTATTATTTAATTTCACTGCATTTTTAAGGAATTATCCCAATGAAATTCACTGCATGGGATGCAGGAAAAAATACCCAAACTTTAAACTTTAATCCTAATCTACTTTTCTTCGAGGTTGGCCGCAAAGATACTGACAGCAGAAATCTGCAACAAGAATCTTACATTTGTCTTTTATTACATGGATTCACATTCCGCGATCCCCTAAAGGGCCTTATTTTGTTATTATAATCTGCGAGTACAGAAAAATACATCGTGTTTATCGAAGAATTCATAGGATTCTATACCACTATTTAGTTTCATTCCAGACTTTCTTGCTCTTCTGTATAATCATTTTCTTCAAAAATTCAAAGATTCTCTGGCTTCAAACAAAATTGAAGTAAGTTCCAGTATATTACAGAACTAGATTATCATAATGTAATTTATCCTAGATTGTCCGAACGAAATTGTTATAATCTGATATATATATATATATATATATATATATATATATATATATATATATATATATATATATATATATATATATATATATAACCATTTTTGGAGAAAACAGGCTATAATTTGATTTGTATTTGATCGAGACAAAAGTGTTCTAGATGGACTTTTTTTTATATATTGATCACTATCAAACCTGAAAACTCTCTACTAGAGTTAAATAACATATGAAAATATTGTACCTTCAAATGGGAGAACATAGACCAAAAACATGCCATAAGCTTTTTCTATCATCATAGCAGCAGATGCAAACTCAATTCAGCAAGTTTAAAATTTTAAAACAGAACCCCATGAGTCAGAACAGGCTATTCGAAGGACGTGAAAATTCAACCAGATAATGAAAGAACAATCCTTCACGATAAAAATGGAACAAGGTATAACTAACTCCAGATCATATTTTTTATACGCTGCTATTTTGGCTTTATTTAATATTTAATATTGAATACATTTGACAACCGGCTCTTACATTAGTACTACTTGCTTTACTCTTGAAAATAAAAACTACGTAACTATATGTATAACTCTTAACTAAACTATAACTCTACGTAACTAGAAAAGTACTGTTCATAACAAGTAAATATGTTATCAAATGCAACATGGAGTCAAATAGTGTGGGTTTAGTAAGTAATAAGTTGTCCAGGTGCAACAAAATGAACGAATTTTTTACTTTTTCAACAAAATCCAAAACATTTCGTAAATGCATTTAAGCAACTTGCATTCTGCGGTATGAACTATCTGTTTCGTAAAACATTGCTTTCAATTACACCATTAATTCAAATAACTTCTTCATTGTATATTCCTTGAAAAGGTACATAAAAATATACACGATATAAATATAAAATATATTATTGTGTAACTAATTTTAAGGGATTCCAAAGATTTGTTGTAACATTTCAATTAACTATTACCCAATATTTTCATATGCTTTTCTTTTGCATTTTAGTCATATTATAACAGTATCCACAATTATTTTCTTTATAAAATTTCGTCTCGGGAAGTGGCAAATTACAATGCAAGGAAATAATAATTTCTTCATATATATGTTGAAATAAATGAAATGAAATTAAATTACTTGAATGGAAAGTATGCATTCCTAAATTTTCGTTATTTAATATGAATATGTAATACATTTTTTATTTTTGAATAATGTATACTATAATATTTTAAAATGAATAATATAAATTATTTTTTATGTTACTATATTATAATATAAACATTATTTCTACTCATGTAATATTGGTATTTCGTAAACTATCAAAAATTTTAATTTTGCTTTCATAAAACTACCTGATACTTTTTAAATATATTGTTTCAAACGTAAACAAATAGTACAGTTTTAAAATGAGTTTCACAGTAATTATAATATACTTTAAAAATCAAACCGACTGCTTTCTTAGTTTTAATGATATCATTGCTCATTTTATATCTTTGGGAACATAGGAAAAAAAAAAAAATTGTGTGCAATTCACATGTGGTAGAAGTGAAACCTTCAAAAATTTTAAATTTAATTTTTTCAAGTTCAATATCAATTTTAAATTTTGATAAAAACTAAAATAATTAGAAAAGTAATTCCCCTTCCCCTTCCCCTTCCCCTTCCCCTTCCCCTTCCCCTTCCCCTTCCCCTTCCCCTTCCCCTTCCCCTTCCCCTTCCCCTTCCCCTTCCCCTTCCCCTTCCCCTTCCCCTTCCCCTTCCCCTTCCCCTTCCCCTTCCCCTTCCCCTTCCCCTTCCCCTTCCCCTTCCCCTTCCCCTTCCCCTTCCCCTTCCCCTTCCCCTTCCCTTCCCCTTCCCCTTCCCCTTCCCCTTCCCCTTCCCCTTCCCCTTCCCCTTCCCCTTCCCCTTCCCCTTCCCCTTCCCCTTCCCCTTCCCCTTCCCCTTCCCCTTCCCCTTCCCCTTCCCCTTCCCCTTCCCCTTCCCCTTCCCCTTCCCCTTCCCCTTCCCCTTCCCCTTCCCCTTCCCCTTCCCCTTCCCCTTCCCCTTCCCCTTCCCCTTCCCCTTCCCCTTCCCCTTCCCCTTCCCCTTCCCCTTCCCCTTCCCCTTCCCCTTCCCCTTCCCCTTCCCCTTCCCCTTCCCCTTCCCCTTCCCCTTCCCCTTCCCCTTCCCCTTCCCCTTCCCCTTCCCCTTCCCCTTCCCCTTCCCCTTCCCCTTCCCCTTCGACTTTCAAATCACAACGATGATATACTGTCGCTTTTTCGTTTCATCGAATACTGTCGCTTTTTCGTTTCATCGATTTTCAAATCACAACGATGCTAAAGAAGTTTACAATTCAAAATTTTTTAAAAACAATAATGTCGGAAGACTGGAAATAGTAACGTTATTTTAATATACATACTAATATTTTGTGTAACACCATGTTGTGCAGTTGCTTCAGAGCCTTTGATATTATATCGTGTAATCGACAGACGTTAAGCAATAGTATTTTTGCCTGTTCTACCTCTCTGAATAGATAGTTTACTGATGCTGTGCCATTCAATTTGTTACTATTTATAACTAATGAAAATAATTTTTCGTAGACGAATGCGAGCGCAATCGCTCAAGTGTGGACGGGAAATGTAATTTCCGATTATTTTAGGATTATTTTATTAAAATTCTAATTAAAAGAAATATTCAATTGAATAAACAGTTTTTCCTCATTCCTTTTCATCTACATGAATTACATAAAAATTATAATTTTCTAGTTAAAGAAAATTCTATGCATTATTCTTGCATAAAAGACGGCAACACAGCAGTAATTTCTCGTATTTTACCAATGGGTACTAAATAGATATTCCGCTTGATAACAATGAATTATTATTCGTGAAACCTTTTCGCAATAATAAATATCTAGATAAGTGTTTCAAACCTGTTTATAATTTTACAGTTAATATATTCGACCACTTATATTATAGTTGCTACATGTCTTTGTATGTAACTGAATATATTTACTTGCCTACCTACCTACGTACTAATGTTTAGCCTTTCGATACATTAGTATATACTTGTACTTACTTATTTACCCACCAACTTTTAACTTAGTTATTTCATGAAATTTTATGTGCCTGTATATACTACCTTATCTATATACTTGATTATTTTTTTGCTTACGCAACACATGTAGAACGTGTGCACTATCAATGAGTTTACATCTCATAACTGAAAGTCCCTGTCCCCACTTCCCGGCTCCATCATTGTGCTCTGATTTTGCTAAAGGGCTAATTCATGGCGGCTTTACAAAACTTGTATCCTTTATTATCAGACTTATTTCAAATAAACTTGATAACCACACCTATGTTATGTATTTTTGAATAAAATTATTGTGTTTTTAACATTTTGCGGTCAAATTTGGAATAATTTTTATGATAACATGCTGGAGTAATTTAATTAAAAAAGGATGGTCCAAATTGGTTGATTATAGCCGAGGATATGAAATAATACGTACAAAATAGATCGTACCATTAAAATATCGGGTTGAGAAATTGGAACCTTCAGTTGTGGTTTTTTAAGTACCAAAAATTACGTTTAATTTGTCTTTCAAGCAAAGAAAAAAATAATTAATCCGTTCTTCAATTTTAATTTTTTTTTGGATTTCTTATAAATTTTAAATATCAAGCTGGGTTACATGTTATTTCAACGTGTTGAAAATGCCATGAAGCTGCTATGTTTGAACCTTAATTTTTGTCATGTAGTGATATAAATTTTATCAAATTTACGAAAATTCGTAAGAAAATTAATTTCGCAAAAGTGTTAATAAAAAGCTACGATACGGTCAAAATTTAATGCTTTATGCTTGTCAAGTTAAGTCTCCAGTGATAACTGGAAAGAAAATGGTACCAAGGAGGAACATTGTCTTTGGAGGAGAAACATGACATAAAACGGAGGATTAATTAGGCACTTTATATGCATATATTCTACTTGAGTGCAACAAACTAAAGATTATTCCAATGGATGCTTAAAAGTTCAGAATGCGATTGCGTTCAGATGCGAAATCATTACAAAAATTACTGAATATAATTTGAAGCCTGGTGCCCAATTTAGTACCTACATGGAATATTTGGATCTAAGGTATGTTAGACTGTTACAAATATTTAGTTTATTATAGGGGATTATGGAAGTAACTTTAGAATGCATAACATATAACAGATTATACAGAATATAACAATTTTGAACAGAATTTAATTTAAACGATTTTGAATAAGATCTGGAGAGCGGATGTCAATGAAATGAAACGGAGGCAATGTAAAGAGAAACTTTGATTTGCATCTTATTTTCAGTTGCCCAAAAAATCGCCAACATGTTTTCATCAGGGGTTCCCACTTATTACTTTAATTAATATATTTCTTTATATATTTAACCGTCGGAGATTAAAGAATTATAATTGAAAAATTTTTATTTTGGTATTATTCCCAATAAATGAATTACATTATGAATTCTGAAGTTTTAGTGAACAATAATATCAATCAAATCATCACGATAAATCAGTAATATTATCGTAGAATACTTTAATAGTTTCATATTAAAAAATTATATTAAAGTGCCTATTTATAAGCTACGAATTAAGATGGCTTTTGTGGGAATATTTACACTCATAAATGGTTACTATTCTAATTGAATCCACAAGATATTTTGCTTATATTAGTACGGAAAACAAAAAAGCCCATTGTTAACTAATCAGCTATATTAATTTTTTGGTTGGAAAATAATAAAAAAAAAATGTACCCTTCATTCTGTCCCACTTAAACTTCTTTAATAAGAGTTCTCTTAACTTTGAATTCGCACACCACAATAACAGCAGTTCCCAAATTGATGGGACCCTGTCCTCTGTAAGCGTCTTATATAATTACCAGTAATGAGAAGCAACAAGCGCCTGCGTCCAAAGATATATTTCGCTACTGAAGTTATTGCAAACCAAGGGGAATCGGTTTTCACAGAACGAAATTATCCGCAGATACAAGTTTACGTCACTTGGGTTTATGGAAGTCCATTAAACGGGTGCTTCGCAAACATGGCTATCGAAGTGCGTCAATATTACTGGCCGCTTCGGTTAAGAAATGGTAAAACGCAACTCTGTCACAGATATTGCATAAAAAATCACGCCAATTCAACCGTCAACTATGCCTGCAACCATCATTTTCGAACGCACTCTTGCAAATGATATGAGGTACTCTTCAATATTTTAACCACAAGGATATGGCTTCTAGCAACCGACATCGGTTTGCTAAAAGCCATAGAACCGACTCTACAATTATGTTACTACGAAGATTTATTATGCAAAAGGGATGTCCAATCAAACTGTAGTCAGACCATGGGACGAACTTCAAAAGAGCCGATCTAGAAATGGCGTCAAATACGCCGTACATGAAGAAGCCGCCAAATACTTAATTATGGCGGTTTCCTCATGTACGGCAACGGCGACGGTTTTATCCAGTCGAAGTTCATTCCGTCTAGTACTTGGCTTAATAGCCGAACTTGGGAATGTTTTGTCGGAAGCATATAGGCTACTCTTCAGGTTATCCCACGCTAGTATGCGTTGAAAGATGTACTGATCACGCTGCTTGAAGAAACCGTACACACAGCCCGTATCTCACGTACCGACCTCTTCAGATGATGAAAACTGATGCCTAACCATTTTCGTCTAGGCAGTCAATCACGAGTGCTTCCACCAGCAGCTTCATAGAAAGAGAACTAGCAGGACTTGAAGAATGGAGCGCTAGACAAAACCCTGACGATACATTCTGATAAATACATACTGGTTAATAGTTAAGAGAAAAACTCGCCTGGGCAATAGTATAAGAGCTGCATGTTTTAAATATTTATAAAAATAGGTCATGTTACAGGCAAGTTTTATGTGTTAAAGAATGAACGCCATAATATAAAGACATGGTGATGGAGATTAGCGCCACCTATCGCAATTTCCGGCTTTCAAGTGTTTAAAGCAGAGCCCTTTGTATTTGTTAGTTTTACGCTGTCAGAGATCAGTGAACAATACTTTCTATAATTCTAACATATTATTTGAAAGACTAAAGTTATTGTAATTATGTATAATAAATATTTTGACACTAATTTTTTGAATTTTATAAATATTTTTGTAAAAGTATTCCGGTATAGCCATTTAACGCCACCTAAAATTATTTAGCACTATTCTCAAGTGGTCTATTATACAATACCATTTTTTTACTTTTACGCCATCGGATAACAACGAGCAAAATGTTTAATAATTCATACACATTTATTTCATCTAATTCACAGTCATTTGCAATAAGACGAAATAAATTATGCATCGTTTCACTCATTCAGCCAATATTCTACCCTGATGGCGAAATATGTGTCACTGTATAAACAGCTGATAGTCTCCATTCTGTTACAACAATAAACAGTTGATGCATTTTACAGTCATTGTGTTTCATAACTACAATATACAAATGGGAGTCGCATCACTGAATACAATAAATTATTTTACTTTTGCCAGTACTGCGTATACGGCGATTATGACGGTATCAAAAATAGCGTTAAGCGGGAATCGATTGACAATAGGTGAAGCAGATATGCACAAACGATACCAGTTTTCAATCTTTCGTAATGGTCCTAAAATGTCATTTATTATTTTCTGGCCATAAAAAGTTTCAATTAATTCCAGAATTTAAACCCAACGTAATTTAATTATAAGAAATAAAAAATAGAGGATTTTTTTTGTTGTTTCTTTTTTCAACATAAGCAAAATATGCCCAATGTTTTTGTGGCGGGCTCTTTTTAGCATCCTCTTTTATTGTATAAATACGGTGACTTTCTTCATTTTAGGAAAAAAAATTATACCGAAAACATCTGAAAGTAGCCACCGAAAAGTTATTTGAAACATATATACATTTAAAAAATGGACCGACAAAATGTGGTGTGAGTTCAGAAAAAACCTGTCAAACAAAATGGGGTCTCGCAGTATGAAGTTTCGTAAAGATTTAGGCATATATAAACATTTAATGGTACGTAATATTCCTATTAACTACTTACAAAACTTTAATTTTTTATATCAAAAATATATTGCCTACCGTACCATATTGTCTACTATATTTCCTACTATATATTTAAAATAAAATATTTCGTATGTGATATAACTACAAATTAACGATATCCAGATTTGTTCCTTTACTTTTGCTATGATACTTTGCTTCTTGTAAAATTTCATGATTCTAGGTCAACGGGAAGTACCCTATAGGTTACGATTTATTTACGAGTGTAAAATATGCTGCAAAAATGGTTGTATTCTTATGATTTTTCTTGATTGAGTAACTATAGACTTAAGTATCTGATATTAATTTCAACTTGATATGTCCGGACACTGCCGAGAATAAAGGTCTTGACAGACCGACAGACACGTGTCGAAGTGATATTATGATGGGTCTTTTTTTCCTTTTGAGACACAGAACCCTAAAAATATCAGAAAAAGCTTTAAGAAAAGAATCATAGAAAGAAGTCATAGAAGAAAAAAGTTCAAAAAACGTGTGTAGTACATATCTAATTAAACTCCAGAGTTAAAAGATATTCTGAAATCAAAGAATTTTTTTGAAAAATGTAAAAATGCTAAATTTGATGCTGATTAGATCTAAAACTTTACGTGTAAATTATGATCATTTGAGTGTAGCAGGAAATTAAAGATATAATTTACCTATAAGGGTCGTTACACTCTCACTAGTAGAATTATAGCGTTATCTCATGTACACAGAACAATTTAAATCAGTTATTAACTATAAGACAATTACACACATCTGATCACCGTTTGCAATATAAATATTAATACACGTAATAAGTAGGTTTATATTTGGAAAAAGTAAGACATTTACTATATTACCTGTAATCGTAAAAGTAAGACATTTACTGTATTACCGTTAATGGTATATAAATTAAAATTTCATTTCTTTTGTTTTAGTTATTAGATAAGCACTTTTGGCTTACTCACTGGTACCTGTGGAGAATCTGCTCGCTAATTGTTTCAAGATAAAAATCGGTTAATCGCGACTTAAACCGAATAGCTTACATGCGTTTTAAAAAGAAAATTCGAAAAAATCCGTTAAATAATATCAAAAGATTCTGCATCTATTGAAACGAACAAACATTAAACGCTATAAAATATTAAGCCCCTCATAAATTTATATTTTAATGAAACATTTTACGCCTTTGTTTCGATTTATGTTTAATAATCTTAACGTGACATTTACTATTAATTAATTGACATAATATTTCTCTCATTTATTAACCTTAATAAATTCAATGCATGTAATTAAATACTTTCGTTTTATGTCCTTGAATTATTGAAATTCTCATTTGAAGATCATCGACAAAACCTTAATATTTAATCTCTTGGCGATCATGTTTGTTTCTTTTCTGAGTCCCACTTCATATATATGTAATACTTGTTCTATATTTTTTTCCCGAATTTGATTTATATTCACAGATCCTGAGTTGTACACACATTTATCAGATATAGCATAATTATACTATTTCTAAATAGTACAAACCTTCTTCTAATTTTGCAGTTATTTATTTCGTTTGCTCAAAAATCAAAACGCTTTGATTCAGCAGATGTAGTGAAGTGGAAAGATTAAGCTCATTGACGCCATTTTTAAAGTAGAGTAATAGACAAGTATTAGCAGACAATACATTTAAAAATATTTTTCATGTTTCTATATTAATCAAAGTGACCAACATGAGGATAGATTTGATTCATATGATATACTAGATGAATTTCATAATATTCACCTATTCACCTTTTTAAGGTTTGGGATAATTTTGCAAGAACTTCAATGATTGTGGTTTATCAAATCCATTGTTACCTTGAAGTTTAACTCCAATTCATTTATATAAGTATATATATATATATATATATATACATATATATATATATATATATATATATATATATATTTATATGTATATATGTATAAAATATATATATATATATATATATATATATATATATATATATGTATATATATATATATATATATATTTATATATATACATATACTGATGGCGATGTGATATTTTGCAATAAGACTGACCTAATTTTTACCCAATTATTTTGGCTATCCCAAAATTATCTATTTAGTTTATATTGAATGATGAAACACAAAATGTTTTTTTCTAAACACACTCTTTATTACTATTATTGTTTTTTTTCAAAATAGAAGCAGTATAAATTACCAGAAATGCTACGAAGGATACCTTTGACTTCCAACTGACGCCTGTCACTAGGTTATGTTCTAATGTCTACATATATAATAAAACTGAAATGTTTTAATAATGCAATATGTTACAATTCGTTTAAAATGCAGTGATTAAAATACCTGTTATGACCAGCTTTAAAGAATTGATGTTGACATCAAATCCTTAAAGATTTATCCTCAGAACTGAAGTGACTTTAACGATGTGAGGAAGTCTACATTCTTTATATAATTAGTGTACTAAAATAAACTGTCCTTTGAGAAGTATTTCATTGAGAATAATTTCCTTCTAGGAAATGAAATACAGAAGAGAAAACGAAGATTTAAAAACAATTCGCATCTAATATAGGTTTAGAATTATTATCATCCGAGCTTTGTTGTCGCAAGATACACTTTAATTAACAAAATTTTCGATACTTTGATGGATTAATTAGTAAATTTGCTTACTTAGGCTGCTTTTTAATGGTATCTCATTGTTATAAAATACTCTCAATATCAGAAGGATGAAAAGGTTTGTATGCTTTTATATTGTAATTGAATTTAAAGGTTTTCACTGTTTGCTTTACTCGAGCCATGTGGAAATAAGAATGAAAATTTAATATTTGGAGATAAAATGTTCTGTTTATAAAATTTGCTTTAATTCAGCTGCTATAGCATTAGTTTTATAATTACTAGTAAGAATTCATACTGTATTTATTAAAAATAATTTATATGCATAATAAACTTATATATAAAAATCTTAGTTCTATCCATTGAAAACTGAATTTATTATATTTAATGAAAACAAATTACATCAAAAATATTTACAAAAAAATATTTATAAAAATTTGATACAAAAAAAGATGCAAATGATTGTATCATTTATAACATCAGTTTGATACTAAAAAAAGTTTAACATAAAATAAAACTACTAAAATTTATATATTGAAACATGTTACAAAATTTCTAGTGATACCGAAATATTAATATCAAAACCGTTTTACAATTTTATGGATTTCTGATTTATCCTTATCTATTCACACTTGTCTACTCGATATATATATATATATATATATATATATATATATATATATATATATATATATATATATGTTTATATATATATATATATATATATATATATTTATATATATATATATATATATATATATGTTTATATATATATACATATATATATATATATTTAAACATTAATCGCTCGTTATGAACCTATAAAAACAACATAAATGTGTAACTTTTCCGTATATTTTAATTTTTAAAATTATGAATTCGAGTAAAATCAATACTTATGAAATGTAATTCTTAGCTCTTATGGTATTGATACAAATTATACCAAATATAATTATAATATTTGAGAATGAAAAAATATGTTTGCGCGTCTTTCTTTTTTATATAGTATTTACACCCTGAACGCACGTTGTTTATATAAAATTTGGTTAAAATTTTACCTATAATAAATCATGGATTTGCTTCAGACTGGTGTATACACCGTCTACGTATATCTTTACTGCTCTAATAAACTAATTAATGGTCACCGATTATATGGAATTAATATTAGTCGACTTACTCGTGTTTCTCGACTTCAAAGAAGAAATGAAATCTTTCGAATTTCATACGCCCTTAACTCATTGAAATATGCAAATATTTATTAACATTTATTGGAATAATACAAGTTATATTAGTAGTAGGTAAATTGACAATTATTCGTATGCATGTCTCCTACAGACCGACGTCTCAATTTATATATCTACTCATTTTTTATTATATTCTACATACTAGTTAAAGACATAGTTTTGCTCATTGTTTTTAAATTTTAGAGCAGCCATCGTGAAAATTGTTGATGAAAACCATACTTAAATTAATTGATAGCTTTTTAAAATTAATTTTCAATCCGGCAAAGTTCCAACTTATTATCGCTGATGGTAAAATCCATTTTGAAAAGGTAAATTATTTGCATCTTATTCTATAGAATTATGTACAACACACCTGTAATTTACTGTATAAAGTGATCGTACTTTCTAATTTAAATATGATAAATCATTTTTTTTTCAGAAGTATTTAGAAAAGTAATTTTATTCGTTTCATGTTCATATTTATTTTGAAATTAATTTATAATAAACGATATACGTCTATATTAATATTTCTCCCAAAAATAATATCTATGTATTTTTTTAACGTTGCGATATAAAATTTATCTAGAGTAAATGGAAATCATTAAAAGCTCACCTTTAAAATCATAACTTTCGAAACTTGACAGAAAACAATTTTCTCAAAACAAAGTTACGGTTTTAGAACAATAAGATGTCATTATAAAGTACCAAAGTTGGTAGAAATGAGGTCTTTTGTGAATTGCGAGTTTTCGTTGAAAACTTGGAAATTTAATTTAATTTATCTTTAGTGGAAACTGAATAAAATTTCACAAGCAATTATAATTTTGTGGTTTTCCAATAATTTTAAAAACTTAGGGCTCTTAATTTTTATAATGCAGTTAATAATATTTCAAAACGTTGATCTACGTAATTAGTATTTGAAGCTATTAAAATAGAAGAAAAGAAACGTAATTTGGTATTTCGTAAATTTCGTAAATGAAAAGGAAACAATAATCGAAAACGAAGTCTGATTTCCCTTTCCTATGAACACGGAATGTTAAGTTTTATATCCCAAGGAATGATCGTAATCCTACGGTTACGTTGATATGACATCTCTATATTTATCTAAAATAAAAAAGTTTGTTTATATATTTATTGTAATATATGGCCTTACGTATATTCGATCGAAATGCTCGATTAAATCGCGAGCACAGTTCGGTAATACATATTTTTTACGCAACTTAAATAAAATTTGGCATATATTTATATAACTTCTGGAGTATTTCACTATGTGTATTTTATATTAGAATAGTATTTAATGGAGTATAAAACGCAATTGTCTTAATATTTTGCACATATCCGTTATCTTGAATAAAAAGTCTAATTCAATCCAGAAATTTATTTCCAGGTTACGACATTAAGAAGAATCAGTTTTCAAATTTATGTAATAAATGAAATCATATATTGCAAATATCTTTTACCTGGTCTTTACTTTAGTATGCTACCTAAGAAAAACTAAACTGCCAAAGTGGAAAAGTGGCAATAATTTAAAGTTATCAAATACCTCATCTTGATATGTATTATGCTATTATAATATCGTGCATATAGTTACAACTTATGAAATAAATTATTGCAATGATTTAAATGTTAAAAATAAGAGGATATTTACTCCATTTTCCTTTAAATAAGCTATGCAGTATACACTCTTTTATGGGCATTGTGTTAAATGAAATTAAAAATTTTATTTTCGCTTCTATTTTACGTAGTGAAAAGCTTATCGTTCTAAAATATTGTTGAATTTAAATATTGAATGTTATATTCTACTGGCTAATATTTTATTTTTACTGGTTCAATTGTGTTTTCAAGGACATGAAGACTTCATTACCTTTATCAAATATCTAACAATTGAATGAAAATTCAGTAAAATGTCATTTATCGGACATCGATAATTTTTTTTCTTATTGCCACTTGGTTCAGTGAATAACTATTGAGATAAGTGTTTACAATAGATGGCGCTATTTTGAATGTTAAAAGCGGTCACGGAAACATCAGTAGCAAAAACTAAAAGCACTCACTAGGTTTTTTCCGTATTAAAATGCTAACATATGTTCATATTTTTAAAATTCAATTTTCGTCTGAAATTTCCTGTCAGAAAAAAAATTAAAGTACGAAAATTGAACATTTCTAAGGGTACTTAGAGTTTATAAGAGTATATTATACTTTCACTGGAACTGTTTATAATATAAAAACAATTAAAGGTAGAAACGGGGAAATAAAATTATAAGGATATTTATAAAATTTACTGGAACAACAACCAAAAAAGTTCGAAACATTATTCTAAAATAAAAAACCATCATTAGCAATATTACTCATCCATATAAATATTTATACATGTATATATATATATATATATATATATATATATGTGTGTGTGTGTGTGTGTGTGTGTGTGTGTGTGTGTGTGTGTTTGTGTGTGTGTGTGTGTGTATTGGCATTAATTTGTTCCTAAAACTAAAACTGGTTTTAATACCGTAAAAAATCTTATTTTGCCTTTATACCGGCAACAAGGTACATTTTCCCTACTAAGTAAAATTAAATTTGTACAAAAACCATCATTTTCCGAGTGTTTTATTATTTTTCAATAATGGTTCTTTACTATTCATCATAAGGTCTTACGATCATTTTCGCTTAAAATTTTCTCTCAATTTCAATAGGCTGATATGATGGAAAATGGTTTAGATAATCGTGGCCGTAAGTTAATTGCTAAGCTTTAGCGTCGTCTTTTCTTTCGCCTATAAAATATTGCGTGTTGATTAAAAGTTCACATTTTTAGAAGGACACTATTCTGCGACTTTAAAGCAATTTTTAATGGAGTGATTTCCAGAGCCTTTTCAAATACTTATAGTACTTCAAAAGACTTTTTGAGACTCACTTTTGATAATTCTTCATAAGATCTTATTCGGTTTAAAATTCTTATTTTATTTTGGAACGATGCTTATTTATAATCAATGAATATAACAAATAAAAGACGTAGGTGTTAGTACACCTACTTCCTTTATTTGATAACCTCTTCAGGTCTTTCATTCCAGTGACATAATACAAATTAAAAGTATATTTTGTGTCGTTAATGTAAATTTTCATTCATGGAAAAATATCATATATATTAATACGCTAAGGTTAAGATGTTACACTCCTTTTTTAGAAAAAACCTCACAACTAATCCACATAAATTATATATCATTTTATAGATAATTGCTTGCTCTACCGGCACCCACAACTAAACAATTTATTATTGCTATTGTTTTTGCAAATTAATTAATTATTAAAATTATATACACAAAACAGCAATGCTGCCATCTAACGGCTCAACGTCAATATGATTGACGGTCGGTAAAATTTTTTGTTTAATTTCAAATCCACTCACGTATAAATAAAGTGGCGCTTTAGCTCAATGCTTTTGATACTTGCGCCTCTATATGTCAATTTTAGTAAAATATTTGTTTGATCTGTCATCTGAGCTTCATAATGGAATAAATAATGCGAAGACTTCGCATGGGTCACGCTAGTTATAATATATTATAACTCCGGAATAAAGAGAGATATCAAATATCGTATTTATTCCTTATTTAAAAAATGCAAAGTACGAAGGAAAAGCATTTAATCAACCCAAATATTTTTAACGAAATAAATTTTATAAATGTTTGAAAATCTTAAAGTACATTGAATTTCTTCATAAAAAAAAATACAATAAGTAAATGAGTTCAAATTACTTTGAATCTTTTAGAATTATTATTATATATAAAACATTTTAGAAATTTCTCACTAGTCTCAAATAACAAAAAAAAAATTTGATAAATTTCTAATATTGATTAAAAAATATTACACTGAAATATATGTAGTAAAAATTATACCGAATATATATATATATATATATATATATATATATATATATATATATATATATATATATATATATATATATATATATATAAACGACTTTATTCTAATTAATATTTACAAACCGCTTTAATCAATTTGTTTAAATTATCATAGGTAAATAAATTTTCACATCCTAACTACGCAACGTTAATGTACTCGCTTATCAAAAATCACTAGTATCATAATTAAAATGGATTCTTCAAAATTTGCATCCCAACTTGTTATGTTGCATTACGTTGAACAATACATTAATTTCATAATTTTATTTTTATAAACAATGCAATGTATTTATTTATAATAAAAGTTATAAAATATAGTAGGTATTGTTCTGTCTTAGAGTTTGAATTTTCTACTATTAAAATTACTGCCCATCACAGAAAGTAGACCGTAGATTTTGAAAACTATTTTTTTATCATACGAGTATTTGTGCCGATAGCGCACAACAACCTGAACCATAAATTTATGTAGCGTCTATGAAAATATGCTCAAGGTTGTCCCAAAAGTTGAATTTAAACAAAAACAAAAAAACCAGGTCAACGAAGGAGCGGCCGGATGTTAGTTACATCATATTGTGTTATAATTAGAAATATATATATATATATATATATATATATATATATATATATATTAAGTTATACCTTCAAATTAAACTCTTTTTCGTTTGTTTGCTAAAAAAGTGCGCAATTTTGATTACTTTGCTCCATTTTTACTATATATTTAAATATTATATTTTACAGATGTTTATAAGTAACAAAGAATATTGAATTACATTTCATTTCTAATCTTCTCTCTTTTCATTATTAAGTTAATCCTTATTTTACTTATAATACTAAGTTCAGCTTGAAGTTATTATCACTCTATAAAATGTAGAAAATCATACGACGTGAAATGTTAATATTTTTAAAAGGAAACGCTATGTAACATTCCTTTATATAAAATAAAAAATACTAATTGAAAGTAAAAAAAACATGTCAAGCACGTGCAGGGCTTCCATTTAGGTATTTAAAAACATTTAATGGCATATAATATTTCTACTAAACTCTTTATAATTACATTTACGTCAATGTCTTTCACAGGCGCACATTAAAAAAAAATGTAATGCTCATTGAATTAGAAAGCAATAATTTTGTATTTTCCTCTTTATTTGTATTGTAAGACTTTCCATTATGGACACTTTCCAGACTGTAGGTCGATTGAAAGTACCCTATAAATTTAAAGATTGTATGTATTTGTCGTGTGAACAAAAATGTGAATTTTTACAGATGTGTAAAGCCACAGGCCTTACTATAAGATATTAATTTTAATTTTATGTATCAAATCATTTCTGAGACAGAGAACTTTGACAGATAGGTGTACGGTCGGAAAATAAATTGAAATTTTGATTTAAGTTTTGGGTTATTTTTAATTTAAAAGACATAAACCCTAATTAAAATACTCAAGCAATTGTAATAAAATTCTGCTTAAAATTTCCATCTTTATTTTCTGGCTAGTCCCTAGGTTATCCTTCTTTATAACCAAAATAAAAATAAGCAAGATTTATTAAGTCATGACCTGTTAAGTCCTTAAAAATACCTCTTACGACAAATAATTTTAAAAGAAACTCATTTAGTAATATAATTCATATTTAGTGATTTTATAACTATGATATTTATATATATTATCAATATTTAATTTTTTGTATTTAAATAGCTGTGGTTCTCAATGTATTTAATAAAATTATATTATGATCTACTTTGAATTCTGTCGAAAGAATGACCAGCGTCTAGCTTTATCGGACTTTTAATACAATTGGAAGGCATCCGTTGGTTTTCAGAGAAGTCACTATTTTCTTAGTGTTTTAATATATAGTATAATACATTATGTTTAATCTCAAAATTAAAAGTTAATCTGAAGTATGTTTGGCCTTAGGTATACAAAGATTCACCATCTCTTAATTTTTATTAACGACTAAATAAAACTGCGTGATGTAGAATTATTTCTACTTTATTTAAATTTTTAACCACGACCTAGGTTTCACCTTCAGGTTGGCAATTTACCCAAGTAAAGGTGTTGTCTATGTGTAGATTTTGTAGATACAACGAAACCAAGGTCATGTTTAAAAATTTAAAGAAAATAGGTATAATATTTTATCACGTAGTTTGATTTACTCGTTAAAATATTACGTAAAAATATTTAGTTTTTTTCATAATATAATTCCTAAAATTATGGGATTTTTAATTAATTTCAACTGCCTCTTCAATGGGGTCAGTATTTTTTTAAATTGTTTAATAACTGTTCTTTTGAACTTGAATATAGTAATTATATTATGAAATTCTAAGATAACTGTCTGAACTATAAAATATTTCGTATACTTGTTGCCGCAAGAAATTAATTTTTAAAATGTTTTATTTCTAATCAAAATATCCTTTTCCGCAATATTTACGTGTAAGGTTAGTAATATTTTGAAAAAAAAATCAATTTTATTAAATATAGGATTTCAAAAGTTTTCCTAAAATAAAGACATATTAATCAAATACTGTATTTACATATTTACTTTTACATAATAGAGCCATTGCAATATTAGGGCAAGACATAAAAATCAGTGATAGAATATTAGACATATAATTAATTCTCAAGCGTCCTAAAGTATACCAATGGAATGTTGAAACGAAGGTCTAATCTTTTTTAATATTTTATGCTTTTGAAATAATATATTAATTAAAACTTTGCCCCACAACCCATCATAGTTTCGCTAGTTAGTCATGTCGCCTTTTGAAAATATTTATTATAAAATACAGCTGAAAGTATTTCTACCCCAAGGAAATTAAATACACAATCAACTCTTGTTATTGAGCTAAAGTTTGTTATTCCCAAAATATAAATTTTCATTCCCCAATACCATTTATAATACCATTCACATTTATTATTGGTGACCGTATTTAATTACTTAATTAACGAGAAGTAATTAGCAGCTTCATTATAAGAGGCTATTGCAATTCATTACTTTTCTTTTGACGAACATGTCTGATAAATTAGGAAAAAATATTATTATTTATAATTCACATATGATTTTATTGAGGGCCATGACATGCCTTCAAGAAATATGATGTATCATATAATTATTACAAAAGCTATCATTAGCGGAGATTTAAGTAATACATCAACTGAAAATTAAAATGTATATCTTACGTGTAATAGGAAAGAATTTAATCAATGTTAATTATATATTATATATTTTTGAGAATTTTTACCAGACGACATTTATGATATGATAATTATGAAATGGTAAAATAACAAAGAGAAAAGAATATTTACGGTTTATTGATATATTCGAGAACAGCCCTTGTAGCAAATGTGAAGAGTTTTAAAGCAAAATTTCTTTCTGAAATTTGGTACATTGGTATATAATGTAATTAATTACTTTGACATAACTTAGTTCATAACGATAATTTGTTTATTCTTAGTAACATATATATTAATACAAAACAATTTTCTTAACATCTGCCATTGCAAATTAAAACGGGGTTAGTTTAACAGAAAAATATATATAACTGGGTATATCAGTTAAAGTTGGTTAATGAAATATTTTTATTTTATTTTTAATATTCCTCTAAAACTAACAATATAGCTAGCAAAAAAGTGTTGTACATTCTTAAGTTTATTTTTATTAGATTAAAAATAAGAAAAAGGAATACATAAAATTTTATTCAGAAAATCTAGAGATACATAAAATATAATTCCGAAGTGAACGCTCAAATAAATTTGAGGCACTAATAATGAAACTGTTATTAATCATTTTTTTATAAACTGTTTATCTTTCCTTTTTTGACGAAGTCCGTAAATTGTAAAGGTTAAATTCTTTGAAATTCTCTCAATTGTGACTATTTTGAAATTCCGTGAATATTGTGCTTTAGTTTTCCCAGTATTTAATGTCGCTCCCGAATATTAAGCTTTTTTTTACATTAATGTAGTAACATCTGAGCGAAGAAGTAATAAAATTGGTACAATTAAAAAAAAAATTATTTTGAAGAGAATTTTATGGCTTTCTTTTTGAAAAATTATAATATATCTGTTATACAAAATATTAACCAAAACGAGTAAAAAGGTTATCAGTACACGTGCTCTTTGTTACCTTCATTTTTAACACGTTTTATTAGTAACGTGTTTCAAAGTAGTACATTTCTTTGTCATTATTTTCGTAAAACCGTTTTTTTAATCTATTTCTCAAAGCTAAGCTTCGTCCTTTAGTGTCTTTCAATGTCTGCTTTTATGGTGCTTTTTCTTTGACGCTGTATAGGTATTTGAAAATATCGTAAGTAGGTTGTTTAGTTCCAATGCACCATTTTGTCGATGGTTAGTCTCGTGCGCACTGTTTACTTTTTTATATATTCTACGACTATAATTCTTAACGCTAGCAGCGTTAAGAGCTCTTTAAAATTGGCAGAACAAAAGTATTTGGGTGTACAGACGAAATTAATGAATATCGTACACATATAGGAAAATCTTTCAGTAATCCTAACATAAACATATCATTTACAATAGTCATTTGTCGTTCGTTACTGCCGCAATATAAATTATTGGATATTCAAAATTTTTATTTGTAGGAATTCATATAATAGAGCAAAATTATGTATTATAACTTGTATGTGTACATAATATAATAAAAATAGTTTTGTTTGTTTGTAACACAATACCGCGTAATATATGAAAAAGTAAATAGAAGGTTTTGCGTAAAAAACTGATAGTTTCTTGAGGAGTATAAAAAAACGGTTTCTTACCTCAAATAAGGGAATTCTTCATGAAATCATAAATTCCTTTTTTCATTCTATAATTTTAATTATTGTAAAATATTTTATTAACATGATTTCAATCTTTATAATTGAGAACTTTGGGGATGTTAACAACCGAAAAAATATGTTTTTCTATAATTTCTAGAATAAGAGTAATAAATAATAGGAACGAACCCTTAACAGGAAAAAAGGAATCCTACAGTAAAGAAGTTAAAGAAACTAATTTAAAAGAAATCCTGTACAACAATTATTGAAATATGATATTCATGTGTCATAATTCACTAACTTTTTTGGACCCACTTTATGTACCAATTTTTGAATATATTTTTTAAAACTCTTTCTTCGATGCCCTTCATTATGTGAAGAAACAAATTATTTGAATAAAAATTTACTAATATTGAATGTATTTGGCATAAATTTTGTAGAAATTCATTATTCACAATTAAATGAAACTACGTGATGTAGTATTATTTCTACTTTCTTTAATTTCTTTACCACGACCTAGGTTTCGTTGTATTACAACATCTTCAGGTGGGATATTAGCAAAGATAGACCTGAAGATGTTGTAATACAACGAAACCTAGGTCGTGGTAAAGAAATTAATAAAAGTAGAAATAATACTACATCACGTAGTTTCATTTAATTGTGAAAATTTACTATTATTCAAGATTTTGATAAAATATGTATTTTTGAAATAGTCTTTCATAAATGTTTCATGTGTATAAAGTGGCATTTGTGGAATAAGTAAATTTTTCTAAATTTTTTCGAGGGTCTCACGGTATACTCTCTGAAAACATAAGGTAAGGAAACCAAATGTTTAATTACAACTTTAACTAATAACCCAAAGCTAAGTTCCATGCGATAATCTTTGATGTGTTTATAAATATTTTCTGTTAAATTGCATCACTATTACACAATATATATATATATATATATATATATATATATATATATATATATACATATATATATATATATACATATTATATATATATATATATATTTATATAAATATATATATATATGTATATATATATATATATATATATATATATATATATATATACTCACACACTCAAACATCGACTGATAAACAAAGGATCTTCCTTGGCGTACTGCAATCAGGTACGAGTACAAAGATAAGCACCAGATTCTTGTTACCGATTTTATGATTAATATCTAAACAATATTGTGGGAAAGTGGAATATAAACTATTTATAATGTGTATTACTTTTTGGAAAGTCTAACATAAATTAAAAACATGCCCTGAACCAATATTTTGATACATTTGCGTCATGGTGTTCTACATGAAATTAAAAATTAATTTTTCTACAATAAAGTGTTTACAAATGTTGATTTAGCACTTGTCTTTAATTTAAATTGAATTATTTTATAACCGTACGCCTTTATTAGATATTTTTTAACAATATCTTAATATTTATATATGAAAGACATTTGATTTCCTCATTTATTAATTTTAAAAGGAAAGCTCTTCCATTATGTCATTCTTTCGCGAAAATAATAAGTGAAAATTAGGAAAACAAGTTATAATTATAAAATTCATCGTCAGACTTTGAATGATTATACGAGAAAGTAATAATAATTAATTATTTGAAAGAATTATGTCAATACTTATAACGTAACAAAATGTAACTTTGAAATATTTACAGAAAAACAGAGGATTACAGGCAGCCTAAATCTTCTAACAAGATTGAAATTGTCACATATATATGGGTCTGCATTCTAATATCATTTTCAGGTTTTTAATACATTTTACATTACACAAATATTCTTCCATTTTGCCAAATGTCACGTAATTAATCAATTAGATCGACTGGTCTGGCAATTGTGAGTTATTATTCAACGCACGGCCAATACTCGTGTCCACGTTTATGTGGGTTCGTGTTTATTTATTTAGTGGAATTGAACGCGTATACTAAATTACGTAGGTAACTGTTAGTTTTTCGTATTTATTCTAATTATTCCAGCTCTTGTTTATGATAGTCGATAAATTCATACGATAATTTAAACATCCTTAATGTTGAATACTTAAATTAGGACAGACATAAACTAAAAACTGAAAACAGAAATATGTGAATTTATGTTTATTAAACAGACCTATCTAGTTAAGTTCTTATAATTTGGATAAGCGCACAAAAATATTTAATCACGTTATCCGCAGAAGGATATTTGATTTCAAACATTTTAAGAAAATACTTTATATTTTTGAAATTAAAATGCATTGACGGGTATACACTTAATGAATAATAATAAAAGATATATTTTCTCCATTTCGTCCTAGAATTTTCTTCCTCTCTTTATTATTTAGAAACAAATAGTTTTTGATAGTCAAATTTAATCACAATCTCATCTAATATGACATTGATTTTCGTTTAATTTTCCAAGTTACATTTACATTTAAAAATGTTAAATTGAAGTAAACGATGAATGTAATAAATGTAGATATAAACATCTTAAATGAAATTTAGCGAATAAATTTTAAACGTTAATATTTCAGTATTACTTTGAATACATAATTGCATAAACTAAGCTGGAGTATACAATTTCGGATTTACAGGGAAATATGGAATAAGATATGAAAATTTACCAAAACAAAATATCTTATTTTTACATTGAGATACGCTTGATATCCTTCCATGTGTTAAAGTTAGCTGATCAACTAATGAACTGCTCATAAGTTTTAATTCATATAACAATAAATGTATTTATAATAAATACGAACCTTTGACAGTAACCTACCAAAATGCTCATAGAATTTTATTGAATAAATAAACCGAAGTGAGCATTATGAGAAGCGGGAGATGTGAACGTGTGTTGAATACCGATTAACAATTGGTTGGCCTTTGAAATAATTGATTTACGAAATCATGTTAGGAGAAAGTGAAGGCCACTCGTTTTTAATATAGAGTAGAAAAATATTTTGGGATTTAAGTAAACTGCTCAATACTACTGAGATTATTACCTAAAAGCTTTTAATTTCGTATAAATATTGTAAATATTTAGAATAGTAAATCGCAATTAGACCGCAGTCAGAATTAGTTTCGTTTTACTTTAATTTATATATTTTTGGACACTAATATTAAATTTCTCTACAAATAAAATATTTATGGAAAACGAAAGCTGCTTTGAGTCAGTGAGTTCTATTTAAATAAATATTTGCAAAATCGTTAACAAATATGCATATAAACAAAATTATAAAAATATTAATTAAATTTAGACAAGAAAATTACAATTATTTAAAGGCAGTAATTGTTTTTAAAATTCAGAATGAGTGAGAATAAATAAAATTCAGCACACATTTAATTTGGATTTGAACGGGAATTTAGGAAAGAAACAAATAGGATCTCTGTAAGGTTGAATACTAAGAAAGACAGACGTTTTTTGTGTATTATAATTAGGTTTAAATAAGTCTAATAATAAATATGTAGTGAAACTTAAAATTAACCAAATTTTAGTCGGACAGTGCTAATAAATTCCGAGTAAAATAGCTGTGACATACGGAAAAATAGATAGACGGTCAGACGGACAAGGCGAAATTATAATAGTTCCATTATTGCCACTAAGCTAAGGAACCATGATAATGCAATAATTTAAAGACAATAAACCATCATTAAAAATTTAAAAAAAACATAATATTTGCTGAACCAAGCATAAAAATGTCTGTTCTTCATTTTTTTAATTTAAATTTATTTCTTACATATTTCTCAATTTAACTGTTATAAAAGAGATATCGCTATATTTTCTTTTCTTATTTTTATACCTTATTATTGTGTTTATAATCATTCTACCTGTTGCAAAATAATAAACTTTTGAATTTAGTAAGAAAGATATAAGATTCATCATCAAGAAAAGTTGGTCGTCCTAGCAAAAAAAAAGAATTGATTAATCCTGTGAGAGGGTTAATTCAATAAATAGTTTTATTATAGCAAATCCACAAAACCTTACAGATAAATGAAGAACTCACGCCGACATAAATCTTCTAGCAGGCTCGTATTTCTTAGAAAAGTTTTGCAGTCTTTAATAAATTTTATATAAAATAAATAAGTTCCAAGTATCACGTAATTAATCAATTGGGCCAATTGGCCTGCCCATTCTCAATTATTATTCAACGCACGAACAATACTCATGCTCATGTTTAGGTTGGCACGTGTTTATTTATTCAGTGGAAGTAAACGCACGTGCTGAAATTACATTGGTTACTGTTAGTTTTTCGTAATTAATTTAAATGTTCGAGCTGTTGTTTAGGTTGCTCGATCACCTAATACGACTGTCTAAATGTGTATCATGAACATTAAATACTAACATAAGATCAGACATGACATTACATGTGAAAACAAAGAAAAGCCAATTTATATTTATTCAACAGGTACTCGTATGTCTATTTAACTTCTTATCATTTAGATATGCGCACAAATATATATAATTGCATTGTTTGTAAAGCACATTTTAGTGCAAATATTTTGAAGGAAATAATTAACATTCTTTCAGATGTAATATATCGATATCCGAAAACGTAATAAATAACTAAAACAGATCTTTGTCTATTTCCTCATAGAATTCGGTTTCTTCGTTTATTCTTCATAAACTATATTTCGACTGTCAAAATCAACCAAAATATCTTGAAATGAAATGCGACTGAAAATTTCAAGGATATGTAAAAATCTGTCATAGAATTCGATGAAAATAAGAAAGTTAATACGAAAAATTTAATATATAATCTGAAAAAAATACAAAGCTGATTCCAAAGAGAAATTATTGGCATAAGTAACAATCTCATTTTAATTAACTCATTACAGCCTATTTTAATAAAAAAAATTTCTTTATTTTAATGGTATATAAAATGTAATTTCAACATTAAGTTTATTTATAAACTAATTCATATCAAAAACTATCAGAATTAATTACAACCTAAAATCACTGAAGGGAAACTTTGCAAAGGGCTCTCTGTTTCAGAAACACATTTTGGAAGTACCGCACTTAAAGGATCCGATGGCCCGATTAGAAAAGCCATATAATCGAAAGTTATAATGATAAAATATTATATTGCTTTAATGCGAAATTTAAATTCATATATAAACTCTTGTATATTATTTATTTCTTGATACAAAAATAATCTTGAAATAGATTACAAATAGGTTTTTTTGAAATATATTTTCTTTAAAATAATTAATAGCGGAAACTAACAAAGTTGTCGAAAGTACACCACTTTATTACCGGTTACTTTTTCTTAACTTTGATAAATATTTATGAAAAAAAATATATCAAGATAACCTTCAACTGTAACAATTTAAGTCATAATTAATAAAATATATATTTTTTTACTGTGTATCGGGTTTGAAAATAAATGACACTCTCTGTAGCACTTTGCCCCTTTTATCTTTCGTCTATATTTAGGACGATCGAAGATGTGTCCTATATTTTACTCTGCCGTTAATAATAATTGTAATGTCATAAAAATCTTCATCGTCAAGATATTTCTTATAACACAGTATTTTCACATTAAGATAGGCTTGAGGTTTTTCTATGGATTAATTTACCGTTTGGTTTAAATGCCAAATTATTGAACCATAAACAAGTTTTCATTTGTGTAACAATATGAGTATCTAGGATAAATGTGAACTATTAAATATTAGCCCACCTGTATGAATTTACAGTAGGACCTATTAATTAAGACAGTAGGACCGTTAAGACAGTAGGACAGTTACAGTAGGACCTATTAATTTAAGAGTAGTAGTCGACGAACTTATGACATGTAGTTGAATCTCTAAAATTTTCATAAAAACTCCACACACATGTTTTAAATAAACGGAAAAATTAACTTTGTATTTTAAAATGTACATTTATTATGTATGCAAAGTATATACCAGGCAATATATTTATATATTTACATAGTGAGAAATTATATTGTACAAAGTTTTTACGCCTGTGGAAAATACGTAGGCAATATACTTACGTTGTAGAAATTAGTATTTGTTAACAGTCCAATAGAATTCAATAGAGTTCAATAGTCTATGTACCTTGTAAGTTTTTAATATATACAATACCCCGTAATGCGAATTTTTTTAGTGTTTGTTATTTTATTTTTTGTCAAAATATTATTGAGAAACGTTAAAAATACTCCACTTTTGCTGTTTGTTACTTCTATAAAATATATTAGCTTTTATCTTCACCGTAAACCTACCTCTTCCTTTCGTTCCCGCTACCTTCGTAAATAGTTTATAGTAAATTATGGCTCAGGCTGCAGAAAACTATATAGGAATGAATACAAATTTTGATATCGTGTTTTGAATATAGTATACTCTTTTGATATTGCTGACGACGGCCATATTGTCGTTGCAAGAGAACATTTTTTTAAGAACAGTTTTGCCACGGTATACCAGCCAAACTTAACTTATTTTTATATATAATTGTAAAATCCAAAAAAATTTGTGAATTTTTTTTAACCCCTTTTATCAGTTTTGGAGTGTGTCACAAACAAATAGATAGGCTGAGAGGTCAATTTTATAAACGGTGGTATACGGTTAGGGTTCTTGTTAATACCGTAACTCGATAAGAAATGAGTATTTGTTGAAATCAAAGACCGACATTAAAATTTTATTTGTATGCTTACGATGGATTTTTTCTGAATATTTAATTTTCACTAAAATTATTATTGAAAAAACTTTTAAAACGCCGGTTGCATCAATTGAAATTTAGTAATGAAATAATAATTTGTTGTAACTAGGAGGGATCTAGCATCGAAGTTAGCTAATGTTAGTTAATGTTAAGGTAACATTAAACAATTCACATAAAATTGATAAATTTAACAAGGCTTATAAAACGGCCGTCTGGTAGACTCAGTGGAATAACACAAAATAAGGTTCCAAACAGAATGTTTTAGTTTTTCTTCGTTCTAAGAAATTTAACTGGAAGAAACTTTCAGTGAACTTCTAGAGCAGCAATATGTGATCTAGCATGATTTTTGCTGTAGATATGTGCGATCGACAGCAGCAAATAATAATCAATATACTCTTCATTCAGTTAAGCAAAATGATCAATACAACAGCCATAGCTAGAAAGCATTGCTTACTTGCCTGCTTTCACTTTTCTTTGTAGTGGTGACAATTTTGATAAGTCAATAATTATATTCCCAAGAAGTGACGGAAAATATGCCTGTCAAATTTTTTTTAACTTAGTCTTCGGCAAACTTTCTTAAAAGGGTGTCAATCAATAGCCCTTGGGATAATAAGGTAAAATTATATTTCAATGCGCATTACCGAAAAAAAATTCAAAATTTAAATTCTTTCATACAAAGTAGCAAATGATGAAACATTTATTCATGAAAAACATTAATAATTTTTATATAAATAATTTCTTTGAGCCCTGCGAGTTGTAGTCAAGGCTTTTTCCCGATAAATTCATGAAAATAAGTACCTAAACCTAAAAAAACTTATCATTCCGTAATCCGAGAAGAAATGAAATCAAGATATGGTTCAAATAACACAAAGAGTGAAACCTAATTTATTCTTCATTAATTTCAACTGGAAGGCATAAAAAATAATAAAAATACCTATCGACTAAAGTGTTTAAAAATCAGAAAAGGTAGAGTAAACTTTCCGGCAACTGATCTCGATTAAAAGATTTTATAGATTTTCACAAGACAACGATAACGCTAATTGGTTTATTTTGTTCTTAATTGGGGGAAATCACGTCCTCTATTAACGCAGAATCCTATTTACGTCACGTAAACGAATCATGATTATAAGACGGTTTTCCTTTTATAGTCTTATCTATCTGAACATTTTCTTGAGATTTACGTGTGAGTTTCTCACGCTTAGTTTAAATATATATATTGTATTTGGAGAAAATTATATCTTGCCTCAAACATTTGCGCTGATAAAAATGTATTATCTTAATCTGATAAACCGTGGACCAAATCAGGTTTATTAATAATGATATATTATTCGCTCAAATCTTGAGAATGTTTTCAGAAAATATTATCATTACGAATTGCGTTGTGAATTATTTTGTGAATGATTAGTGGTAACAGAATACATTCTTGAGCCAAGTAACATTTTAAGTTTTTGTTTTTATAAGTACCATAAAAATATTGAAATAATTATGACAGCGAACTAAATTTAAAATAAAAATCCCATTCTTTATTTTAATTAAAATTTTAAATAAAAATCCCATTCTTGCTTAAAATGTCTTATAATGGTAGGTGTTAACCTTTTAACTAAGTAACCCTAAAATATTTTAACTAAATTACATTACTTTACTCTGAATGCAATATATACAACAGGCAAATTCTGTATTGACTTTTTGAAGAATTTATTTTGTTATAAAAGTTAAAATATGTTTTCCGTAATAACCGTACAAACCTGCGAATTATTCGTAAATTTTGAAACCCTGTTTTTGAAACAAAAAGTAATTCCGTGTAATCGTTCAGTCCTGTCTCTGGGTTATAGGGTTAATTTTATTATTAAGTTTATTACTTCTTCAGCTTTTACGTCAAATAACTAAAGAAAGTCAATTAAAAATTTACTTTGCAGGTCAAAAGAAATATAGATATTTATCAGTTGTTTCTTTTTAAGCCAGTGGTTAACAATCGGTAAAAATAGAAAAGGTTTTGTTTTTGGTAATATTACTCAGTAGGGAATTGTATAATAAAAACCCTAAGATATGGTTTTTATTGCTATTAATTCATTAGGTAATAGTTTTAAAGTATATGTATTTTAAAATAGCTGAAAAATTATGTTTAAAATAATCATTATTTTTGCTTAATTAAATCACTGAAGAAATATTGCAAAATGCAAAGCTGATATTTACCTGAACTTAAAATTATATAAACTTGGAATATTATGAAAATACAAAATGTTAACGTGTAACAATATACAGTGAACATTTGCGGCAAGTTGTCCCCTGAATTTCTTGTTATCTCCAAGGAAGTATACTAGACTGAAAAATGTATATAATCAAACTATGCAAGTTAAATTTGTATTCATTTTTATAGTTACATTCGTATAGATTAAACAATTTGTATAATTATTTCGTACATAAACAAAACTTTCACTTCAGGTTTATTACATTATTCGGTAAATAAAGCATTTTACGAATTTCCTTCAGAGTATATGTATTTACGTCTTACTGCGTAGAGATTTGGGTACCGAGTGCATTTTTGTGTTATACTCATAGTACTCATCTCTATAGTAACAAACAGTAAAAATAATAAAAATATACGAAAAGAAATCCATAGTTTTTATTATTAATTATTGCAGGTTTTTTGTTATGCAAAGTCGGTATATAGAAATATTTTTAATTAAATATTATATAATAAGTTACTCTACCCACATTAAAATAATATTTTAAACAATTTTGGATGAAGCAGAAATAAAAGGAATAAAAATAAAGGTTTTATGGTTAATATTATACTTTGGTTATCTTATTAGATTGGGTCGTACTATCAGAATGTAGTTCATTATAAGTAAATAATTAATGACTTTATATGAAAAAAAAAACATGAAATTAAACACTCCGTTCTGTGAAGACTTAGGCTACGGGTATTCTGTAGGCAGATGGCTATATGTAAATGGATATATAGAATTTCCATTATACCTAATTACTAACTTCTATTATTTATATAAAGCCATGTATATCTGACACAGACATAACAACGTTGAGAATTTTTAAAACACCATGAGATTTGGGATCATCTCTAAAGTGGTCTGACCAATTTTAAGTAATTTTTTTAGTATTGTCGTTTTTCAAATAAGGAGAAATGCTTTTTATGAATATATTCTTAAATATCTTACATTAAATATTTAAATAAAACACTTTCCATTTTCCAACTAATAAAACACCAAATTCCAAGTTTCTCTGTCAAAGTTTCTGAGAAAAACAGTTTTAACAGAAAGATGGATACGTCAAAATTTTATTAGAATACCATTTTTTTTCTTCTGATTAACATAAGCAAAACCTATACGAAATTTAAATCTATCGATAACATTTACTAAACGAGAAGTCCTACAATTGGGGAAGGATGTGGGAAAAACGTATTTACCTTAATGTGATTCCTAACATACTCAAACTGATCGGATACTTTACTGGGTGTACCAGAAAAACTTGGAAAACATAACTTAAAGAAAGAAAGATGTTTTTTTTGTGCTTGAGCAAGAGTCAATGTATGTATGTGTATAAGAATATATATATATATATATATATATATATATATATATACATATTCTTATATATATATAAATAAATATATGCGCTTTCAAATGTTTTTGAAATCTGCAGGGAACATCTTACCGACTACGGCCTATTTTATTTAACAGTGCTAATCAAAATAAATTAAATGCGTTTCCTAGCTTGGAAATCCGTTCCTCTCTAGAGTTGTGCCAATGAAAATTTTGATTCTTTACCATACATAAATTTTTAAAAATACTAGACAAAATGGAAATGGGCAATTTCTATTAGTCCATACATGATACCCATATTTTTTTGTTAAAATTTCTAGTGTTTTTGATCATTACGTAAAAATGGTTTTCTGCCTTTGATAAACTAGAAAATCACTGACAGGCCGCGATTTTGACTAAAGTTTTATCTGTCTTCACTCGAGAACTCTTCTTTTCCTTGTTTCCATATTATAGGGCATACACAAATTGGATTAAAATTATTTTTGTGAATGAGCATACACATTTCAGTAGCTCGCTTCGGACATAATAATTTTCAATATAATATCATAAATATTAAACTAAACGTATAAATCTAAACACACGTGTAAAATCTATTGCCGACAATTTTTTTTTTATATTGAAGAGATTATCGCAGGGGAACAATTTGATTATTGATATTTATAGTCATTTTCGATATAATATTTATTATTTTTTTATGATAGTTGTAAATCAGATACAATTTTTAACAATGCTGGAGATGACGTTGAATAAGAATATGTACAAAAATATAACTGTTTCATAGTATTTAAACTTCCACCACACTTCCATTATATATTTTACGACACTTTCTGATTTAATTGATGAAAATAAAGTATATGTCAACATAGGGTGGTTTCATCTACTGAAACTATGGCATTTTGCCTTTTTTGTATCAAATAAGGTTCTTTTAAATAATATATAGTGACAATATAAACATTTTCGTAATTCTTACAAACAATTTTTTTTCTCATCACGAAAAAAAACTATCAGAGATATGAAAATAAAACTTTTATAAAATTTATATGAAAGTAGAAGAAACATTTAATTTTTTTTAGTTCCTTTAAATTCAAATGAAGGAAACATAAATTTTATTAACTTTTGAGTTTGGATTTACCTTTAAGCCATGAAAACTATTCTCCCAAAAATATCGTCATTGAATGAATTCTAATAATAACTAATTTTTCTGTAATTCACGATATAATATTAACTTCAAATTTTCAATGCACGTCATCGGATATTGGAAATAGATAGACAAGATGAAAATTGATTTTCCGAGTTTAATACTTTCTTGAAATCTTGATAAAATATTGACAAAATATTGTGACAAAGCCATACCTTCTAAGCAAGCTATAAGAGGGTCATTAGAATTTTTTGAAGTGTTATTGAGGAAGTTGAGGAGGAAGAAAGTTGCCTAATTGTCTCGACAAGGGGATACAAATATTTTTTACGGATAATAATTCTAACTTTTAAATAATCTTACACACTTAGCTGCGTTAAGTCGGTGATAAATAGCAAACGTTTACGTTACTAATAAATTCTTAAAATTTTGTTTGGACCTGCTAAAGTAAATCCTTAATTATTTCTCTTATCACGTAATTTTAAATAATAAATATTTCATTTCAATAAGCACATTCAGTAAAAGATAGAAGATAGAAAAAAAACCTTTATTTATTTTAAATAAAAATACAGACAAATTTTGATTTAGTCGAAAACCGTAAAAACTCAGTATCATATTTTTCCAATATTTTCAAAAGTAATGATTCTTTCAAATAAATTATAAACATTTTACTAGATACAAATAAAAAAATTCGTTTTAAACTTTAAATTATAATGGTTCGTCTTGTGATTTGCTCTAATAACATTGTCTCGTAAATTTAAACGATTATCATTAAAATTAACTTTTAGAACGAATTCAGAAAATAATTTATGAAAGCATTTTAATACTAACAAAAGGTTTATAATACTAACAAAAGTGAAAAAATGTAAAGATTCCTACAATAGAATATAAATTTTCCAACTAACTTTTAAATACATGTAAACCTCAACTAAACTTTCCAATAGTTTACAGCTAAAAGAAGAAACCCGTAACGTAATCATGGTCCATGCGGATGACACAATGCGATATTATGTATAACAAAAGAGGACCTTGTACTAATGGAAAGCAAAATAAATCAAATCACATTGTCGTTTTCTGGTGAAAAGCTCTCCAAATGTAATTCGTGTTTTAAAAATGTAGACCTATTCAAAATAAAGACGGGATCGTATAAATTTTTAATTTCCGATTATTTTGACGTTTACTTTAATTTCCACTATTTTTCTTCATAACTCTCGGTTGTAAAAAATTAACGGCGGTCTAACATAAATTAACATATGATATTTTGTGATCATTTCAAAATATCAAGATATCATCTTGCGTATCTGTGGTGTACGAGTTAGCTTATGAATGAAAAAGCTAATTAAGTTCAATAAATTCAAAATCAATGATTATTATATTTCAAGAAAATTAAATATTTCAAGAACTTAATGGTATCACCAATTCTTACCTACATATTAACGTTTTGTATACAAGACGTCAATGCAAAAGCATTCCATAAAATTCACTTGCGATAATCAAAGTATAGTTTTATATTCTTTGATACAAACCGCTTAATATTTTTTTGACACTGATTGTGTTTTTTTACATATCTCAGTTAGTTTAGGATTTATTAGTTTCCGTTATTTCCTCCCACGTACCATCATTTGCTTTTTCCATCAGTACAATTAATTGGTCTTGATCTTCACATCGAAATAACTGAAATCAAAATAATTAAATGAATAACGTACCTCTTCATGGTTTCAGGACGAAATTCATATCCAAATATAACTGTTTTTTAATTATAATAAAAACGGCCATACCCAAACAAAAATAATACACAGGATGATAAAGTAAAGATAGTAAAGAAAATATATTCAAACATTAAAATTAGTTTTAAACCGAAGGCAATGAAAAGACTATAATGGACATTTGTAGCTTCATTTTTAATAAATCATTTAAGGATTAAATTCCGATAATCCCAAATATGAAGTTTAATTCTCGCTTTGATTTTTGAATATCACTTTTATGTTGCTTTTAATGTTGTAAAAATAAATAATTTGCCTCTGACACGCAAATTTGATTTGATATTATGTATCGAAATGTTATTTGCTAATTTAATTTCATATGTTATGCATAAGTAAAAAAAATTGCCCTATTTTTAGACACGAGTTTTGTTATGAAATAAATACGGAGCAGAGAGCTCTATATTATCGCAGACAGATCGACAGTATCTACGAAGCGTAAGGATATGTAATGAAAATAGAGTTTATCGATTATTTTAAAAAAATCGAATCTTGCGATTTTGAACTTCATAATGAATTACGTAACAACCTAAGAGCAAGATCTATAATTATGAAATAAAAGCTGCAGTAGAAATGGATATATCTTAAATTATATATAAATCAGATCTGTTTCAATAATTTTGAAACGTTTGAAACAAATTAATAATGTTAAAAAGCTGGAAAGATTGGTCCCAAACATCAGAAGAAAAATAGTTTCCAAACTTGCATGTCTTTGCCATGGAAGTATAAAGTAGGTCGTTTTTACACCGTAACCTTACGTGTGGGAAAAAAAATATTTTTTTTATAATTAAAGTCGTTTGGTAATAGTCCTATAAAAATAAAGTGCCAAACTACGCTCCGAAACCGAATATTGACCAAAAAAGGTAGTTGTGGCTGTTTAGCGGCCCAGAACAGATGTTGTTCACTACAATTGTATAAAACTTCACAGCAGATATATATTATAAGTAATAAGAAATTATGAAAAAGCATGCAATTAAAGTGCCGAGATTGGTTAATAGAAACAATGTAATTTTCTTGCAAGATAATGCTGGACCAAATAAAGTACAAATAACGTTGCTTAAACTACAAGACTAGAACTTGGAAACTCTCTATCGCCCGCCGTATTTTCCGCACTGTCATTTTTCCAGACCTTGGTTCGCTTTATATAAGAAAAAATTATTGCTTCCTAAAAAACTGAAGAAAACGCTTCTTTTGAAGGAATTTCTTGGTTGCTTTCTTGGTTTCTTCCTTGTCAACGTTTGCAAGCGACCATAAAGATGGCGAAACTCTGTCGACTGTTTAGGAGCATAGTTGATTAATTTTACCACATCTTCTGTTAGTTATAATATCAAAATTTTTGGGCTGAAATCGGATGTTCTGTGTGTCAATACCATTTATTAATGAAGTTAGTGAGATATTTATGGTAAGAAGACGCCACTAAATATTAGATGGGATTTTTTTCAACCGAGGAACAAAAAATGATTACTGTACTCTATTAATATATTCTAAATAATAATATTAATATGGAAGATATTAGTAAAGCATTAAAACAATTTGTATTCGTACTTTATATTTCGAAGCAAAAGCATACTACACATTTCCCCTTTAACATTTTACGTTATTATGGGTATAACAATAATTAATATTCTACAAACTTTAACTAATAAATAATTATCTATACAGCTAAAATGATTAAACGTACAACCACCTTGCACATACTTTCTGGCTTAAGTGAGCCGTTATGTATGATTTTCATTGATGTTACAATAATATTTCCTTCCTAATTTTATTTTCAAACTTGTAAATTACTTCAATTAGTATTTAATATTGTAGTGTAGTCATCGATCTACGAAAGTTTGCAATTTACAAAAGAGGATAAGAGGTACTCACGAAAATTAATAAATATATTTTCCCATTTACTGAGAAATATTTGAGGAAAATCTTTGAACGACGTTTTGCAAAAGAGGATTTAATTTTTTTAAGAAATATACGCTGTATTATCAGTTTACACGAAAACCGTCGAATATATTTAGAAACACTACGAAATATCTCATTTTATTCAAATCGCTTCAATAACAGTTACATTTCCAAAGTGACCAATATTAATCCATAATAACATCCTTTTAAAATGGCTACCGATTTAAACGAGGCAATTATTTACATAAGGTATGTATGCATTAAATTATTTTAATCAGTAAGAGTTTGTTAACTAAATTAAGGCGAGTTGGATTAGTCATATCTAATGTCTGTGATAACTGATCCAAAAATAATATTATTTATCGATTCGACATTTATGATTCACCATTATGAATTTATGTTTGAGATAGGTATTTAAAGGTATAGATATTTATAATGATAGATATTTAAAGGAACATACGATTTCTATTAAACTATTTACAAATATAAATTGAGTACAACCTAAATATATTTCTTATATATTTCGCAGGTGAATATTTAAAAAATGTTGTTTCTAACCGTGTAGATATGTAAATGTATTGCACAGTATATCGTTCGCAAATAAAATAAATGTATATTTTAAAACATAAAGTTAATTGCTTAGTTGATTTAAGACACTTGTGGAGTTTGTATGAACGTTTGACGAGCGCAACTACATGTTACAAATTGATGGACTATTAATTCTAAACTAGTAGAACATACCCTTCTGCTATAATTTTACTTTTAATTTCATTTTATATACTACGATCCTAAATACTTTTCAAATATTCAAAAGTAATGGTTTAGTTGGTAGAGTGAGAAACGTGACTCTAACAAATATAATAACTTTAAAGCTTAATATTTCGTAAACAGATCCCTGCATCGTAAAAGTCTTCATCGTGTACCCCTAATATTTGAAAACTATCCAAATATGTCTTAACAAATGAGTTAACCGAAAAAAAATTATCCGCACTTTACATATCGGGGGGAAGTATTATAAAAACTTTTTCTAAAAGATTTTATGTAATAACTTTTTAGGCGTTATGTATGTTCATTAATATGACAAATGTCAACTTAACAGCATTAAGAGTCTGCGTGTAAAACGGTTGTGATATACAGATGAACAGAGAGACAAACAAACAAGGTGAAACTATAAGAGTAACTTAGTTTGGAGATGAAATCCTGAAAATGATGATGGTCATATTATATTACCTTATTTTTTAATTGCATACTTTTTATTAATAATTATTTTGCCACGGAATACTGCATTGTTCTGATATAAAGTCATTTGAGATTTTCTTCGCAGCCGTAGCCGTTTTAATAGCTTAAAGCTTTTCACCAGAATTATTTAATGGGATACATTAAAAATTATATTTATTGGTAGAGGTTAATAATAAGTAATTTTTTTTTTATTTTAGTCGATAAATCTTAAACACATTTACTAGCTGCACAAACATCATATCTATTTATTCGTATAAGCTATAGTTGAATATTCCATTCACAAGATTAAAAACTGATTACCTACAAATAGTAACGCAACTTCTATCCACTATATACCAATACTTTTGGAAAAAAAGTGCTTGTAAATTGATATATAGGTCGACTCTCATGTAATTTGATATACATGGCCCTTTAGGTTTGATAACTTGTAATTTGATATATAGGTCCTTTCAGGTTTGGTAACTCGAACTGCTTTCCTTCTAGAGATTCTCAATAAAGTGAGAATATTGAAGTCATTCTAAAAGTTGTTGCAATTTACATCAAATCATATTGGCATGGTAATTCTTTTCAAACCTGATTGCATACTTATTGGATAACGTAACTCATAGTTTTCACATCAATTCTTAAGCCATAAAACAAATTAGTAAATTAATTGCCAGATTAAAATTAAAAGTATTTTTTTATCTTAATTTGATTTACAGATAAAGAGATAATAAAGAAACAGACAAATATCTGAGACTCTTTTTTAATATATCTAAGAAGGTCGATGAGTGTAACTATAATACAATTTATTTCCTTTCAATTATCTGTGCATAATACTTTAATTATTATATTAGTTTAATTTCCTGCTAATTCTTGGAATTTTTTAAATCTTTATAAAGCATCAGCTTAATTTTGAAGGAAGTAAATAAACACTTTTGAAATAAAATAATCTATAAAAGTGATATAATATTTAGCACCACCAACAGAACCTGTTTCTATCAGACCACATAAGTCGGCGTGAATTAGTTGCGGTAGTTCGAAAGCTCTAGTGCCAATGTTTTTGAATGGATGTCTACTCATTTTACCCTCCATAGAATTCGTACCTAATTGGTTACCAATTTCTTCAGTTCCAACCCTACAGTATTATCTGGTATTTTCTGTAAGTCTGTAAAGTGCAAATGACCCATTCACTGATGCCATTTGTTTACACCATTGTTATTTAGTGTTGACAGTAGTGCCTGTGCCTCGGTAACTTTGTTCAATAAATACATATTATTACTATACAAACTCTCGAAATTAATTTCTTATTTTGATAAATTTTACAACTCTCTTCTTTAAACTTAACTTCATAGCCATTATTTATCTGACTTACAAAAAATAAATTAATTGAAAAGGAGGATATATATAAAATATTCCTAAGCTGTATTGTGCGGAGTATGACATCGGAGTTCTTTATATGTAATTCTACATTTACACCCTTTCATAGCCATTATCTTATTGTCTGCTACTTGTATATTATTTACTGTAAAAGAAGAGATATTTAACAAACACTTTTGCACAAACACTCCTGACTGACCATACCAGCAGTACTTATCGAGTACTCTAGTAGCTGCAAAAACGGCATAATAAACATTATTTTTTATATATCTAACAATACAATTTAGTTACACTGTCCTTTCAACACTTTTATAGGGAAAGACATTTGTATTTTCATCAATAAATTAACAGTTTCACTCCAAATTTAATAATGAATTGTGTTTGCTTATCACAAAATACCACCAAATATTTGATAAAAGCTTTATCATTAACGATTTAATTGGGTGTGTCGATCTACGCTTTACCGTTTATTACCAGTTGTGGTGACGTTGACAACATGTTAATATGGGCCTTAATTGAATATTAAATATGTCAATGTTGTCAATGTTTGTTCCCTTTCGGAATTGTTATTAGTTAATTTTTTTTTTAAAGTGGAAACGAAGTTAATTATTCATTTCTTAGAGGAAATCATACTTGTTTAAATTTAATGTAATTGTAGTAGTTATTAATTAACACATTCAATTAAAAAAACATTCCTTCAAAATACTACAAAATAAAATATTTTTTACGAAGGTAATAAATCGAAACATATTTTATTATAGATTTATATTTTTTATTTGTATTTTAAAAATTAATTTTTAAATATAGTTTTCCGTTCACTTCATCCTTTTAAATAAATATGATTATAACATATATTTAGATACTTCAGGTGGATTTTTAGAATTTCATGCAGATAGTTATTCTTAATTTTTTTACCTGAATTCACTACACTTTTCAAATTTTAGTTCACTCAGCTCGTACGCCTTGCTAATTTCAATGCTTTCAGATGAAAAAAATTTTAAGGTTATTTCATTAAAAGAAATTTCCTTCCGAACATTTCCTTTTGGACAGGGGTATTATAAAAAGAAATATTTAATTGAATAAAAATTTTTTGCTTATTCCTTTTCATAGACATGAATAATTAAAATTTATAATTTTCTTGTTAAACCATAGTCACTATTCTACGCAATATTCTTCCTTAAAATACGGCAACACAGCAACAAATTCTCGTATTTTCCCAATAGGTACTATATTGATATTCCGCTTGATCACAATGAATCCGCTTGATGGCAATGAATAATGTCATTGTGAAACGTTTTCATGATAACAAATATCTTATGAAGTGTTTCAAACCTGTACATAATTTTACATTCAATAGATCCACCTACTAATATCATAGTTTCGACATGTCTTTGCATATAACTGAATATGTTTATTTGCCTACCCACCCACATACTAATGTTTAGTCAATTCATATATTAGTTTATACCTGTACTTACTCATCTACCCACCAACTTTTGAGTTAGTTACTTCAGGCATTTTTATGTATCTATATATACTAACTTGTCTATATACTTGGTTATTTTTTGCTTACGTAACCCATGGGAATGAGTGTCACGTTCCCGGCTTAAATTTTGCTAAAGGTGCCCTTACAAAATATTGAGACTTTATTATTAGAATATTATTAAACCTATGTCATCTAAACTTGATAGCCGCAACTGTGTTATATATTTTTGAAAAATTCTATGATATACTTAACATTTTGCAGTCAAATTTAGACTAATCTTTATGATACCACATTGAAGCAATTTAAATTAAAAAACAACCATCTAAATTGGTTGATCCTAACCGAAGATATGAAATAATAATATGTACTTCGTACCACTAAAACATCGGGTAAAGAAATTGGAAATTTCATTTCAATTACAGTGTCTTTGTTCGATACCCGCTAGACTAATGTAAAAATAGCAAGTTCTAATGCCTCATGATTTCAGCGGACAATACCACTTCAGCATAAAGATATTGAGTAGGAATCCAGACATTAACGACATAATCTCTGATCGGGGCCCAAAATATTAACTTAAAAACAACAGATCCTCACGTCTCAAGTTTAAGCAAACATTACAACCATAGCTTCGAGCCTGAGGAGTTTTGAACCCAAAGTTTGTGATTAAAGTATCTGCTTAAAACTAAAAATACTCGTTTGAAGGAATCCCCTGCAGCAGAAAGACTGAGGATTTGCAACCCATATTTTAATACCCGAGTCTGTGCTTAAGATTTTCTATAATAATTTAAATCCGCTGATCCTCAAGTTACACGATTTAAGTTGACAGTACACGCACAGTCACAAGACTTAGAAGTTAAACTCAGAGTTCAATAGCGGAGTTTCTGCTTGAGGGGTTGGTAGTCTCTGCTTTAGCCTCACAATTCAAAATAGTAGATCCACAAGTCTTACAGTAGATCCACAAGTCTTACAATTTAAGTAGGGAGTTGTTACAACCCAGAGTTTAGTGGCAGAGTGTTTCCTCTAAACCCGCTTTACTTGCTTTAAAACAGAAAATTCTTAAGTCTTAAAATTTATGCAGGTAGCGCTCCAAGATTGAGAAGGTGTAATCCAAATTTTAATGACAGAGTCCCAGCTTAACACTAAAGTACTGTTTTTGGACCAAAAATACTAAGTTTAAAACAGCAGATCTTTTAGTCTCAGAGTTTTGACCCTCTAGGTCTAGGTTACACCTGCAGAATTAGAACTGAGGAGCAGAAATTTTGAAGATAATTTCTGCGTAAAACATATATTACTAATTTAAAAAGAGCAAATTCTTAAGTCTCAGTTTAGGTGGGCTGTTCACATGCAGTATTGGATATGAACTCGGTATTAAATGACAAAGTCTCTGCTTAAGACCAAAGAAACTAACTTAAATACAGTAAATCTTCAAGCCTTTTGATTAAAGCTGAAACCAAAAGTTTAAGAGCAGAGTCTCTGCTCGAGATTAAAAACGCTTCTTTAAAAACAGGAGATCCTTAAGTTTTTCAGTTTAAGTGGGTAGTACCTCGGCAGTATAAAAAATGAGGAGTTAGAACCCGGAGTTTAATGACACAGAGACTGTGTGCTAGCAACTCACAACATTCATTTAAAAACGGTAGATCTTCTTGTCTCACAGTTTAGGTAGACAATAAACTTACAGCATCAGGATTTATAGATCAAAGGTTGATTTTTTATTGTATGTACCCATACACACTTATCTCCCTTTTTGGCATATCACTTTCTTGCCATGTCAAGACAAGTCCAATGAGGCCAAACTTGAGTTTACTTCCCACCCCTGAAGTATTCCTATCACCAATTTCCGGGTTTTTAATTGTACACTGATTTTGATATTGTTAAATTTACGTTCGCCTTAGGAATGTCTTATAAGCCGAAATTAGACCTAAATTATTAAAACTTGTTCACGGCACCTGTGCTGTTCAGAGAGTAAAATTCTATTAAAATTTTCAAGGAATTGTAATAGGAGTATACACTTCTAAATACAAAAATAATCACCCAAATTGGTAAAGACATGTTAGATAAATGACATAATTCAAATAACAATCTGTAGACGAATTAAGAAATTAATCCTCTTTTAAAAATCATTTAAAACTAGTTATATTTTCCCACGTGTGAAAATAATATATATTTTTAAACAATGGTATTATTATACAGCAGGATTGTGTGAAACTTATTCGTACACAAATCAATATACTATGACATGGGAAGTAGGCCGTTGGCAGCTTCAACCCAAGTAAAGCACAGGATGGAAAACTAATTTCTATTTCAATAGCCAGTATTGTTTAAACTAAGTTACAGTTCTATCTAAAACGTGGACAAAATTAGTCCACGTATGATACCAGAATTACTGCAGGGGGCTGAAATTAATTTTTTTTTAATTTTTTGATTCTTGAAATACTTTAATATTAGAACCTATAAGTATGTTTGTAACAAAAATATAAAATCTGCAATGGTATACACTTTCCCAGATATGTCATTTATTTAAAAAACCTTTCAACTTTTACAATAGTAGACACTTAATAAATTTAATAATTTTTTTGAGAGCCCTGCTTTTGTAGCGGGATTGGTACTAGTAACATTTTGATGGTCGCGAAAATCTTCTCCCTCCGCAACTCTTGAACTATTTCCCAGGTGAGTTTCGTTCTTGAAATGTTACTCAGATGAGTGATCTGAATGTATCCTCTAGGTATTTATTAGCACTCCATTCTTCACGTCCTGTTACAATCTGTTTCTATGAAGCTCCTGGTAGAGGTATTTGTGATGGACTGCCGAGACGAAAATTGTTAAGCATCTTTCTTCATTGTCTGAACAGTTCGATGCGTAAGATGATGATCGGTTTCTTCAAGCAGTGTTATCAGCACTTCTTTCGGCGCGTATTCGTGTGGGATGGCTTGAAGAGTAGTATTTACGCTCCTGACAAAATGCTCCCAAGTTTGGCCATTAAACCGAACACTGGAAGGAACAAACTTCGACTGGAAAAGGCCGTCGCCGTTGCATGAAAAAATATCTAAAAATGCCGCCGTAATAAAATATATGGCCTCTTATTCATTATCTTAAACGCCCTTTCTATTTCTAGATCGGTTCCTTTGAAGTTAGTCCCTTGGCCTGAGTACAGTTCGGCGGAACATCCCCTTTATACAGTAAATCTTCGTAGTACCATAACTGCAGAGTCGGTTCTCTGGGTTCCTGGCTCTGGCATAGCAACCCTATATGGGTTGTCCTTGTAGTTAAAATAGTGAAGAGTACCTCATATATTTTGCAAGAGTGCGCCCGACAATAAGAGTTCATGAGCCATAGTAGTCGTTAATAATATAGGTGAGGGTCGCACAGTGTTCTGTTAGGTGGCTGCGTGGATAGTTGCTTGTTGACGGTTGAGTTGGCATAACTTTTTTATGCAAAACCTCTGGCAGCGTTGTATTTCACTTCCCATATCTTAACTGTAGCGACCAGTAATATTAGTGCATTTTGATAGACATAATTGCAAAGAACCCGTTAAATAGACTTTCATGAACCCAAGGGACGTAAAGTTGTATTCACAGATGATTCCGATCAATGAAAACCGATTTTTTTTTATTTGCAATAACATCAGTTGCGAAATCTATATTTGAGCGCAGACGTATGACCCCTATCTTGCCTCTGATTACTGCTAGTTATATGAGGCGCGAACAGAAGACAGGGTTCTATATTTTTGCGAACTACTCTTCCTATTGTGTGCCAACACAAAGTTAAGAGACCTCTTATTAATAGAAGTTTAAGTGGGGATAGAATGATCGGTATATTTATTTTTTGTCAGTCTCGTTTGCCAGCCTCTAGTTTCTATGTGAAATTGTATTTTATTTTTTTAGTGTGCTTGAAATGGCGATATACCTTGCGCGGTATATCGCCATTTCAATAGCACGTGCGGTGGCGTGTACACTTTCATTATGAGAAATATGCGATATCTGATACAACTTCTTCTAGATACATAGCGGCATCAGGAAAGTTAATCACCTCTAGAGTATTTATTTATTCTTCTTGTTTTAGTCTTCATTTTATTTTTCGCAAGACCATTCTTTTTCGGACCAAAGCAAAGGCGGATCCATAGAACCAACAATGTTCAGTGTGTAGATACATTTTGATATTCTTAGCCTTTAACTGTTTTCGAACCAAAAAATAATATATTAAATTAGTTAAGAATGAGATTTTTTGGTTTTCGATACTAATATGATCAAAATAACTTGGGAATTCAATTAGAAGAGCTTGCATTGATCAGTGTAAACCCACAAAAGCCATTTAAATTTGTAGGTTAGAAGTATGCATTTTAATACATTTCTTTTTATATGAATCTATTTAATTATTCTACGATAATAGTCCAATATGTTCAATAAAATATCGTTTAATTGTAATTCTTTAATAGTCAACTGTTAAATATATAAAAAGATATGTTAATCAAAATAGTAAATAGGAACCTCTGATGAAAATCTGTTGGCGAATTTTTGGCCAAATAAAAACAAAATGCAACTCAAAGTTTCTCATTGCATAGCCTCCGTCCAACATCATTGACATGCTTTTTCTAGATTTTGTTCAAAATCGTTTAAATAAAATCTTGTTCAAAAATGGAATATTCTGCATAATTCACACATTCCATGCCTTCTAAAATTATTTCTAAATTCTTCCAGGTTTTCTATCCTCTAGAATAAGCTAAATAATTCTAATAGTCCTTTATACCTTAGATACAAATACTCCATACAGGTACTCAATTGAACAACAGGCTTCAAATTATATTTAGTAATTATCGTTATGTTTTCGCACCTGAACGAAATCTCATTTTACACATTTAAGCATCCACTGGAATATTTTATAAATTATTGCTGTCGAGTTATGAAACAAGTAAGATATATGTATATAAATTACTCAATTAATCCTCCATTTCGTGTCATGTTACTTTTTCATATTCAATGTTCCTCCTTGGTATCATATTCTTTTCATTTATCACCGGAGACTTACATTGAAAATTTTATGTATTACCATTTGACCGTATGATAGTTTATCTTTACCACTTTTGCAAAATTACCTTCTTAAACATTTTCGTAAATTTGATAAAATTTATATCACTACATGACAAGAAATTAAGGTTCAAAATATAACAGGTTCATGGCATTTCCAACGCGTTGAAATGACACGATAGAACGATGGCCCGCTTGACGTTTAAAATTAAGAAGAAAATCTATAAAAATTTCAGTTTGAGGGACGATTTACTTCATTAAAAGTAATTTTTTTTATTTCTTTAAAAATAAATTGAACGTTATTTTTGGTATTTAAAAATCGACAACTTGTTTATTATATTTACGAATAGTTAAAAAAAATTTGGATAAGAAATATTAAAACTTTAATCGGTTTTTCCATAATTATATATTTAATTTGCAAATATAAATGTAAATTATTGAGTATTAATTATGTAAAAAAAAGTAATAAAAGTTTAGGCAATCGAAGTAAGTAAAATATTTCGTCAAAAGGCATTCGAAATATTATATTAAGTACAGACGTAATAAAAAAATTATGTTGATTTTTCAACAGTTTTTATTTATGTGTTTATTAATTTCGAAAACATTATTTATTGTTTATTAATTTTGAAAACATTGTTATTTAAGAAGAAAAGAAACCAAAGCATAAAAATAATATTTGTAATGTTGCATTAATTTTAATTTCTCACCAACATTTCCAAGTTTTTTATTTTCCTGATATTTGTAAATAATGAAATGCCGTTACAAAGCACGGGAAGTGGGCTCTAAAGAGGCCATTAGCATCTTGCAAAGTCTCAATGAGGCATTCGTAACTTGCTTAATTAAAATTTGTCTCGACAGTGTTTGTAAATCGGGTTTCGAATAATTATTATGCTTACGATTATTTTTCTAAATTTAACCATAAATTCGAATAATTATTATTTAAGTTGAATTATTTTCGCGCAACGTGAAGAATGTATTATTGAAATTATTAATTAGGTGGTTAGAAAAGTAATTTTTGCTTAATTTAAAATTAATAAAAGCTCTTTTTCAGAAATATTATGATGATATTACCTACACCTTTATGATCTTATCAACGAGATAGTTTAAACTTTGTCAATCAATGTCTACGTACATTATTAACTTCTAGAAATTCTTTTTATAAATAGGCTGCACTTCATTAATTTCACTGTGAATTAAATATAATATCGAAAGTTACCCGCTGTCAGCAAAATTTATGCAGTAATTATTCCATGTGTCAATAGAAAGATATCACGTTTTTAATATATAATCATGTAGATTTTAGTCGATAATCTTTTTAACTCAATTTTTTTTAAATATTAGAATTCGTAAATATTTTAGTTTGTTATTAATGTCTTTATATTATTTTCTTTGCTTAATAATACGAAATAATATCTACATACGCACATAGATATTGTTAAATTTATGTAAAATATAATAATGTAAACATTTATGATGTTTTCTCGTTATACTATTTGCATATATCAATATGATTTTTCAATATGAAAATATAATAAACATTCACAAAGGTGAAGATATTGTGAATTTCTCCAAAGAATTTTGTTTTATTACATCTAAACTTTTTACCATGGCCAAAGTGACAGATTCCTACATAATAATAATTTTGAATTAGATCTAGTAACAAAATGGGTCCAAACATAGTAAATTCCTTGGGCCATGAAGTCATTTTGATTGAAATACAATTAAAAATATACTTGTGGTCTATTAAACCTCAATTTGACATATCTTTTAAACGATAGCCTATATTGTATTAAAGTGTTATTTACTAGAGGTATTTACATTTACGAAATTCAAATACACTCTTTTTGAAGATGTCTTCAGAAGATTCACTTCAGAAATTTTCACTGTAAAAAATGTTATAAATACAAGTCACCATTTAAAATAATGGTGACTTGTATTTATACGATAAAAATGGACAACCTTTCATTTTTTTGCGAAGTTTCAAACATTTCGTGAAAATAATCGAAATTTCGCCGCTGAAAAAAACTCAGAGCATATATGCTATGATAAATTTTATAAAGCTTTAAAGTGAGATAGCGACAATGTGTCAGCTTACGCTGCTATATTTCTAGAATTGAATGCGTTATTTACAGATATGCTATGTTATATTTAGCATATAAATAATTAAACAAACCTGGAGACATATTATTTTCTTTTCAAATAAATGTTGGTATTAAAATATTTTCCTGTGTAACCTACAAATTATATACGTACTTTAGGATAATGTTTTTATAAAAACTAACCTTTTACTCTTATGTCGATATATGTTTTCGTATATTATTCTTAATTTTATATATATTCATTTTAAAAACATTAGAAAAAGTTTACATGTTAATATCCGTTATAAGTTGGCCGCTCATCTAAGGATAAGATCGCCATTTAATTTCTTGGTCATATTTCCTCTTCCTTTGTCTTCTTCTTTACTTTTTTTTTGTCGTGTAAGTCTTTATTTTATGTTTCTTGTTTCTTTATTTCCTTATCACAAAGATTGCATTATTTTTTCAGTCTCGTATTAATTTTCGCCGCATCCCACGCAATCATATATATTTTCTTCTTCCTCTGAACGTCAATCTAATTGAAGTTTTTGCTTTTTAATATTAAGTTTTTTTTAATAATCGTCCTATTTTTATTTTCATTTTCCTTTTTTCACTAACATAATCCGGAGATGTGATTACCTTTGTTACTTGCTTGAATCGTTGCCAAACGTTATTAAACAGTTCTACAACTGGGTACGTGTCAGTCAGTACTTTGAAAGCATGTCTTTTTGCGGTGTCATTTTATGGGCATCGCCATTAGATACTGATGCTGAAGGCACTGTTGGTGGTAATTCTTCTTGCACCCGTTCAGATTTAAATAACTCTGTCATTTTTTAAGATTATTAGATAAGTAAGCATAATCTGGAAAGTATAATCTGGAATCTAAACTTGCCACCACTTATAAATTTGTTATCCGATTTGTTATCGATAGATTATTTTATTCAACGAAGAGACAGTAAAAAACAAGAAATTTTGAAAATGTTAATACTATAACATCAAATATCAACGTACTAACAAAATCTGTGATACATTGAAATTTTAAAGTTAAAAAATAATTTTTGTTTCAATCACATTCAATATTTATATGTTCACAAGGGTCACACTATTTATCCAAAGGCATATAGATTCAAGAGATCAATTATATTTTTTGTTTACTGTTTGCCCACGTATAGCAACTTACGTATCAATATCATGTGTATACAATACTTGCTTGCCACATTTATCGACATTAATCTGGAGGCTCACTGACTTGTCATTTTTGACTATCGTTCTCTATAATTTTTGCGTCTCATAATTTTTTTTTGTATTAATTTTATTACATAATTGTGTGTTTTATAATGTTAAGTTTGTTGTGTTAAATGTATGATATTTTTAAGTATCAGTGTAATTAAAATGGCGAACGTTCCGGTGTATCTATACAGCTATTCGAGAATACGATTTTCGATATAAAGTATCACTGTAAAATAAACACAATCAAAATGCTCCGGGTTCAAATGAAACGATATGTGGCGAATGAAAACACTACTTTTAAATTAAACAATGTCAAAAGATTTCTACTTGAAGTAATGTCATTTAATAAGCCCCGCGACATGACTGAACAAACATTGTTAATATTGATATACGATATAATAAATAGATTTATGATGATCTGTAATAGATACGATATGTTCTGTAATACTATTTGTGATTACTTTGTAATAATTTTCTGTGTAACTTAACATTTAATTAAACCACTAGCTCTACCTAAATTTTTGATATTATTTTATAAAATAACTTTTTATGTAACAGTAATACTCATTAATACTTCGAAACACTTCGTCTTACTTATACGAATTATCTAAGTTACGTATGTACACAGTGTTAATAAGCACAGTAAAAAGTAATGTTTTTATCACATATACCAAATAAGTCCACATTTAATTACTAACTTGAATATAATAAAAAGGTTTACAATACCTGAACTGTCAAATTCCATTGTTTACATACATTCTGTTTTGAAATTGAATGGAATATACATGCGTAAATATCTAGATAAAAGACCGCAGCATCGATGTCATTATGCGAAGTGTGCTGTATAAGTAAAAGTAAATTTTAATATAGTAATTTTTTATCATAATAAGGATCGTCCCATTATTAAAGTTTTCTAGTTTATAACAAAAATGTACAGAGAAATACCAAGTGTGTATTGTTTTAGTTTATTGAGGTAGGTGGAATACTTTTCTCCTTATACGACGACCCCAAGTTCTCAGAGTGGTATTGAAAAAAAAATTGTCTAAATTAATGTGTTAGAAAGAAGGGTCAAAATACGTCAAATAAATATTAATAGAAAATTAATTACTGCATTATAATACTTGTTTAATTGTATTGCTTTGTCGTAAGAAAATTTTCCAACTGAAATAAAATCAATGTAAATTCAATATGAACTAGATACGAAATGTCTAAAGTTTGTCTAAATTATCTAATGTCTAAATTAATGGAGCAAATTGCCTTACTTCAAATTTTGGGCCCATATCCTGTGGAAATATATTTATTAAAAATTCGTCGATAAAAAATATCTCGAATTGCTATACAAACGTTAATTTACTGATAACGTTGATCGATATTAAAATTTTCGAACAAAGAGTGCAATATTTAATTGAACACGTACCATACCCATCTTTATTTCTAGAAAAATATCATGTTTAAAATAGCTAAAATACTATGGTGGATAGAAAAGTTCTCGACTGTACTTAAAAATAAAGGCAGAGGTTTAATGAATTATTTTCTTGAGATATTCACTATTTAGGTCAATATATGATGCTTCTATTGGGTTTCAAAGTTATACCATTTTCTAAAATACTCTCTTAAGGCCCTCAAAATATTCATTGATTGCATCTTCGACGACGTTTCCAAGGGTGTAAAATTTCGTTTCTAAGGATGTGTGAATGCTCGCTTTATCCTGGTGAAATAAAATACTTTTTGTAAATATTTTCGGCCGTATTTCCCTGATTTTATTGCCCATGCGATATGAAAGGTAGTGGTAAGGGGAATTATAATCGCACCCTTTATTAGATAATCATAAATAATAACTTCCTTACAGTTCCAGAAATATGATGCCATCACTTTTTTTACCGATAACATCACCTTGGTTTTTTTAAGAGCTGATGGATGCAATTTCAATAAGTAGTTACAAATATGTAACTACTGATTGAACTTGAATCCACCAGCTCAGTACCCACGCCTCAGTACACAATAATTCCTTAGAAAGTCCTTGTTCATAGTTAATAATATCTTAAATTCACCCATAAGTGTTATCTGTAATCTCGAACATATTTCTGATTTCAAATCTGTGGTCTTGCATGACAAAACCTCAGATGTTTCCAACATTTTCACTACTAGTCGCAGTTGACAGTCATGCAATATGGGAGTCATTTTCAATGCTCTACTAACCACGTTTTAATTAAGCTGACTACTTTGTAATAATTTGATACAACGAAGCAGATTTTCCTATTAACAAAATGGTATCTCCATGAAACTGTTTTTGATTTCATCCTGTCCTGAATACGTACTTAATAATGTTCAATTTCGTACATTTTCAATAAATCTCTCCCCTGTCACTAAATAATTCGGTATAATCTTTGGATCATAAAGTACAAAAAAATTTAATTTTCCGAAGTGACAAAGTATTTTTGAATATAATGAGTGTAGTACTACTAAAATATTATAATTATTTCTCTGCGTTGTTACGAACTTTTCAATCTAGGCTCATATATAAATAGCACATTGTCATTTTTATTTTAATTTAAGAGGGCTGCTCTAAATATTCAGCAGTTATATTTGTGTTTCATATAAATTTTTCATATTTACTTGCAGTTTATACATGCAAAATAGTCAAAATTGTTTAACCTTTCAATTAAAAAATATAATACCTATTTCAGGGGCAAAAAATTTCTAAGCTTTTTACTTTTCTAAAAATAAGGGTCTATTTCAAAAAACTTATATGTTGAGAGAATGGAGAATAAATTTGAAAATAGAAATTTAATTTAAAAAAATGTAAGGAAATTTTATACTAATATCAAATCCAAAAAAAAATCACATAAATCATAAGTCAAAAAATATAAATTATAAGATTATAGGCTCCTTCAGAAATTATGTGCGTTAAAATTAGGTAACCTGTTGTGACGGAGCCTTCAAACCGACTACAAAAATTCAGGTATCTTTTCGCCCAAACTCCATTTATATTAATTTTACGTTGCTAGAAGAGTTTCTCTATCAATATGATACATACCATTTTATGTAAAATATTCATAGCCCAAGATTGTTTTGATAAAATATTGCTTTATCACCACAATGCGTAAATATAAATATCAATACTCAGATTAAAGTGGATGTTTATATCAAGTGCAATTATTTTGAGTTATTATAGAAGATTACTAATAAGCAATAAAAAGTCTCCATAAAAGTAAAATAGCGGACCACTTTTTTATTAATTAAGACCCATGAATTGAGTACGCTCTTTTTGAAAGTGGCCTTGGGCTCGGGAAAATTAATTACACAAATGAAAATTAAATCGTTTCAAAGCTTAAAATTATTATAATGATACTAAATAAACAAAATCGTTTTTATTTCTCTGCATGTTTTAAATATTTATAAAAATATGTCATGGTTACAAGCAAACTTCATCTACTAGAAATAGAACGCCATAAAATAAAGAAAAGATCGTGGTAATGGAGATTAGCGCCGCCTAGCGCAATGTTTCAACTTTCAAGTTCTTCTTTACCTTTGTATTTGTTAGTTTTATGCTGTCAGAGATCAGTGAACAATACTTTCTATAATTCATACATATGTTACTTGAAAGAGTAAAGTTATTGTAATTATGTATAATAAATATTTCGTTACCAGTTTTTAGAATTTAAAAATATTTTTGCAAAATTATTTTAGTTGCATAGATTTAACGCAACCTAATATTGTTTAGCACTATTTTCGAGTGGTCTATTTTACTATTCCATTTTAATTTTACGCCATCGGATATCAATGAGCAAAATGTTTAATAACGCATACATATTTACTTCGTCTAATTCACAGTAATTTGGAATAAGATGAAAAACACTATGCGCTAAAAACTACACCGAATATATTTCGATTGATTGGTGCTCAGCCAATGCCCGAAACGACCCGTGATGACGAAATGTCATTGTATAAACAGCCGATAGTCGCTTTTCTATTACAACAATAAACAGTTGGTGCATTTTACAAATATTTTGTTTCAATATATATACAATAATAGTATACAAATCGGAGTCGTATCACTGAATGCATTCAATTATTTTACTTTCACTAGTACTGTGTATGCGGCGTTTATGACGGTAACAAAGTAGCGTTACAAAGGGAATCGATTGGTAATCGGTGGAACAGAGATGCGCTAACGATACCAATTTTTAACGTTTAGCACATAATTTTTAGTTTTTCGATCATAAAACGTTTCAATTTATTCCAGAATTTAAACCCAACATTATTATTCATAAGAGGTACAAGAAAATAAAGGAATTTTTTATTGTCTTTTTTTAATATAAGCATATGCCCAATTTTTTTCCGTGGTTTGCCCATTTTGAGAAATCTTCTCTATTATTTATTTACGGTCACCATCTTCATTTTAGGAAACAAAAAAATGTATACCCAAAATATATGAATATATACACCCAAAAACCTTTTTAAAATATACGTATATTGCAAAAGTAGATCGATTAAATATGGCGTAATTTCAGAAAAAAACTGTCAAGCAAAAGAAAGCTTACACTACGAGACTTCCGTAAAGATTTAGGTATATATCATCATCTAATGGTATGTGATATTCAAACTGTTTACAAAATTTTAATTTTTTAGATCGAAAATATAGTGTCTACTCTATCTTTCAAAGGCGCATATTTAAAAAAAATTATATTATTCAAATTAACAATTTTCATATTTTTTCTTTTAGTTGTGTTGCGAAGCTATGCTTCTTGACAAATTTCATGATTCTAGGTCAACGGGGAGTACACTACAGATTTTGATTTATTTGGCAGTGTCAAAATATCCGGTATAAACGGTCGTACTTTTTAGGGTTTTTCATAGTTGTATTAACTTAGAAGCTTAATTTTTTTAAAGCGCCAAGAAATTATAGATCTATATATAGATCGACATTGAGTATTTGGTACTAATTTCATTATGTTACCTACACGGTTCTTGGGAAAAAGGGTCTTGACGAACCGACAAACGGATAACGAAGTGGTCCTATAAAGGTTACTTTTTTTCCTTTTGTAGTACGGAACACTAAAAATATCAGAAAAAGCTCTAAGAAAAGAATCATAGAAATATAACCTAAAACTCTAAAGCATTACGTGTACACTATGACCACTTGAGGGTTATAAGAGCTTGTAGATATATTTTATCATTAAGAGTCGCTATATTCACACCAGCAGAATTATTGTGTTGTCTTATCTATATAGTAGATATATATCTTCATATGAATTTACATATCTTTTATAGATGAGACTTTAAATCAATCATTAAATATAAGACATAATTACACATATTAATTATCGTTTGAAATCTAACTTAATATACGTCATAAGTAACGCATTCTAGAAAAAATCTAACAATTTACATTTTAAAAAATTAAGACTAACCCCAATGCCTATAATTGTAGGCCCTGTATACATGTTATCAAATTTTGTATTTACATAAAGTTATATTACTAGATTTTGCCCTATAACTATATAGTATTCCGTAAATTCACAACTTTAAATGTCAATTAATTTATATTACTACAGTAAAGAACGCCAAATGACTATTAGTAAGTGTATGTTTATTTCAGGATTATTGAAAGCTTTTCTTATATGTATACATTATCCAGTAATTCGGTCCGTACACCGGAATTCATTAGATGTTCAGCGAATTTTAAAGATAGCAGCGTTAAGAAATATGGAATACAAGTGCGCACGTGAAATTATTCTAAGTAGATTGGAACTAAGCAATCTACTTAGAATAATTTCAAATATCTATAGAGCGTCAAACAAAGAAATCCATAAAAGCGGGTATTAAAAGAAACTAAAGCGCGATGCTTAGCTTTGAGAGAAATGTTACCAAAAAGCGTTTTTACGTAAATAAAACGTGTTAGATGTAATGTAGTGCAGAACACGTGTACTTATAATTTTTTACTCGTTTTGGTTAATATTTGAGATAATAGATATAATTTTAGGCAAGAAAAGCCGTAAAATTCCCTTCAGGATGTGTTTTTTTAATTGTACCAAATTTCAAATTTCTTTGCTTAGATGTTACTATGATGAAACGAGACTAAATACTGGGAAAATTATAGGTATAATTTTCACAGAATTTTAAAATAATCATAATAGAGATAATTTGAAAATATGCGACCTTTACAATTTGCGGACTTCGCCAAAAAAGGAAAGTTAAAGAGTTTATAACAAAAAAGTAATAATAGTTTCCTTAATAATGATTCAAAATTATTTCAGTGTTTACTTCGGAATCATATTTTACGTTTCTGAATATAATTTTAAGTATACCCTTTTCTTAATTTTCATCTAATGAAGCTAAACATAACAATGATCAAAACTTTGCTTCTTAAAAATGAAATGAAAATATTTCATCATCCAACTTTAATTGAAAAATCGAGCGATGTATATTTTTGTACTAAATTAACCCCGAGTCGTTTTCCCCTCTTTCCGTGAATTTTCATTAATTTGCAATGTCAGATGTTTAAAAATTCATGTTTAGAAATTTAAAGATTTTGCTCTTTCTTTGCAATGGTATGTATGGTATTAAGGATAAACAAATTTTCGTTATGGACTTAGTTATGTCAAAGTTAATTAATTATATTATAAATCAATGTATGAAATTTCAGAAAGCTATTTTGCTTTAACGCTCTTTTCAAAGTTACTATCACGGTTGTTCTAGAATTTATCACTTTACAGTATATAATATTTTCTGTTTGTTATTTTACCATTTCATAATTTCCATATCATAAACAGTCTCTTAAATATTCTCAAAAAAATGTAATATATAAAATCATTCGTTTTATAATGTTTAATTCTTTCGGTTTAGACATAAGATATACATTTTAATTTTCAAATGATGTCTTACCATCCCCAGGTTACTTATATGTATTTGACATTGGACTAAAATCTCCGGTAATGATAGCTTTTGTCATAATTATATAATACATCATATTCTTTGAAAGTACGTCATAACCCTCAATTAAATTAATATGTGAACTATAAATAATATTTTTCTTAATTGATCTGACATGTTCGTCAAAAGAAAAGTAATTAAGTGACATAGCCTTTTATAATAAAGCTGATAATGACTGCTCGTTATTAATTAATAAAATACTGACATCAATAATAAATGAGGATGGTATTATAAATGGTATTAAGGAGTAAACATTACTGTGAAAATTCCTATTTCCTTTTGTCTCTTAATAATATTTTTATATTTTGTGAATTACAAATTTTATCTCAATAACAAGAGTTGATTGTGGATTTAATTTCCTTGGGCTAGAAATATTTTCAAATCTATTTTGTAACAAATATTTTTACAAATGCTTTATTAAAATACTTTTTTGAAGCATAAAAGATTAAAAAAAAATTGGGCTTCGTTTCAACATTCCATTGATTAACTATGAACTACGTGATGTTATATTATTTCTATATAATTTAAAATTTTAACCACGACCTTGGTTTCGTAGCATGACATCATCTTCAGGTGGGTAATATGGCAAATCTCTTCCAATTGCCCACCTGAATATGTTGTCATACAGTGAAACCTAGGTCGCGGTTAAAAATTTAAATAAAGTAGGAATAATACTACATCACGTAGTTTCATTTACTTGTTAATAAAAATTATGTGATAATGAATTTCTTCAAACCTGAACCCAAATATATTCAATAGATATTTTTAATTTTGAAATTAAACTAAAATATATAATCAATTTCGTAACAACGGGTATTAAAATACTAAGGAAATAGTGACTTCTCCAAAAACCACCGGATGCTTTAACAATTGCATTAAAAATCTAATAAAACTAGACGCTTGTCATTTTTTCCGACGGAATCCAAAGTATGTCTTCATGTAATTGTATTAAACACATTGAGAACCATAGTCATTTAAAAACCAACCATAAAATATTGATAATATCTATAAATATCATAGTAATAAGATATCTAAATAGGAATAATCATGAGCTTGTTTTACAATTATTTGACATTCAAGATATTTTGAGACATTTTCAAGGACTTGACAGGACCTGACTTAATAAATATTGTTCTTTTTTATTATAGTAACAAAGAATGATAAAGACAGAAATAGCCAGAAAATAAGATGGAAATTTAAAGTAGACCTTTTTAAATAATTGCTTGAGTTTTTCATTAGCGTTCTTTTCTTCAAAATTAAGAAAAACTCAAAACTTAAAAAAGAATTCAATTTATCTTTCATCCGTCCACCTGTCGGTCAAAAAATTAAAATTAATATCTATATTATATAAAATTAATAAACGAAGTTAAAATTTATATCTTAAATTTTTGGTTCACGCTACAAAAATATGTTATATATTGAAGCGTGTGTCTTTGCTATTTATACGATCGTTTAAATTTGTGGGGTACTTCCAGTCAACCCACAATCTTGAAAGTCAGCATAAAAGGAAGACTTATAGCACAAATAAAGAAGAAAATACGAAATCATTGATTTCTAATTCTGTGAGGAATTAATATTGTTTAATGTACGCATGTGAAGGACATTTATGCTCTAAAAAAATTAGAATTTTAAAATAGTTTAATAAAAATATTATATGCCATCAAATGTTTATAAATGCCTAAATGGGCGTCCCAAATGTTTTTTTTATCTTCAAATTTTGTTTAATTCCTCACAAAAAAGGAATCTAAAATATTGTTTTCTTTTAAAAATGTAAATATTTACATATTTTATGATTTTCTACATATTACACAGTGATAAAAACTTCAAGTTGAACTTAGTATTTTAAGGAAAATAAGGATAAACTCAATGCCTGAAATGTAGTTAAATATTCTGTTACTCATAAATATGTGTAAAATATAGTAGTACGTAGCAGAAATGAAGCAAAATAATGAAAAATGCGCTCTTAATTATAGCAAATAAGTGAAAAAGAGTTTAATTTGAAGGTATAAGTAACAGCGATCGATTTTTAATTGCGTAGATATGCTAATATTTTGTTTAACCTGACTAATTATAACGCAATATGATATAACGAATAACTAACTTCCGTTCGCCCCTTCGTGCACCTGAGTTTTTTATTTTTGTTTAAATTCGATTTTTGGGACAATCATAAGCCTGTTCTCATGGGTACTACATAAATTTATGTTTCAGGTTGTTGTGCGCTGTCGGCATAAACATTCGCATAATAAAAAATAGTTTTCAAAATCTACTGTCTACTTTTTGTAATATGCAGTAATTTTAGTAAAAAATTAAACTATATTTTCAAACTTCTGTTTTTAGATTTCCTCCTTAAAGTGTTGCAATTATTAAGAAAGAAACCTTGTTTACTTTGGCATCCTTTGATATCCTTGTTTACTTTGGCATTCAAGAAATTGCAAGACTTTTCAATGAGTAAAAATTCAAATTAGCGATACAAAATTTACTTTAAATTTTTGTTATGAAACTGGAATGAAAATTTTGAAGAGGTTATTAAATAAAAAAAATTGGGTATTAGTCATTGTTTGAGTGTAAAATAAATATTTTAAAACGAATTAGATTCTATGAAGAATTATAAAAATGAGTCGTAAAAAAGTCTTCTGAAATATTATAAGTATTTTAAAATCCTCTGGAAATCGCTCCATTAAAAATCAGTATCAATATAAAAACCATAGGATTATGATCATTCTATGGAGTACAAAACTTAATATTCCATGGTCATAGGAAAATTTAAATCAGACTTCGTTTTCGATTATTAACGTGAAAAGTTTTGGTTTACGAAATTAAAAAAATACGTAATTACGTTTATATTTTGCTATTCTAATATCTTTGAATAGTAATTAAGTATATACATTTTTATAAATATTATTAATAGCAGTATACAAATTAGGGGCGCTAAGTTCCTTCAAATTACTGGAAAACCGCAAAAATTTGTAATAATTGCTTGTGAAATTTTATTGAGTTTCCAGGGAAGATAAATTAAATTAAATTTCGAAGATTTCAACGAAAACTCGCAACACATAAATGACCTCATTTCAACCAACTTTCAGTATTTTACAATTACCCCCTATTGTTCTAAAACATTAACTGTCAGGCTTCGAAAGTTATTATATTTTATCGGTGAGTTTTTAACGATTTCCTTCTTCATTAGATAAATTTTATGTCACGACGTTTAAAAAAATACATAAATATTATTTTTTAAGAAATAATAATATATGTACGTATATCGCTGATTATAAATTAATTTGAGAATAAACATAAACGTGAAAAGAATAAAATTACTTTTCTAAATATCTCTAAAAATATGATTAATCATATTTAAATTAGAAATTACCATCACTGTTATACAGGAAACTACGGGAGTACTGTATCTAATTCTATAGAATAAGGTGCAACTAATTTAACTTCTAAGGCAAATTTTAGCATCAGTGATAACAGCTTGGGAGTTTGCCGGACTTTATAAGCCTATCAATAAATTTAAGTATGATTTTTATTAAGAGCATTCACGGTGGTTGCTCCAAAATGTAAAAAAAAATAGCAAAAATATACCTTTCATTAGCATGTAGATTATAATGAAATAGAAGTAGGGAGATCAATTGAAAAGTCTGTCTGTAGGAGACATGCATATGAAAACTTGTCGAATTACCTACTACTAATATGAGTTAAAATATTCCAATAAATATTTGGATATTTCAATGAGTTAAAGGCGTATGAAATTCAAAACAGTTTAATTCGCTTTTGAAATCGAGAAACACGAATAAATTGACTAATATTAATTTCATATTATCGATGACCATTAATTAGTACATTCGAGTAGTAAATATATTCCTAGACAGTTTATACACCAAGTTGAACCAAATCCATGATTTATTATAGGTAAAATTGTAAACAAATTTGAAATAAACAACGCACGTGCAGAGTGTAAATATCTTATAAAATGTGAAGAGTACGAAGAGTACGGTGTGATGCGCAAACATATTTCTTCATTATTAACTACTATAATCATACTTAATACAATTTATATAATTGTTATAACAGCGAAAAATTATGAAATTATAAAACATTTGATAAATAGTGATTTTACTGGAATTCATGACTTAAAAAATTGAAAAATATAGAAGACAGAACATATTTATATTGATTTTATAGTTTTATAACGAGCAATTTTTGTATAAAACAGATCTTATAAATGATTTAAGCATTTGCAATTATATTTTACCTTTTTTTGTAATAAATTTTAGTACGAAAAGTGTTTTTGGCTCTAATTTTTTTTATTGAACGAAAAATAAATTAACTTTTTAATGGAAAGAAATACAAGTTTTTATAGGTTTATACATATAAAGTATTTTAATAAATACATTTTGAATTCTTACCGGTAAATATAAAACTAATGCTATAATAGCTGAAGCAAAATTAAAGCCAATCTTATAACTAGAAAATGTAATCTCACAATATTACGTTTTCGTTCTTATTTATATATGGCTCGAGGAAAGAAATCACTGAAAACCTGTAAATTTAATTATAATATAAAAGCTTACAGAGCTTTTCACATTTCTGATATTGAGAGTATTTCATAACAATGAGATACCATTAAATAACAACCTAAGTAAGCAAATTTGTTAATTAATCCATCAAAGTATCGAAAATGTTGGTTAATTAAAGTGTATCTCGTGACAACTAAGCTCGAAATATAATAATTCCAAACCTACCTTGGATGCGAATTGTTTTTAAATCTTCCTTTCCTTTTGCAAGTTTCATTTCCTAAAAGCAAATTATTTTCAATTTAATACTTCTCAAAGGACAGTTTATTTATAGTGCACTAATTATATTAGGAAGGTGGAATTCATCAAATTGTTAAAGTCACTCTAGTTCTCAGAAAAAATATGTAGGTGTTTGATCTCAACGACAATGTTTTAATCAGGGATTAAAATACCTGTTATGACTACCTAAAACATTTACATTTAAAGGAATTGTAGGTTTTTTTTTAAATAACATTAATTTACTTAATTGACGAATTGCAAAACGTTATTCTTACGCTTATTAAAACATTTCACATTTATTATATATGCAGACATTTGAATATAACCCAGGGACAGACGTCAGTAGGAAGTCAAAGGTTTACTTCGTAGCGTTTCCGGTATGTTACATTGCCTATATTTTGGAAGCACAATAATAGTCATAAAGAGCGTGTGTAGAAAAAATATTTTGTAAAAATTCAAGGTAACGATGGATTTAATAAGTCACAATCAGTGAAGTTCTAGCAAAATAATCCCAAACAAGAAAAATTGAGATAACTACAATATTTTCTTAGGTGAATACCATAAAATTAATTTAGTATATCATTATAAATCAAATTTACCCTCACGTTTCATGATCACTTTTGATTTGTAAGATGAAAACTATTTGTTGAATGTATTGTCTACTAATACTTATCTATTATGTATTTAAAAATATTTTAAAAATGGCGTCAATAAACTTTAACCTTCCAGTCAATTACATGTGCTGAATCAAATCATTCTGAGTTTGAAGCAAACGCATTAAATATATTATACACTTAGATGAATAACCGTATAATTAGAAGAAGGTTTGTACTATTCAGGAAAATAATATAGAACAGATGTTACATATATATGAAACGGGATTCGGGAAAAAAACTGGATGGCCGAGAAATCAAATATTAACGTTTTGTAGACGACATTCAAATCACAATTTCAATAATTCAATCACATACTACAAAAGTATTTAACTATACGCATTAAATTTATTAGAGTTAATAAATGAGGGATATATTATGTCAATTAATTAATAGTAAATATCATGTTACGAGCATTAAACATAAATCGAAAAAAAGGCAGAAAATGTCTTTCATTAAATTAAAAAAATTATGGGGCTTAATCTTCCATAGCATTTATTGTTTGTTCATCTCAATAGATGCACAATCTTTTGCTATTATTGAACGGACTTTTAAAAACGCATGTAAGCTACTCAGACTTTCATAAAAAAACAGCGAGTAGATTCTCCTTATGCGCCAGTGAGTTTGCCAAAAGTATTTATGTAATAACTAAAACAAAAGAAATACATTTTTAACTAATATTAAAAATTTAAAAATTATTTTAATTCCCTCGTTGGCACTATATAGCGATGTAAGGAATGATAAGATTTTCCACACTAATAGAACATAATACCGCCTAATATATATAAGGTTTTACTTAAAAAGCTGATAGTTACTTGAGAAAAAGAAAAATGAACTGTTTCTTAGCTCGGATAAGGGAATCTTTACCAAATCGTAAATTGCTTTTGCCTTTCTATAATTATAATCATTCGAAAATATTTTAATTAAATGATTTCAATTATTATAACTGAGGTTTCTGGGTATGTTAACAACCGTAAAGATAAAATTTTCTTTAATTCCTAGCATAATGGTAATAAATAATATGAACGAACCCTTAAAAAAATGGAATCCTATAGCATAGAAATTAAGGAAGCAAGTTTAAAACAAATTGTGTCCGAAAGTTATTGAAATATGACGTTCATATGTCATAATTAAATAACTTTTTGGGCCTGTCTTATGTGCAAATTTTTTAATTATTTTTTTTAAATTCTTTCTTCGATGCCCTTCATGATGTAAATAAAAAAATTATTACATTTAAATTTTTTCAAATATTAAAAATTTTCGGAAGGTATGTTTTTCCAATGATCTTTCATAAATTTTCAATGAGTATACAGGACCTTTGTGGAACAAATCATGTTTTTCTCGATTTTTTTCCGGAGGTCTTACGGAATACTCACTAAAAATATAAGATAAGGAACCCAAATGTTTAATTGCAATTTTAACGAATAACGCAAGCTAAATTTTAAGCGATACTCTAGGGAAGAGTTTGTAAATATTTTATATTAAATTTCATTACATTTATACAATACATATATATATATATATATATATATATATATATATATATACATATATATATATATATATATATATACATATATATATACATATATATATATATATATATATATATATGCACACATACACACACACACCCACACATATACAACAGACTCAAACATCGACTGATAAGCAAAGTACCTTCCTTGGCGTGCTCCAATCAGGTATGAATACCACGACAAGCACCAGATTCTTCTTACAGATTTTACGATTAATATCTAAACCATATTGTATGGAAGTAGATTACAGACTATTTATAATGTTTATTGCTTTTTGAAAAGTGTATTAATATAAATTAAAAACATACACTGAAGTAATATAAATTAGAAACATACACTGAAACAATATTTTGATACAACTGCTTTCATGGTATTCCATATGAAATTATATATTATTTTTTTTTACACGAAAGTGTATCCAAATGTTGATTTAGTAAATGTTTTTCATTTAAATTAAATTCTTTTATAACCCTATGCGTATTACATATTTTTTACAATGTTTTAATATTCATACACGAAAGACATTTGTTTTCCTCATTTAATAATTTAGAGAGGAAGGCTTGTTCCATTATTTCATCCTTTTTATAAAATTCATCGTTTATAAATTATTTGATTATCTTTTTATAAATTATTTGAGAGGATTATCTCTATACTTAGTATGTAACAAAATGTAAGCTTGAAATATTTATAGATGAACAAAGGGTTCCAGGCAGCCTAAATCTTCTAACACGATCGAATTTCTTGACAGAAATTTTCACATATATATGTGAAAATTTCTGTTTTATTAACAATTTTACATTACAGAAATATTCTTCCATTGTCCCAAATATCACGTATTTATCAATTAGACTGGTAATTGTTAATTATTATTCAACGCACGGCGCAATACTTGAGTCCATGTTTATGTTCGCTCGAGTTTATTTATTTAGTGGAATTGAACGCGTATACTGAATTACGTAGGTAACTGTTAATTTTTCGTATTTATTCTAATTATTCCAGCTGTTGTTTATGTGAGTCGATAAATTCATACGTTAATTTAAACGTCCTTAGTGTTGAATACGTAAATTAGGACAGACATAAACTAAGAACTAAAAACAGAAATATGTGAATTTATGTTTATTAAACAGACATATCTAGTTAAGTTCTTATCATTTGGATAAGCGCACAAAAATATTGAGTCACGTTATCCGCAGAAGGTTATTTGATTTCATACATTTTAAGAAAATACTTTATATTCTTTAAATTGAAATACATTGACGGGTATACAGTTAATAAATAATAACAAAAGATATATTTTCTTGTAGAATTTTCTTTCCCCGCTTATTATTTATAAACAAATAGTTTTGGCAGTCAAAATCAATCATAATCTCATCTAATATGACAATGAGTTTCTGTTGATTTTTAAAAGCATGTATGCATTTGAAAATGTTTTATTGAAGTAAACGATGAATGTAATAAATAAAAATATTAACATCTTAAATGAAATGTAGTCAATAAATTTAAAAAATTAATATTTCGGTATTACTTTGAACACATAATTGCATTAAAGAAGTCGGTATCCAATTTTGAATCTATAAGGAAATACGGAATAAGATTTGAAAATTTTACACATAAGTTTTAGTTCATTTAACAATAAATGTATTTAGGATAAATACGAACCTTTGACGGTAACTTATTGAGAAAACCTACCGGTAACCTACCATAGAGTTTTACCGAATAAATAATCCAAAGTGAGCATTATGCCAAGCGGGAGATGCGTACGTGCGTTGAATAATGATTGACAATTGGTGGGTCTGTTGAAACAATTGATTCACGAAATTAATTTTGGGGAAAGTGAAAGCCATCCGCTTTTAATATAAATTAGAAAAATATTTTGTGATTTAAGTAAACCGCTCAATACTACAGTGACTAAGTATGTAAATAACATAACATGTAGTAATAAATAACGTGTATGCTAAATGTTATCATGAAATATGTTATTACTCAAAAGCTTTTAATTTCATGTAAATATTTAGAATAGGAAGTTTGACGAAATTGCACGTAGACCGTAGTTAGCATTAGTTTTTGTATTATTTGGATAATTTAATAACAACTTTAATGTATGTATTTTTGGGACACTGGTATTCAATTTCTCTATAATTAGAATATTTACCGAAAGCCATTAGATATTTTGAATTAGTGAGTTTTATTTAACGCAAAAAAATTATATGGAGGTAAAATTATGTTATAGTAGAATATTATATAGCCGTTAAATATCAATAATTTTTTGTGAAGGAAATTTATTTTATGCGTATCTCGTTTTTCAGGTAAATAAAAAGGAGCGTTTTATTATTTTGTGAAAAACTCGAATTTCTGTATCAAATTACAAAAGGATTATGATTAGACAAACTCTAAAACTACTCGCAAAGATATTCATCTGTCGATAATCACTAAAATGTCGACCTTTAATTAATATAGACGAGATGTAATTTTCCAATAAATTTCATGACAAATAACTTAAAATTTGATGAGCTTTTCACTTAAAATAATGTCAATTACGTCCTGAGATGCTGCAGCCATTTTTATCACACGCGGAGCTTCTGAATCGAATACAGTCATTCTTCATAACTAAACTATTACCTGATACTAAATTTTTGATTAAATTTCTATAATAACGATTGAGTGAGACTCATAATTAACGAAATGACTCAAAATATGATGAAAAAGGCGAAAAATGTTTGTTAAGAATTAAAATAAAAAGAACTCAAAATCTCAAAACGGAATATTTCAGACTTCAGAAATAATCATATAATCTATTGACATTTTCTTAAAGGAAAGAAAACTGGGCTAATTTGAAGCAATTTGTAACGAAAAGGCCCTTTTTAATAAATTCGAGTTAAAAAAATATAAAGTTGTATTGCGCTAAGCTGTCTTTATTAAAGTAGTTTATAATTTACAAATGTAATAATGTTTTTCCATTATATATATATATAAGTGTATACGAATGTACCTAAAATTCTATGTTTTTTTTATACTCGTGAAATGAACTCATTTAACGTTCCGAGATAATATCACATTTTGCGATTTAACCTAAGGAGTGAATATAATTCTAATAATATTATTCAAAATTAATTGGTTTTCATCTGCCAAATTGGATACTGATCGACAGCAATCAGTTGCCAATTTTACCAATTTTTTAAATAAAGATTATGTATAGGTTTGACTGCATTGACGAATTTAAAAAGCATTAAACGCCCATATCAACATGTCGTCAACGTCAAAGTATTTTGGTAACAAACATAATGAAGTCGTTCGCCTAATTTGCTTGCATCATAAATGCAGATACTTTATTAAAGCTCTGATGGAATTGTGTTCGAAGCGAGCTTGGCGAACGATTGGATTGGGAGTAATGTTATTAATTAATTGACAGATATATAATTACCCATTCGAAATAAAAGTGTAGTGATTAAAAATAGGTGCTAAACGCGAGATGTGAAACATAGTATATATTTTGAGGCATGTAGTAAAAATTACTCCATATAAGAAAGAAACGTCGAACATTAGAAAGATGGACAGGGGTCAAATAACTCATTTTGAAATAAAATTTACGATAAATAAAATAGTATTTATTTACATGACTTTTCGTGACTTTCAGTGAAATAGTCAATTACAATACATTAATTTTACAATACGATAAAGTTATCATAATCTGTCTGAATGTAAATAAATAGACCTTATAAAGACAAAAACGGCGCGAAGCCATATGACGATAGACACACATTTGTAAGTAAGTATGTTTATATCTGTGAGTAGTTTGTAATATTGTCTGTTATTCAGTTACAAAGTATTACTTGTGCAAGTCAGTGACTTAATTTTGTTACTGTCCGTGCTAAGAGATTGTGAAAATTCTCATTTTCGGCAACATTTGGTTGCGAATTGTCTCGATATTTCGTGATAATAAAATACTGAAATTATTGCAATCCTTATCGGAAATTATATCGGGAAATAAAGATATTAAGGGATATAAAGAGAACTCAATGTTTGTTCTTTAATAATAGAATTATAATTATTTTCAGCCACTTTACGAAACAAAAACGTACATATTCAATAAGGATCACAGGATAAATGGCTTCGAAAACACGTGCGTGGTATTCGTTATTCTTCTTCAAGAGTTACTGCTGGAAGTGTATATTTTCATCAAGTGGAATAATATGGAACGCCGTTTCTAAAAGTGGTGGTGAAATACCACGTCGTCAGGTAAGCCATAATGTTTTGACTAAACATTCAGGTCCTATTCTATATGCACGAAGAAACCTTGGTGAAACATTTACCTCATTTTGGGGAATTCTACATGGTAATACAATATTAGATCAATACAAAATTGTGCTTTGACTAAAATACACCGTTGGCTTGAACACTACAATTTCATGATTTCTTTAGAGAAATTTTACATATATTTTAATATCTTGGGAGCTTGAAAGTTATAAACACATCTATAAATGATTTGTGGAGAAAAATTAGGGAAATATCATATTTCATAAAAACAATGTCCTGAGATCGATTCAAAGAAATAATGTAATACCATACGTTCAATATAGGAGCAGAAAGATCTTCAAGACCCAGAACAGACAAGTTTCTTCTAATTTCACAAGAATGACATGGCTTTATTGAAAACTTTATTGAAAACCAGGGGAAAACTTAACAATTGATTAACAACTGTTTCCTATAACAGTCCGGTATGCTTTTATTAATTAATAATTTTGGTGTTGCGTTTATGGGAAATTGAAATATCTATTAAATGCTTTTCTGTATTTTGCTAAAGATGAAACTAGTTTGGAAAATCAAAATCTTGGAGAACATATTGTCATGAAACTTATGGAACCATTCATTTATAAAGATAGGAATATGACAATAGATAATTCAGCATCATTAGAATAGAACTTTGTGTCCAAACATACGATTTTAAGTTACACTATAGATAAAGGGAGACGTGATATTTCATAGTTCATATAGAACACGTCGTCGGAATTACATGAAACCAAGACTCTGAAAAATGAAAACAATCAATGCACATCGAGAGTTAATCGTACAAAAAGAAGTAAGAAGTAAGAGTTATTGAGTACATTATATGATTCCATTTAAAAAGAACACTAGTATTGCCAATAAAAGGCAAAAATCAGTAAAATTGTACAATGCATCTAAATAGGGTGTTGATGTGGTTGACCAAATGGCAAGAAGCTATAGTGTCAAAGCAGCATTCAGAAGATGACCTGTGTAGGTTTTTTTGTAATATTTAAATCTCTCTGCTTTAAATCCATGAGTACTTTACCAAAAAGTAATGAACGTGAAGTTGCGCAGCCTTCTGCGATTTAATTTTACAGTTGGCGCAGGAACTAAGTAAATATTTAGACAATCCTATCCCTGAGTAACCCGTATTCTCACAACGTTCAGCCTCATCACAGTCCCCGGCAGCTTACCACACAGAAAGGTATCATTGCAATCTATTGCAAAAATAAAAGCAGCAAAATATGTGATTCTTGTAAGCAAATTTAATGTTAGAGCAGCAACAAATCTAATGTTAAGGCATGTAAACATTTTACGTAAACATATTAATAAACGCCAATTCCGTGAAATTTGTTGTTGACTTTCTTTCTTGTGTATTTTGATCAGATTAGCAATATTTATAAAGTAAATAATTTTAAAATAACTATTTATATACGAATGTATCAAATAACCCACGGCCACCTTCAAGGGTAAATAGCTATTTCGGTTTTTCTAGTGTGGAAAGAGCTATAAATTGAGCAACGTTCATTGAGTGTGTTTGGAGACAACAACAATTACAATCTGAGCAAAGTTGTGCTAATATTCTTTCATTTTAAAAGCAACTACTTTGATGTGTCCTATCAGCGTATGATAATAGATTAACTTAATTCATATTAAATTTAAATGCGTTGAATAAAACCTTCATTTTTCTTTGACAGTGAAGACCAACCAAGGGGCTAACCTAATTTTTTAATAACAACTCCTTGTTTAATTATTGAATTTGGATGAAAATCCCTCGTAATGGTTTTATTTTAAGCTTTCAAATGATCATTTATATTACATTTACGTATCTTCCCCTATAAACTGGACTATTATTTGTTAATATTAGAAAATATTTTCAATAATAACATATATATCAAATTGAAAAAAAAAATTATCACGGCTGTATGGTTTTATTATTACTTCATCGATTTTGTTATATGTTTTATTGAATCATTAAAAATACCGTACTTTGCCTGCTATATTTTTTAAATTGGATTTTAAATCAGAGATGAAATGCGAATTACGAAAAATAAATATAACTTATAGTAATATTGTAATTTAGCGTAAATGTTTTGAAATAAATTTTCCTAAATAAAAAAAAAACGTAGAATATATAAAATAAGAGTCCAATGTCATTACTTATTCCTTCGACCCTACTCTCGGTGCTAATACTCAAACTTTAAATTTACTATGTTTAGAATCAAACATATTCAAAATTATGTTCATATTATTTAAAAGTTTTTAAAAACATGCAGAGAAAAAAATAAAATTGAGAAAAATTAATTTTTTTATTTAGTAAACACAAATATGGCATTTAGTACGAATATATTTTTAATATAATTTGGGCCTAATTAAAGATTACATTACAATTTTTTGTTTCTCGTGCAAATAAGGATATCCTTCTGCTAGTTTTATTGTATTTGTTCCATTATTATTATCTTTCGTAAGATATTTTTGGTGTTGTTTTAGAGAATCATTTCATAAATCTGCATGCTTTTAAACTTGTTTTATTGTGCAAATTAACCGATTGCATTGTTATTATATATTTTTCACTCAATTTCATTTCAATGCATGCATAGATTAAAATTGAAATAAGATATAAATAATGCTGTGGCTATTGTTACTTGTTGTTTTATATGAATAAAATCATAGATATTGCGTGAAAAGGTGAACATAATAGTAAACCAACTGTAAATCTGTATTGAATAATGAATAATCCTTAACATTAAAAATAACTACATGTTTATATTAAATGTATACTTATTGAAGCATGTTTGAAAGCAACATTTTGATTCAAATTTATAAAATAGGGATCGAAGATTGAACTAACTGAATGGCAAAAATTGTAATAATTATTAACAAGTCTCACAAATGACACTGAAAGTGCTATTTATTGCTGATATATACGGACAATGAGCCTTAGCTTTAATTTTCATAATTTGTAGTTTGATTTGCTATCAGTGGTGGTTATTACAGAAAAATAAAAATGTCGAAACTTTTGAACTACTGTCCGGATTCGTATCAACAAAAAAATCTATTGTTATTGTTCCCAATATACATTTATAGAAAATTAAGAAACGTAACATTGCAACAATTTTGATTTGAAAAGATTTAGATGTCCGTATCAACCAAAAGCGTGACGTACTTCGGTGGTAGGGCGAGTATACCCGAAATGTTTGACACTCTTCAGACATACTTGGTGCTAAACCGAGTACGACCGAATGAGAAGCGGCCGAATTAGAAAGCATGTTTTTATTTCATAACTTTGCCCAATAACTCATTGACGCAACGGTAAAACTCTCATAAGAGAACGTCATGGAAATCTGAGTTCAAATCTCGATACGTGTGTTTTTTCTTTGATTTTATTTTTAGGAAGCAATATTTATTTATTTCGATTGAAACCAAAAAAAATTAAAATTTTTTTAAATTATAAATTTGCTAAAAATTTACTTAATTGTATTTTAATATGTTTTAATTATGATTATTTTTATAATCTAATTGAACTAAAACTGTTTACTTCTAAAATAAATACTTGATATCTAAATAAAACATTGTCACTATTTTTTGTTGACTAAAATAATTCAAATTATTGTCAAGTAAATTTTTTTGCAATGTTATTTGAAATAGAATTTTTAGTACGGTAATGAAACACTTTTTTCAATAATTTTAATTAATATATATATTTAAATGTTTATGCATTTGGCGGAATTATTGCTACGAGAGCAATCTCTTACCGCCAACCAAAACACTTATCCAGCCCCGCTTACACTTATCCAGTCCAGCGGCCGGGAATCGAACTCGGTTCCCTGTGATGCGTTGCGCAGTCAAAGGTTGCATGCCTTGTGATTATCACAATACACCAGCGTGAGGATAATGAAATACACCACGGTGACGACAATTAATACTATCAAAGATTAAATCACTTTAGTAGAATTAATTATTTGTAAATATGCCAGTTATCTCATAATATATATTTTTAGGAATTCATTATTTGTAAAGATACTAGTTTATCTTTTATTCTGTATTGAAGAAATATTCAATAAAAGGGCTTTATTTTCATAAAACTAGAAAATCTGATAAGCTATTCCATGAATAATATAAAGTAAGCAAATATTTATCGTTGGCAATATTCAATAAAAGGGCTTTATCTTAATAAAAGTTTAGAAAATCTGATAAGCTATTCCATGAATAATATAAAGTAAGCAAATATTTACCTTTCCCAAAGCGAAATATAAATCATAAGACGTTTTTATTATTGCTCAATTGTAATGGCTGCTTTTGTATTTTACGAATATAGATATAAGTTATGAAGGAATCTGTATTTTTGGTATTGATTGACGATATTCGAAGAAAATTGTCATAAATTATAAACTAACCTGTTAAGCACGAGTAAAACTTGCATTACGAGAAATCTATACAGATTTAGGCACCTACAAATACTTGAGGGTACATAATACTTCCATTGAACTATTAACAAAATTATATTTTTTGTTCAACGCAAATGTATTGATCAACACAGCTTTTATAGGAGTTAACCATATCTAAAAATGTGATCTATTATAATCGCTTTAGTTTTCCTACAACTTCCTAGTCATATTTTACCAAGCTTCTTTTTGTGATTTTCAGCTTCGTATTTTCGGAAACAAGGAAGGGGAAGCTGTTTTTGCTTGTTTTTTTCTGAAATGTATTTTTAAATATGCAATTTAATATTACAAAAAGTATTTTTATATTCCTTATTACAAACCTTTTTAAATGGTATCCCTATATAAAGCACAAAGTTAAATAAAATTTAGGTTTTTACCATCCCTTTAATTCTTATTTTATTATTTTAAGAGTTAAGTAAAGAAATATGGGTTATTGAAATATACTACTGTGCTAAATTTAAAACTTCTACGTACTAAGATTCCTGAGAAAATCGACTATGAATATAGGAAAATTAAAACATGTATTTTTCAAAGGCGTGAAAACATGAGCGCATATTTAAAAAATTACGATATCTACAATCATTACTATAGTTTTTCTACGATTCTGAAAATCTATATTTTATTTCAATTGTTTTAGTTGTTTCGGAAATTAGAGGGAAGGGAACATATCTTTTTTGTATTTTTCAGTACATCTTTGAAAATATAATACCTAAAAATATGAAAAAAAATGATTTTGATATACTCATAGCTATCCCTTTCAGATGACGCCTAATAGCTACCCGTAATTATATGGGATTAAAAAAAATAATTTAATGACACACTTGAATTTCCAAATCAATATTTTTTAGTTTTATCCTATTACAATAGATGCTGGTTAACATTTTTATCACTAGGTCAAATTTAAAGTCACTCGGCAACAAGCGGTTTAAAAAAAAGAATAGAAATTTAATTGTACTTATATGGTATGGAACCCAAAAAATTACGGATGATATTTAATTTTAAAATTTATCAAACGACACTCCATTAAATGGGACGAAACTATATTTACCTCATTATAGACGTATGGAAAGAAATATCGAACAAAAATTTTATCATAATATTTTTAAAAAATAATTGTGATTTTTGTGTAAAATACACTACACACATAAACATAAATCATGCGTATATGTCTGAAACTAGAAATTATTAGACTTTTTCAGATCTATGGACATTGGGAAATTATAAAGTTTAACTACTTCTTTACGTGAACCTAAAAACACGACCTTTCTAACCTTATATAAAATAATACATATTTGCCATATTTAAAAAAAAATAAAGGTGTGAATATTGAATACTTTATAAAAAAAAATAGATTCAAAAAGATGAAAATGTTTATCTAACAGAAGTAATATTGTTCATACAGAAAGAGTTCAGAACAAAGTTTTTTTAAAGAAAATTATGAATTCGTTAACAGACATACAAAAATTATAATACCAGGGAAAGCACGTACATGATTGTACTTTAATATAAAGAATGAAGATATGTGAAACAGATTTAAGTTATGGAAATTAGAAAGATCATTCTAAAGTACATTGATGATGTGAAAAGTTTAGATTATGAAAGGGACTGAAAATTCTAGAATGATAATATGCATGAAGTGAAATACCAAGCAGGATTTTCGCTCCCGATAAGATATATTAACAGAAATATAGATATACAATCCAACCAATTTCAAGAGAGAATTTTTATAAACATTAGAATTTTATAGTTAAAATATGGTTTGCACAAATTTATATTCGATCAGTTGACGACAATTTATAAAATTCATTGTATTATACCCAGAGCATTATAAAACTATATACATAATCAAAACATTAACTTCAAAAAGTTTCACTATAAACAATTTTATAAATGAAGGTATTGCACCATTATTTTACTGACACGAATTGTAAAACTTTACATTGTAAAAGAGAACAACCCTCCATTTTTTGGCGAAATTAGAAGACGTTTCAAATATTTTGTCAAAATAATCGAAATTTTGACTATGAAAAAGCCTAGAGCATATATGCTATTCATTAATTTTATAAGGTATCAGAGTGAGATAGCGACAATATATTAGCTTACGATGCTGTATTTCTAGATTTTATGGCATTTTATACGGATATACTTATGTTATATTTGGCGTATAGATAATTACACAAACATTGTGACATGTTATTCTCTTTTCAAATAAGTGTTGATAATACAATATTTTCCAGTGTAGCCTACAAATTATATATTGTTATTCGATTTGAGGTTATATGATCGATGGGTTATTGTATTCAACGAAAAAACGGTAAAAAAATATTAAGCTTTAAAAATATTAAAAATACGACATTGAATCTTTGAAACTTAAAAATACTTAGTTTTTAATTTATTTTCAATAAAAGAATTAATACAGCAACATACACGCTCGAGTAGCAATTGCTTACCAATCTTAGCTCACGACATCTAGAGCAAAGACCGTAAATTTGTTCAGTTTGTCATTTCATCGAACAGGCCATATTATACGGAATTACTAGTGATGTATTATACTGAATTACTACTAATGCACTAGGTATTTGCAGTGATTCGTTATGATGCATTTTAAAAGTCTTATAAAAATTAAACGCATTATGAGCAGCATAGTTTACTAAGCGGAAAATAATATAATAATTGAAATATTATTCTGAAAAGAAAACATTTCAATTATTATATTGTTCGTAATTTCGTAAAAGTAGTTTAAAAAGGTATTATATATATGTCAAAGGCTGCAAAAAAAAAAATAAATAAATATTTATGTAAAATTCACTTACCCATATTAATTGATATACTATTTGAACCATCTGAAAAAAACATTTCAGTAGATATTAGAAAGAGAAGAAATGTAATACACATTTTTATGATCAATACGCCTTGATAGTTAATGTTATAATTTTAAAACCGTATTTTCGTTCGACCGTCTTAATATTATCAGTTTATCAGATAAAAATGCCGATTATTGCTAATAAATTTTGCGGGCCAATAAACTTTTATTCTTCATTCGGACACGTATGCGTAACGAAACTAAAATATTAGTTTTTTTGTGCACAGACAAGAAACCTAACAATTGTATTGAAGTGATGTACGTATAAATGTACGTAGGACTAACAAATCCTAATTAATCCGAACACAAAACTAGCATAATTATTTGCGACATGCGTTATTAATATGTTCGCAAGGGACACACTTCTCGTCCAAAGACATATAGATTCAAGAGATTAATTATATTTTTTCATTTACTGTATGCCCACGTATGGCAATGTAAACCACGTATGCCAAACACATGTATACTACGTATATACAATGCTTGCTTGCCACACTTATCAACGTAATTGCGATTAAAAATCGCAGGCACACTGACTCGTCATTTTCCAATCTTGTTCTCTGTCATTTTCCAATTTTTTATTATATTATTGTATATAATCTAATGTTACGTTTGTTGTGTTAAATATTTAATATCTTTAAGTACGAGAATAATTAAAATGGTGAATGTCGTTCTAAGTAAAATACCTATACAACTGTTTGAAAATATATATCACCATAAAATATTAGGTTGGCGTCATATCACTGCAAAATTAAAAGAATAAAATTGATCTGGACAGAAAAGGAATGATATGTGGCGAAAGAAAACACCTCTATTGAATTAAAATTTGTCAACAAATTTTTACTTGGAACAATTTCAATTATTGAAACAAACATTGTTAATGTTAATATACAAAGTAATAGATAGATTTATGATGAATATTTTTAACCTCAATACTCGTTGACTTAAGCGATATCAATATCATACCTTTTCAAAATTAAGTGATGTAACATTTCAAGGGTGAAAATGTTAGTAATTATTTCAATATAACAGGTAACATCAATACTTAGGGATATATGTTTTTGAGTAAAAATACTACTTACAATTAAATTATGCTTAAATCTAAAGAAACATTTTAACTCATGTATATGTACAGCAGAAATTTATGAATGTTAAACTATTAAAAAACGGTCAAATAACTGTCTTAATTAAAGGAAAGTCAAAAATTTTGCGAAAATCGACTAAATCGTAATAATTCCTCAAATTTACTTAATTTATTTATACTTTGCACGGAAAGAGATATTTTGAGATTTTTTTTAAAAATATGTATTAAAAACCAAGTTATATATTTTTGGAAGTATTTATTAAAACGCTTTCATTTGGTTTTGATATGAAAATTTTAAAAAAATTGTATATCCTCCGCTGCAAATAAATTTAAGATTTAAATATGTTGCTTAGTACATCTTATAAAGGCGTAAATATATAAGGAATATCTCATAAATTATAAAAGTCCTAATCATGTTTGCACCTTCAACGTAAGCTTTACGGAAACTTCTAGTAATGCTGTTTTTTTTTTTAATTTAGTAGTTTCAAAAGTTAGGGCGAGAGAGAAGAAAAATAAAGAAAACATATTTTTTGGACATTTCTGAGAGTGTCTCTAGAACTATCTTATCTTACCTTATAACTTGCTCTTTCAAACATATAGGATTTACGAAGTTAAAAAAAATTACTGGTGGTATTATTATTGTTGACCTTTTAAAAGGAGACTAGCAGAAGTCCATACAATGTTGGGTCTAGCTATTACAAGAATAAAAATGATATTGTTACAGAGAGAAAATGAAAAAAAAACAAATTCGTTAAAAGTTTTATCTAAATCGTCAATCAGGTAAATGAGATATTTTGTATTTCTTTAAGAAAAATCAGGTTATTTTTCACATTAGCTTATAAATAATATTTCTTTGGAAATTATTGAACTATCGAGATGAAACAAAGACAGATTGTGTCTCCTTGTATCCTTCTTCTACGTGTGTCCCATAAATGTTTGTCCCTTGAAACTCACATTCTCTGTAGGATCATGGAAAAAATTCACGTAAAACTGAGTAAGAGCCAAACAAATTCATTTTATCAACAGCAGAGCCATTGTTAATGTCAGTCTACAGTTCATTTATAATTAATTTAGTCAATGGCATTATAAAAAGCAAGCCGTATCGATAATTGTTTGTAATCAATTCTAAAAAGTCATTAAGTTTCATTACTTTACTTAAAATAATATAATATATGTCCATTTATGAAGACAGCTTTTTTCTTTTCTATTATTACTACAAATTGCACTCTACTGACTTTACTTGCTGAATGGTTTGTTATTTGTAATCCAAGATATATCAGATTTTTTAAAAAATGATAATCTGTTTCTCTTATTCCTTCCATTTTGGCCAGTTTTCTTTTTGTATGAATATTATTATGTGTCAAATTTTCAGGAATATATTTATCAGAATGCCTCCAAATTTACTAAATCTTACAGTTTCTTGTGAAAACTTCTGTGATGTAAGTTGATACATTACGATATTACATATTATATAAAACGGTATAAATGGTTGAAGTAGTTTTGTTGTATTATGAAGCGGTAGCAATAGTATTGGAGTGTGGAGATCTGTTCATTGAAATTTGGTCGGCCTGTACTTGGATCGACTCGACAAATACCAAAATTGTATCCATCTTCTATTCTCATAACGATTAATGGGTAATGAAGCGCATCGTATAGTCTAAATTTTAAAGTTCGTTCTTTACGGTAATCCTTTCATTCTTTTCGAAATAATCGGCACTGAAATTTTATTATTTTCCATCTCACTGTATCAATCTCCATGTTCAATTTTGATGTTACCTTTTGGTTCATTACGATACTCCTAAGTATTTATTTTGGCGCCTGAACTTTCACATGATAGGTAGAGGTGACATTTTTAAACATATATATTAAAAAGAAGTTCAATATCTATTTAAAAACAAAACCATTAAATAAGCTTTTATGAAATTTAACACGATTATTCAGTCGATCACTTAATCCTTTACCGAAAATTTAATTCAACTTATCGGAACAATTTTCTACGATTGAATATTAATAATTACTTTGTTAATTACTCCGTTCATTAAATTTACTACCAGTGTATGCAGCATCTTTGTTATCAAACATAATTATACAAACAGATATTTAAATAGCTAACAATTTAAAATATGTAAACTAAAAGTATAACTGAAATATTTGTTATCACAATTAAATGAAACTGCATGAAGTAATATCATTTCTACTATATTTAAATTTTTTGAATAGAAATCCATAAAGTATATTAGTAAATCAACCGTGATCAAAGATATTTTCTACTAATAGTTGTTATTTCGCAAAATAACTACAATATCGACCAGGTCAGGGTCTGATGATGAGTTCTGGAGATGACTAATGAAACTCCTTAACGGATGGTAGTAAAATGGAAGGTATTAAAGATGTTTGCTATCGGTAGTTGTTTCTTTGCAAAATGACTGCATTATCGATCATGTCAGAGTCTGATGATACGTGATGGAGATGATCAATAAAACTCATTATCGGATGGTAGTAAGTAAAAGGTAATTCAAGATATTTAATACTGGTAATTTTTACTTTGCAAAATAACTGCACCATCGATCATGTCTGTGTGATGATGAGTTCTGAAGATAAATAATGTAACTTCTTAACGGATAGTAGTAAATACATCGTGATTCAATATATATGCTACTGGTTAGTTGTTACTTTAATTATTACTTTGCAAAATCTGATATTGAATTTTGGATATAGAGAACGAAATTTCTCAAATGGTTGTTTCTAATTTGCAAAATCTGATGTTGGACTTCCGATATGGAGACCCGAACCCCTCAACGGCTAACAGATAAACGTTGGCAGCTACTACAATCGCTTTATTTCTATGTATTGTTGATATTAAACTTTAGACAAATAGGTCGGTTTTTTAAAAGATATTTTATTTTTAAAAAACCTACTAAACCAGGTCAAAAAAACGAAGGAGTTCAAACAAAGAATTGCAAAGAATAATCTCTGACAATTGATCACCAACAAAAGCTTGAATAGATTTTTAAAGAGTACGATAACATTAATCGGTTTGTTTTGTTTTCTATTGGAGGAAAATTCTCTGTAACACATCGTGGCATTTACGTCACGTAAATAAATTATCATTATATTACGGTTTTCGTTTTATGCTCTTAATTGGCTGAAGATTTTCTTAGGATTTACGTGTGAGTTTCTAAAGCTTAGTTATTTTGAGGAAATTGTGTCTTGTTTTGTACGTTTGTGTAGGTGAAATTTAATTATTTTAACTGATAAACCGCTATCATAAATCTGTAATCTCTTATTTAAAGGTCAAGTGTAAATACCATTATATTATTCGTAAAAATTTGTTAAATTTTTTGAGGAAATTTTGCTTTTACAAAATATATTGCAAATTATGTACTGGGTAATTAATGACATACGAATATCTTCTAAAGTCCAGTAATATTTTTAATATTTATTTTTATGAGTGTCATAATAGCAATGACGTAGCTAATCATGACATTTCAATATAATACCGTTAATTCTCGAATGAAAGCCCTGTTTCCCCTTAAAGCTTGAACTGATTACAAGATATATAAATCATTTAACGGATCAGCTCTAAATTATTTTAATCAAATAATGTAATTACACTGTATGTATACGTAATAATGAATATAGACAAGCAATTTCTGCATGAAGTTTTTCAGGAATTCATTTTTTTATTTAAAATTAACTAGTTTCTTTTCAATCAACGAAGATAATGTATACATACACACACACACACATTTATATATATATATATATATATATACACACTCACATATATATGGTTTTTGTCAGAGCCTGCCCTATAAATACGACAATATAAGATCAAAGATGACAAATATAAGATAATCAATATTATTCTAAAGCTATCATCACAAACTTTTTAAAAAATATTATTATAAAAGCTTTATTTTATGTGATAAGGTGTAAAACAATGGCTGAAAAAGGTTTTTAAGAATTTTTCACTAAAAAGTTTTTATTACAACCTTGTCCTTGACAACGCCTTTGTTTGTCTCTTTTTATCATATAATGACTCAAATTATCAAAGCTGACAGGTTGTAAAAGAATTTTCGAAGACCCCAAAATAGATTTATTTGTCCTTTTATAAATTCTCGAGTTGTACGTAATCATCTCTACACCAATAAATATTGCTTTGAGGCAAGTGGTGATTGGAAGGGAAAAACAAAATTCCAATAAAACTTTTAATTCCTCTACGGTTAAATTAAATTTAAATCATTTTTATAATTTTTGGCATAACAATTTTTAATCTCTGTCGTTGATTTTCTTTTTATCATATTTTCCAAGTATCGTTTAGCAGTATTAGACACACTTTGTGTTTCAAAATAAATTAGATTGCACTTACGCTAAGTAATTGTATTGCTTGTTCGAGCGGATTGAATAGGACGAACTTCACGAATGAACATCATACAAATCTTTGATATCTTGAATATGGCGTGCAATGTCGAAAATGATCCTTAAATAATAAAAAAAATATATAGACACAGATTTATCAAATTGAAAATACGCATATTTTTTTCCCTTTTGAAATAAAACCAAATCAAAATAGTTTTTCATTCCTTGGTCGATATTTTAATTAACACAAAAGTTTTGATATATTAACCGATTTCAAAAAAGAAGGAGGTTCTCAATTCTTCGAAATCTTTTTTTATGTATGTTCAGCCATAATTCTTTACCGGGTCAGTAATTTTGATGATTATTTTTCATTTGAAAAAGGGTGTTATAGGTATAATTCTATATATTAATATGATGATGATCTGTCGATGAGGTCTGGAAATAAACAATGGAACTCCTTGACGAATGCCGTTAAATCAACTACGATTCAAAATATTTGCTATAGTTAGTTGTTATTTGGCAAAATTACTTCTCCACTTACCAGGTCAGGGTCTGATGATAAGTTCTGAATATTGATATTGGAACTCCTTAACGGATGGTAGTAAATTGAAAGTGATTCAAGATTTTTGCTACTGGTAGTTGGTACTTTGCCAAATAACTACACTATCGATCATATAAGAGTCTGGTAAAGCGTTCTGGAGATGGACAATGGAACATCTTATCGGATGGTAGTAAATCAAACGTAATTCAATATATTTATCACTGGAAGTTTTTTCTTTCCAAAATAACTTCATCATCGACCAGGCGAGTGAGTGATGACGAGTTCTGAAGATGAATAATGTAATTCCTTAACCAATGGTAGTAAATTGATCGTGATTAATATATATGATACTGGTTAGTTGTTACTTAGTTATTGCTTTGCAAAGTCTGATATTGGATTTCGGATATGGATAACGGGACTCCTCAATTGCCAATTTTTAATTTGCAAAATCTGTTAATGGACTTTGGATATGAAAAACCTAACTTCTCAATGGCTAACAGCTAACCATTGACAGCTACTACTATCGTTTCATTTCTATGGGTTGTTGATAATTAACTTTAGACTAATAGGAAATGATTCACATATTAGCTTTTTCCCGTGACTTTTAATATTTATCCAATATTCTAACTTAAATTAAAAAAAAATATCTTTTAAAAACCGACTGCAAAAAGGTATGTACTAAAAAGTAAAAAATAATTAACTCTAAATAGGTACCCACTTTTTGCAATAAATAACCAAGTTACTTATTTTTGAAGTCGATCAATTTAAACAAATGTAAATTTTTATATCCTAAATACGCCCTTTATGAATTTATTTAGTATTGTAAATTCATTAGAAGTTAAAATTTTGAATTTACCTTATAAATTTTATTAAATTATAAATTTGTTAAAGTTGGTCGACAGTGCTGGCACCGATTTAAAAAATAAGTAATTTGGTGTTTATTGCAAACAAGTAGATACCAATTTAGAGTTAAATATTTTTTACTTTTTGGTACCTATCTTTCGGTTTTTTAAACGATACTTTATATCGACATATTAATCACGATCGCATCACGAGATATACTGTGTTCGACGTCAGTTTATCAACTACTGTAAGCACAAGACCTGCAAAAAACATACAATTGAAAAGTTTGAACCTGCACAAGATTGAACATGTCTTTGCGTCAAGTTGTAAACATATGTTCCCAGTGTCATATTTTTATTACGGCACATTTGGAAGTGACATAAATTGCTTATATTTAGTAAGGATCTTAAAATTGTTTTCATGTTCTTTGAAGTCAATTTTTTTTCTTATGCAATATACAAAATAATGTTCTTCTTAACGCAACAAAAGTTTATCAATTTCAAAATAAAATATAATAAAATGACGCAAATATTTTTCACTACCAAAAAAAAATTATTTTAATAGAAAAATGGTGTAGAAATACAAATAAGAATTTAATTAGAAACTGTAGAAAACAAAAATATAAACATGTGAAAAAAATCAAATATAGTATTATAAAAACAGGACAGCGGGAAAGAACGGGTTAAAATAATTTGCCTCTAATGATAATCCCATAAAATTTCAAGTTACTCTTAATTTTCGAATCTGTGTTTTAGGTAAATTAAAATAACTTTGTTCATTCCTTCAGTCTTGTCTCTAAGGTATAGAGTTCTTGTCTTATCCAAATCAATATATATCCAGTTTTTAAATCAAATACATGAAAATAACCAATATAAAAATTACTTCTTATATCAAAGAAAATATTAATGTATATAAGTTGTTATTTACAAAGTGGGTACTTATTAATCAGCAGGAACTAATGAATGACAGTAAATGAAAAATAATATTTTCATTATTAATGTGTTTTTAGATAATCGCCTCAAAGTATATGTATTTTGCAAAGGCTGAAAAATGTTGTTTAAATAAACTTTTAACTTTGCTTAATTAAGTCAGTAAAGGAATATAGCAAAATCCAAACTGATTTTATTTATAAATCACAATATTAATATAAAAAGTGTAAACAAAACATATAGGATCACTAAAATACAAAAAGTTAAAATGTTGCAACATAATTCCGCAAGTCGACCATTGAATTTCCTTTTCATTCCAATTCAATATACAGAGAATAAAAATTGTATAACAAACTGTGTAAGTTAATATTTGTATTCACTTTTACGGTTGCATTCGCGTAGATTGAATATCACGTATAATTATTTCATACAAAAACAATACCTTCATTCCATATAAATGCATTATTCCTCGAACAAATTATTTGTTTTCTATGCATTTCTGTGTGGAGATTTGGATACCGAGTGCACTTGTGCGTTAAACTTGTATACGTTTGTGGCTATATCAACATAATGGATGAATATATTATAACGACAGTAAAATTAGTTAGTAACATGGCAAACTTGGGAATTAATAAAAACTACACTATTGTCATGAAAATGGGATAATAGAATTATTCTGAGTTAGTCATGAAAATGGGATAATGGAATTATTTCTGAGTTAAATAGATATAAAAGAAGAAAACAAAATATATTTATTACTAATATTACAGATTGTGTGTTTGTTAGATTGGATTGTGCAGTTTGTATCGTTAGAATCAAAATAACAAATTTAAAAATAATTGATCACTTTTCACGATTTGTTTGTTCCTATATTGATTTAGATCTAGTTAACTTTAAATAAAATCAGTGAAATGCGAATAGAACTTGGGCTATGAGAATTCCAAACATACGTCGTTACGTGTAAATATTACTATAAACATATTACTTTCCCCAGAGTTATTTACTTTCATTACTAATATATTTTTCATTATAATATTTGGTGAAATTGAGGGAAATTTTTAGTAATATTGTTTTTAATAGCTTGAGATTTTGCATTTTTCGAGGTTGGGAAGTGGATATAATGTTTGTTAACATTTTCAGATTTTAAATGAAATTTTTAAAAAAATGCAGCGCCCGGTTCCAAGCCTGTGCCAAAAGCTTCTAAAAAATAGCTGTGACAGGCGGGTTGATACCACGATAACCTTATTAAGATTTCGCTTTTTTATTTTGAGGTACTTATGTACCTAAAAAGTGTACACCTAAATCGACCTTTAATATACAATAAACATGAATTCTTGCCAATAAGAATGGAGGTGGGAAAATTTTATTTTACCTTAATTTACTGCATACCACACTGGAACTGATAATATGCTTGGGTTGATTTGAATACTGGGTGAGATCGAATTACAACGGTGTCTGGCGATATGTATGTATGTACTTACATATTTTCATTTACGAAATCTCAAGGGAGCATCAAAGTAACTACAACCATTTTTATTTAATAGTGCTGTGTAGAATAAATCAAACGATACGTGTTCTATCGCGGAAGTCCGATCCGCCCTCGATTTACACCACTAAAAATGAAACATATGTCCTACAAGCAATGAAAAATTACTAATCTGAATCAAATCGAACCAATTATATTAGCCCGCAAATGGTACTCATTGTTTTTCGTTAAAATTGGTGAATAACTTTCGATGATCTTGCCAGAAATATTTTTTTTGCAGGTATGCCAGAAAATTACTCCCAGGCCATGCATATGAAACTTACTCATTTTGTTGACGGTTTTGTCAGGCTTTAATACAGATCGCTTTTTCCTTGCTTGAATATAACAAGAATAAAAAAAAATTTGTGTCCTTTTTTTTAATTCCTAGTATTTCCTAATATTTCGGCAGACCGCATCGGACTCCATAACTTGGAGAAAATAACTTAAGTAACACTGAATCCCACGTCTCCCATTTAAATTTAATACTTCTTTATTTATAAATATAAGTAAATAAAGATATTTGATTTTTTTTTCAAAAGAACAAAAATATTATAGTTTTAATGGACAAACGGTTACCTTGAATTTAATAAGCTTATTGATGAGATTTAAATATTGACGAGAATGTCAAAGATAAAATAAAACAAACATTATATTTTAATGCATAAAATGATGTTAGTTTAATTTTTGTCATATTTTAATTATTTATAACATTGTTCACGCAATCACCATAAGAAATAAATAAACTTTTTGTAAGACTACTGTCATTTTTTCGCGTGGAAGCCCCACAGCGCATATATACCAATTAATAAATATGGTGTAAGTATGTCGTTAAAAACATTTTAATAATTCATAAAAGCAATACAATTTTAATTTTTTTACCAGCTTCAAAAAGCAGGAAGTTCTTAATGCAACTGCATTTTTTGTTTGTCTGTTATCTCATATGTCCGGAATTTACAGTTAATAGTTTGGAATTTTTTTTTTGTTTCAAAGAGTATATACCCGGTAGTATATTTTCATGAAAATTTTATTAGAATTTGACCATGCAGTACTTGATAAAATTCCTCAATAATAAATAGCGCTGGTCCCATGATTGACTTTGTATCATATTCTCGTAGATTTAACGTTTTTCTCAATAATGAACAGCACTGGTCCCATGATCGATTTTGTATCATGTACTCATAGATTTAATAATTATCAAGTAATAAAGTCACGAAAGTTGTGATACCATTTAAGTTGGCATAAATCTACCCTTTAGCAAAATAAAAGTACATTAATGGAGCCGGAAGGTGGTGACAGGATTTCTTCTCTGATGAGGAGTTTACTTAATGAGTTTGGAATCGTTCCATTTGTCTTGGTGTAAGGAAAAGTTGCGAAGTTAACAGGGAGGTAATAGGGAAGATTAGACCACTAATTTCTTTAGTATTTAATAAAAGGGAAACTGATATGCAATTTATTTAAATTTTGTTGTTTGGAAAAATTTAGTCATGCCGCGACAATGATTCAACTTATACTAGTAAAGCATTTCTTGGTGAGTGTTAATCCATTATCAAAAAATATAATATATAATGATAATAATAGCATACTCTTTAGTTCTGAAAAAGATATAATTATTTTTTTAAAAACTAAATCACCTCATATAACGAAAACAGTAAAATTTTTAGTTTGAGAAAGAAAACAGAAAAGCTATAATAGATATGATAATGGTACTTTTATAAAATTTATTTACAACTTGAAAAAGGTTTTCGTTTTATTTTTATAAATGTAAATTATAAAAGCTCAAACCTTAATTTCTTTTACTTCCATTTTTCCCCCATAAGCAATTAATACGGTTCTCCCTTAAATATTTCCGTTGAGTGGACTTTAATATCAACTTATTTTATTATAATTTCCTATATCTGGTTCATATCGCCATATATTGGAAATCAGTAGAATAGAAAATGTAAAAAACTAAATTTCAAATGACGTTGTGTGTATGCACAACGGCATTTAGATCAATATTATGCGCATCGTAGCTGTCTTCTATCAATGTACTCGTCGATAGGTTCATCAAGCTTTGGAGTAATGTCAATATGCGTCACGTTACAATTATAAAGAATCAAGGACATCTTAAAACGTATTTCCAAAGTCAATTACAGTGAACAGCCTTTCAACTCAATGAACATTTTTCAGCTTTTGTGACTTCAATGTCATTGCTACTCGAAAATTAGTTGATGTTCAATGTTTCTTTAAATGACTTTTACTGTGGTATGCGCCTTTTAAAAAACAATAAATATTCATGAAATATTTAATTTAATTATTTCTTACTTATTTCAATAGAAGTAAGAATTAACAACAACAGCCAATCTTTCAATAGGTACATCTTGCGCATATTATAATTTAAATGTTTAAGTAACATTCCTAAAAGGTAGTCAAACGATTATTTGTGCATCAGGATAAAGTTTAAATTTATTATTATTTTTCTCAATTCATCAAACAATGTTTGAAAGACAACGTAATTTTCATTTTTGTTCAATATTAGATAAATTGAATATGTTCTATAAATTTTTCCACTTTCAAAATTTCTTTAGAAATCATATGTAATCACAATTTTTTTACATAACAAAATCAACATTATCACTTCAAAAAACAACTGAACCCTATCTGCCTTTTCCATATTACCAAGGTAATTATTAACCATTTCCAGGTGCGTTAATTTTTCATTCTATGAAAAAGCAAGCTCGTTGCCGATCCGGTCATTGCACCGACTTGTGTGAAAACCGTGTTATCAAGAAGCGGGTTTGTGTTAAATAAAAATTTCTCTTCCAAGAAATTTCTCTACTAATTTATTTATACATTCACGCTAAGTTTGAAGTACTCTTTTTTACGCTGAAGTTTTCACGTTAAGTATCTTACGATAATGGCATTATGATATGATAACCAAAAACTTCAAGATTTGCGCTTGTTTGTGATATGAACATATATGGATAAATAAGCACCCTATCAGTTATCCAGTACGCTAATATAATTACCGATATCTAATTCTTTCTAATTTTACTCCTTTAAAATAATCAAGGTTTATCGGTTTGCTCGCTTGGAACTAAACGCTTTGTAAATAAATTTTGATTCGATTTACAAAGTTAGTTGAGGTATTTGTTCTGAAAAAATTGCGTATACATAAAATAATTTAATTGGTTAAATGATTGAGTTATAAGGATATTTGTGAAGAAATCCGAAGAAATGTATGTGAATTGCGGAATATTTTGGCTTACACTCTATAAACTATTCGAGATATATAAAAATGAAGAAAACAATTTATATTTCTTACTCAACTTCAAAATAAAAATCGTATTGTTCAATATGCCATAGTGATAAATTATAAAAACTAAAGAATTTTAGTAATGAATTACAAATTTTTTCACTACAAGGGATAAAATTATTCAAAGGTATTAAATTTACGTAAGCCCGTTCTAACAGCTATTAAACGTAAATATTAAAATAAAAAAATTAAACAAGAAATTATAAGGTGAGGTCAATAAAAATATAATAACGCGGACAATAAGTCCAAATCGCAAAATGTAATTCATAAAGCTTCCGAAAAAAATATAAAATGTTTCTCAGCGCGGAATTAAAATTTCAAATAATAATAGGAAAAACAATTATTGTATTTATTATATTTCAATTACAGAAAACTAAAGTACATTTGTGTGTATTTTATGTACGGAACACATCACCGAGATATTCAAAAAGGCATCATGTTTTATAATTGATTCTTCGTGGATGCTCTTCGACCGCAGCTGCGACGCAGTGGATGTTATCAATTGATCGCATAGGTTTATTTCGAGGTCCACTTGAATGATTTAATGTACATTTTAATGTACATAACTTAATTAACTGAACACCAGTGTTCATCCACCATCCCCATCATTAAAACGCCAGATTTCAAAATAATTACAAAACTTGCGTCACACCTCACTGACAGAAAAACCTTTGCAAAAATAAGCTTCCACAGTGAAAGCGCAGTGTACGCCATACTACTACGATACAGTGACTAAAAATTCACGCCAATGAGCTACTGAACCTCTCTCTCTCCGCTAGCCCTGTTGCTTGCCGTGATAATCGAGTTTAATTTAATATCAACGAGTATCAAGTACCCTCAACGGGTATATATTAATTTAATATTACCATCAAACTTTATAAAATATTTTAAATTCCAATCTGGAATTTCGTATTGAGAAAAGGTGACTTTAAAATTGCGTCATGTTTGTTCGGTCGTTCATATATCTATTACCGTTTCTACGGTTTTATACTTGTAAGTAATGAAATAATCTATATAATATACTTGCTAATACAAGTTGAATTAGAGGAATTTGCGTAACTCATCTAGTAGAATGATTGGACGGGGTCTTTGAAATAAAATTCCATGCATAATTTCAATTTTCAATTATAATTTGCGCAATACTAGACTATAATTTGGGCACTTCTAAGCCTTCAGCAAGAACTAGTAAACTAGTATTAATTTTATGTGTGAATCAACCGCATTTATTTTCGATAATTGTTAATAACCGGAAAATATAACCTGTATATTAAATTTAACATATTAATTTTTATTTTTGATACCCAATATTCAAAACATAATACTTGTCTCCATGACAAAAATCTGCATGTCTTTCTATCTCGCGACCTCAAAAATGAACCTAAAATAAAAACTGATAATCATGTATATTGGTTTGTTAAAAAAATTAACGGTTATTAATAATCTGTTAACAAAATTGCTAGCAATATATAAGAATAAGTTGTTTATCGTAAAACAAAACTTATCTATTTAAATAAAAAATATAATCTAAATATTTTTGAAGCGAAAATGACCGATATAAATGTTTAAGTTTAAAATACATAAAAATGTAAAAAAACTTGTTTCATAATTTATTGTATCTTATGCTCTGACGAGGAGAATATAATAACAGTTTGCACGAACGCTGTCAACACTAAGGTTGCGAGTGTACCATAAAAGATTAGGTAACCATAATTGTACAAGTTTGGGTTATAATTGATCATTTTTTTCCTTATATGACATATTAAAACATTTTTAAATTCTTCCAATGTCCTTTAATGGTGCCTCTAATTTTTGCATTCAGAAATCCTATATGCCACGAAAGAAAAAAAAATTATTTGTAGTATGTTAAAATTATTAATACCATTAACTCTAGAAATATTAAATCACATTCAATAGCATATTTAGTTATAAATATATAATACAGACATTCCTCGTGTGAGTGAATTCATTAAATAGAGAGGTTGTATTATTGCAGGAAATCAAAATACCCGTGTACCTATTTAAACAAATGTATCTAAAACCCGTCGTTAACACGTCTCCTACATGCGCCTGAGCTGAAAGCTTTGTTATGAAAATTATTTATAATATTCGATGCGGTTGTAATTAAATCAACACTTTATTATGAAGCTTTGAAAACCATAATGGGGTTTCAGTCGCCGACAAACTGTTTTATAGTATTGTTCTTTTATGTTATATTACGTTACCAAACAAGAGTAAACATTTATTTAAAATTATGTTAAAATTATGTAATAAATTCCCATACAACACTGGTATGACGAAGGACAGATGAGTAAAACTTTAATATTCTCAGTTTCAATTAACCCACAGTTAAGTTTATGGAAAAAAACATAATTCTTTTAAACTAGCGATATCATCTGGCCATGTATGCGAATGAATTTTGCTTATACGTTTAGACTATAGGTTCGTGAGTAACTTACTTGATTAACTAATAGAGAGAAAATATACCATAAAAAATATAAATAAGTATTTTTCGAATACGGATTTTTAAAAATAATTTTTGTGGCTTCCAAAATTTTTTAAAAAATTTCGAATTTTTCTGCTATAAAAACATACAAGATTAAACAGTAAAATTATTGTCATCAATTTACTGTAGTTAATAAAGTGATATAATATTTAAACCATTATATTAATAATATTTGCACTTTTTTTTGTCTAATCCCGCATATTTTTGTAACATTAAGATTAAAACTGTGTGACGTAAATTTTAAAAATCTAAGAAGTGCGAAATTTCTTTGGTGACAAATCTTTCTTTTAGCAATCTGTTTATGTTAATTAGCCATTGAATGTTCCACCACAATTCAATAAGTGAAGAGTGACTTTTTGGTTTATCGAATCTTTAATTTAGGTGGTCACTTCAACTATCTTTGCCCTTGAAACTTAAATGGAAATAAGATGCTGTGTAACTCATTTTTTTAACATTTTTCATTATTTTTACCAATTTTCGTTTTTATATATTTCAAAATTTGTTTGAAAATTGGATACTTTACATTAGATTTTGTGTTTTGTCTACTTGTATAAGAAGACACTTTTTAAATTTTACGTCATTTCATTTATCTCAATGGCACCACAATCCTATACACAGGATTTAAAAACAATAATTGATAGATGTTTAACTTCTTTCGTATGCAACTCTCACAGAAGTAAATCATCATTTATCTATTGCTCTGCTTTAGCATTCTTCATTATTGGCACAAGTTTTAATTTTTGGTTAGTATCAAAGTTTTTAAAAAAATTCGTGATTTATTTTAAGTTCCGATAATTGTTAACATCTATATGCGGATATGAATATATACAATTTTTTTATATTTTTGCTCTTTTATAACCCTCATTGAATTGTAAGTATTTCTGTGCTCGTGTGTCGAAAAACTTAACAACCATTAATCATTATAATAAATGGAAAACCCGTATGGAATTATTAAATTTCTTAAATACCGTGGTTAATCCTCAATTACAACCGCTTGTTCTTTTCAAAAATGTTAATTTACCATACCTTCTTTCACAGTTATATATCGCGAATTGGCTTAAGAAAATGAGAGATACGAAATGTTCACAATTTTTTATTTCTTCTATTGTATAACTATGACTATATTTTAAAACTTTTTGAAACTGTAAATAATAACAACATAAATGATGAAGATACGTCTATATCGCAAATTAAGGTTTATATTAATTTCTACCTTTCACGTAATTTTAATTCTATTCTCTACTCGACCTCGCTTATTCTATCGAGACACAACGATAAAGTACGATAGCTATTTTGTTTATGACTTTCTCCAGAAATAATTTTCGCTCCCATAAATTACATACCACATGCAAAACTACTTTTAAATTTTCATAACACTTTTTTTGGGATTTTCAAGTTTTATTTCTCTTTTATATATATATAAATATATATATATATATATATATATATATATATATATATATATATATATGTATATATATATATGTATCTTCATTCTTCTTGTATTTTTTACGCACCTTAACTTCGCACATTATCAAAGAATATCAGAACGATGTTATTAATTTTCATATCTTAGATCTCTTCCATGTTTCATTCATATTTCTTTATTCTGTTAATAAAGCTATTATCGTATATATTCACACCACAAAACAACTTACATCAGATCATTTCGGGCAGATTTTTTTAAATATTTAATAACAAAAAATATAATTTGTTCATTTATCCTTTTCCTTAGGCGTTTTGCGATAACGCATTTTCATTTTTATATGAAGTATACGTGAAGCGTAGGTATTTCGTAACAAAACACCAGTCATCACGTTTAAGCGGAAACGGAAAGTCGAACGGATCGGCCTTCGACTCGCCCAGGATAAAATGATTCCGAGAACTATTTCTTTTGTTATCCTTATTTTTTTGTTTGATTCTCGAGCAATGTTGAATCTACTTTATTTTTCGCAAAAAGTATTTGGTTACATTATACCATCTGTCTTTAGGCAATAGATTGTTAGATTTTCTAGGAAGATAGTGACATTTCCAAAGGTTTTCTTTTGTATTGAATAAAATATAAACGGATGTTTCGAAGGACAATGACGAGAGGCCAATTTCTTTTTTCAGTTTAATTTCCGTAAGAAGTAAACATTATTTATGAGTTTTGTGGAAATAAAACCAGTTTCAAATATACAATGGTTTAGGAACTGACACCTTATATTACATTCCTTAGAAGTAGAAAATTCCAACAACCTCTTCAAATATAATTCACTGTCTTAAATTTGTAAATACTCTAATTATTTACGTTCAAAAATACTAGTTTTTCTTTTAGCTTTTATTTTTCTTTGAACGTAGTGTACGTTGTTTTATACTATGTAAATATTATGATATCCTCTCATTAAAGTACCGTACTTGTACTATTACAAAACTGCAGTAAAAAGTGAATATTTAATGAATACGTTAATATGAAAGATATGTTTGAAAAAAAATGTATTGAAGGTTTTTCTGAATTTATAAAGAACTTTTTAGGTTTGCTTTCTGCCTGCCTTAACACAAAGACATAATATTGTCCTAAATGTTATAACCTATTTTCATGGAAGAAAGTATTATCAATACCAAGTAGTCAGTATTCTTTACATGTTTATCGGATTTTAAAAATGTTTTCATATCACATTCGCAAATAAGGTTTTGTCTCAGCATAGATAAATAAAAAATATTAATAGGAAAAGTAAACCATATTATTTTAACTGATATTTTAGTACCACGTCTTCATTAATTAAACAAAATTAAACATGTATCCGTTAAACATGTTCAAAACGGTTGATGCATTTGTGGTCTACACTAACACTTGACATGTTAGTTTAGATTTTGAGACCAGAAAGTAAGAAAAATTTAAAGACTGATCTGACACCGATCACTCTTATGATATCTATTCCGACTTACCTTATTACAATAAAATTGTTCTTAAAATTTTGTCCTTATTTCCGAATACCTGATTTTTTTTATAAACGTTCGTGTTCTATTTTCGTTCTTCATTCTATGCTTGAAATAGATTTTTTTTAATTTCGGTCAAAAATGTAATTTTTGTTGTTTCAAAATATACTCACGAATTGCCCCATGTGTATATACTTTTAAATATGAATCAAGATAGCTAGTAAATAAAAAATTTTACTTATCGTATAAGTTAGACACAATCATTAAATCTACTTTCGTAGGCGTTATTTCAATTAATTATTTTTGTATTTAAGTTTTTACCTCTTAAAACGAAAGGTGGAAAAGTGGTTGGAAATTTAGTAACAGAACGTTATATAAAATTATTCTTAACATGGTGCATGGTAAAAGATTTTAAATGTGGTAGGCATGTTACCTTCATAACGCGGACCTGATTCACGTTTCATTTTTTTTATGGTAAATAATTTTCAACAATTCCTCGTGCAGACCTATGCGGATATATAAAAAATAAGAAAATATTGCTACCTGATATCGCACGCAACTCTTTTATTTTTTTTTTATTAATTGTCTATATCTCCAAAATTAATTTTGAAATTAATACAAAAAAAAATTACAGTGTTAAATTGATTATGCGAATTAGAGCCGAATAAGTTTTTGCAAATTTTATTGCTGTGTCCTTTGTGTTATAATATAGATCATCGATATTAAAAAGCTCTTAATGTCACCATAATAGAAAAATATATAAAAATTAACACTAAATTTCTTTCATTTTTGGAAATTTTATCGCTTTCTATTTTCTTCTTCATCAGCATACATTTACTGCAAAAAATTAAGATGTATAAGAATAAATAAAATAATATATAAATAGCTTACATCTACAAAAAAGGGTGAAAACAGGCGAACAGAATATCAATTGATAATATATTGGTGCATTCACACACAGTTAAATTAACTTGATTACTGTAGCCCCAAGAAAGTTTAAGTGTGAATAAAATCTGTGTTCATCCTGTGTGAATTGGAGACAAAAACTTTAAGTAGCGTTATTAAAAGACATATTAAACCTGATTTTGTGCCTACCCACTACAAAAATCAAACTTTGTTATACGTGTTGTTATTTGAATTTGATTAGAGACATTGAGTTGCTCCATAAAAGTGTATTTATTGATAATACTGGTTAATATTTAAAATTCGTTGATCAAATCATAGAACCCTATTTGTTTTTGCATTACGAGAAAAATATCTAAGACAGCTGGAGTAATTATTTTAAAATAATCGCAATTTATATTTTAATTTACTAGCTTTCACCCGAGGCTTTGCTCGCGTAGTTATAACTAAATAATTATATATGCCAAAATTAAAAATATAGCACCATCTAGAGTGATTAAGAGAAATTAAATACCAAGTCTTTATTTTCGTAATTTTATAATAAAAATAACAAAGTGAAAATATTTTCATGTAACTTAGGAATTACAGAGAATTATTCTCTTGCTCCTTTATATTTTTATATAACATTTGAAAAAATCACATCGACCCGTTGCTCCATAGTTATTACCTTTAGCTCCGTTCGTTATTACCTTTGTGTACTTTTATAGTTCGAAGAATTTATAAGAATATTTTCGAAGAATTGAGATTACTTGAGATATGCAGCCTATGTTATTCAGGCAGACCCATCCCAGAAAATTGATCCCAGATTGGTACGCTACTCTTGTAAAAAATCACATCAATCCGTTTGGTTAAGCTTTAAAATAATTTTAAATTATATATATATATATATATATATATATATATATATATATATATATATATATATATATAAATAGACTTTGTTATGTAATTTAATTTATTTATTCTAAGATATGGCAATACATATAAATGTATGAAATGTTCGATTTGTTGTATTGTGTAAAACTTTACTTTAACTTAAAATTAGCATGTTATTTTTTTTTTCATTATTCTGTCGTCATGATCACTCACTTCTTTTTGAACAGGTTACAAATGCGTATGGTATTAGACATTTCTAACCGGTTTTACAAATATTATTTTTTTTTATATAATTTTAGTTCAGTTTCTGTGAGTCATCGGGATAATTTTCTGCGAGTTCTCCCCATCTTTAAAAATCAATTTATATCTTGCCATAGAAAATCTTCTGTGAGTTCTAAATACAGCTTTTTAAAAGCTCTCTTGACTAGAAAGAATTACAAATTTTGTGAAAATATTCTTCGATAAATATTACGACGGCAAGGTAATTACGAATTTCGTTAAAGGCTTTGTTCTTTTATGCGTTTTGTAAAGGATAAAATATTGATTGCAAATTCTGGTTCGGAGAAGAAATAAATAACTAATCGTTAATCAGAATTACTTTCATTTCGATACATTGACAGAATAATTGGAGTTGAAACGAAGAAAGGTTTAATTGAATCGGTCGGTAAGCATAATTCATCGAGCGGGGAGTATATTCGTTCCAAGATAATCCATCTATGAAGATTAAGATTCACCAGGCGTAGGAGGTTCCAGTTCCTTGCCTGAAGGAATCTTCGGGGTTCAAAAGACCTACCAGGTGTCGGAAGTTCCCAGGTTGGTTGATATAAATTGATTTACATGAACGGTGGCGATATTTTTTTATTGAGAGAAATATTGACATTCAGACATATTGTGTATAATTAGGAATTTCACCATTGTTTTGGTTATTTGTACTAGTTTTTGATTTAGTCAATAATTAGAACCAAAATATTATTTGGTTGTCTTTCATATCAGGTAACAGTCATTTTTTTAAAGCTAGATAGATTTTATTTGGCTCAATTGAAATATTTTTTTTGGTTAGGACTTATTTATTGAAGTGGCATTTGTGCTATTTTACATGCCTCGCCATACCACCGTCACTCAGTTTCAGTATTTATAATATATGTGAGCATGAGGTTAGCTCTAAATTTCTGGAGTTACATTTATAGTGACTTTTACAAAATTAGGATGATTATCGTTCGCTTTGTCGAGCGTCTGTTTCACTTTATTAGATTTGTTTTATTTTATTTCTGGTTTTTACACGGCAAATAGTTAAAAAACACTTTTAATTAAGAAATATTTGAGTATGTACTTTAACTGGGAAATATTAATACATATTTTTTATTTCCTTGCATACAAGACAATTTCAGAAAATTAATAATAAAACGGAAAACAAATTAAGAAACACAAATTGAAATTTACGAAAAACATAGGTACATAAAATTATAAGAGAAAGAATCATTAGGAATAGTAACGATACAGGCTCTTAGGAAACGGTATGCGTTAAAATCTTGCAAAACATTCACATTTTTTACTTTAAACCAACTAACGTAAATTCGAGTACGAATAGACATTCGTATCAAATCTACTGAAATTTGTTTCCGGTTTCATTTACTTCTGTTCTATTCAGAAATTCATATTTTAGTTTGTTATACGCTATCAAACGAGTCACCTTTATTTGTATCGTATACTATGTTTGATAAAAACATTTTATGGCAAAAAATTATTTTCATCAAATATCGATATGTCGCCACGATGAATATTAATAAGTTATATCAACTCAGAACTAGTGTGAATAATTCGTTCCAGTGAAATAAAGTCAAATTTAATTAGTTAACAATGGAAAGTCCATGTAAAAAATAAAACACGGAGAACTTTTTCGTCAAATGATACTTGTGAAATTTAATGTTTAAATGCACCGGTCACAATCCGAGAAAATTACTGCCCGACGAAATCAATAATAGAAACGCACGAAATCTTCTTTAAATATACATCACACAAAGAGGTCGAATAATAGTTACATTCTATTTTCTAATACTTTTTTCTAAACTTAAGTCAGAAAAAAGTATCAGAAATTAAATCTAAAAAATGAGTCCGGGAAATATCAAGTTCTGTTAGAAGTATATATATCGTACAGGGTTATTCTGTTGGCTTAGAATCAAGTGATAAAATACATAATATTTGTTAATAAAACTTTGAATACTGTGAAAATAAAAAGTAGATTAGATCAAATATTGTAAACAATGACCACATGATTTTTTTTCAATATTCTTTATTTTTAAGAGTAACTACCCTCACAATATTATGTTATCTAAGCCACAAAGTTAGTAGATATCGTTATGATTGGAGTAGAATTTATTTTAAGATACGTTTACAAAAAAAAATAATAAGTTCAAAATGCTTTCAACTCATTGCTTGTAGTTATATACATTTTAAGTATATTATTAAATTTTATATTCACATAAAATCAAGTTATTAAAATTTCTAAATTCGTAATTTTGGTGTAACATTCTATAATTTACATCATTATAATAAAAATGCCGACCTGATAATATTTGAAACTTTCGGATTACTGCTAGCTATTTACCAACGTTCTATATTATCCATTGATTACATCAGATACACCCAAATACTTTAGACATACCGCGAGTTTAAAATATAAGGGATTTAATATGCCGAACGTTGCGAAGAATATAGAAAAAAGTGCGCTCCAGAGGGATCATTTAACGGTCGAATTAAGCGAAGCACCTAGAATGATTCTAGATACCTCTTTATGGCGTCACCAATATAATTGAATAGAAGCAGACGGTAAATGTTTTAGAATAAAAATACTAGCTGATCACGACCTTTGACTTTTAATAATAGATGGCAAAAAAGAAATCCTATGTAAATATATTGTCACAGAAATATCTGCTGTTTTAAAACAGGTTATTTAAAGAACTCATAAAAAAAAGTGTAGATAGCAACACAGAGTACTTTTACGTAATCTTGTTAGCCATTTTAGTTAACATTTTGCATAAAGCGTAATACGTTATATCATAATTTTTTATTTTAATTTTTTTTTTTATTTTTTAGCTATAAAATTGTATTTTTAATGTATATGTATAATTTTCCCAGCTGCAAAAAATACAGCAAGAAATTTAAAATGTTTAGTTTGCGATTAAAAATCGAAAATTTTTTTTATCGTAGTTTTCACTAAACTTTATTGAAGTATCTGGAGTAGAGTGAAAATTGAAGTAAGCAACCAACACCATTTATTTGCACAGTCAATGCGTAAAGAAAAATATTACATAAGAATATATAAAAAAAATGTAAAGTGTTTTCGATACAATTCAGTTTTTATTCAAATTTCTTGTATGTTTATTAACATTTTGAGTAATTTAAGTTTTAAAAAACCTAATTTTTAGAAGTTTAGAAAATATAAATCGCTATTTTCAAAAATTTGGTACACTTTTTGTCACATTTAAAAATACGTAAATATTTTCTTTTAGTTAGCAATTTTGTGAAGGGGAACATAAAACTTATTTTTCCTAATTCATAGATGTAGTGTTTGTCCATTTAGTGTGTGGACATACATGTAATGTCTCACTCGCGCAAGAGCGAGGTGATGCATTCTCAGTCGCACGACAGAGTTCGGCGAAAGCGAGCTTCTCAATTTTCCCAGAGTTGTGATCGATTTAAACAATCATTTAAACTTTTACAATGATAATAACTTAAATAAACTTAATAAATTTCATTTAGAGGTACACTTTTGTAGCGGAGTTGGTACTAGTAATTTTTTGATGCTCGCGAATATATTCTCCCGCTGCAATACTTGAATGATGATTTGCCTGGATAACCAGGGAAATCATCGTAGTGGTTCTAAGTAAGAAAAATAATTTGTAACTTAGACAACGCATGATCCTTCTGTTCGTCTGTTCGTCGTCTGTCCACACCTTTTCCCCGTCTAGGCAAAGACAATAATTGATCCGCGAGGCCAGACGTCCTGTGGAGATTAGATTAAAATCGCTCGTCTTGATAACTCTGCTTAGGGCTTACTTGCCGATGATTACTTAGACTAATTATGTGAGGCAGTTGACAGAGAGCAAGGACCCACATTTTTCATAACTGCTCTTCTTGTTCTATGTGAATCCAAAGTTAGGAAAGCTTTTAATCAAAGGAGTTTAAGTGGAGCTCGAATCTAGAGCATATTTGGTTTCTTTTAACGGTTCGCTAGTCTCGTTTCTTTCTATGTGAAGTCGTCTGCTATTTCCTTAGCGTGCTTGAAAAGGCGATAGACCTTTGTTTTCTCGATTAATTTTTTCACTGCAGCCTAAATGTATATTGAACATGTGCGGTCAGGCACGTGTTCCTTACACAGACAGGCTGCGGCGAAAACTTCAAACGAGAAAACAAAGAGAGGTACGTCTGTGTACCGAAAATGTGCGGTTTCGCACGTTTTCAGTATTGTCTGAGAAATATGAGATATCTGGTATAACATCTTTATATATATGTGGCAGCTACGGCGATGCTTAAACATCTCCGGGACCACTTCTTTATTCTTCTCGTTTTGTTCTTTATTTTCTTTTTCATAGAACCATTCCTCTTTCATGATGAAAAAAGTCGAATCCACGGAACCGACGGGTAGCCACTTGAAGTTAGGTAGAACGTCGCGTGTGGCATCTCATCGGTAACTATATTACATGTAGGTAATACTTTTCATTCTTTAGTATACATTTCCTATGATATTTTTGCGATCCGGTGAAGATAGATTAGTAGATATCTCGTTCTGTTTTTAAATAGTTCCCTTAGAGGATTGTTCTGGTTAATCCACACGACATGGACGTTCTCGTCTTTGTTTTCTAGTAGACAGCTCTAGCGTAAGTGGATGAGCTCGCATCTTCAGAGGTGATAATTCTATATTTTTGGCCTTTGACTCTTTGCTGACCAAAACAAAATTAAAATAATAGGTTATTGTATCATTGGGCTTTTGATCATATGTATTAATAAAATTATAATTTCTTGTAATTCAAATTAGAAATGCAAGCATTGATTAGTATAAATTTTCACAAAACCATCTAAATTTTTTGAGATATTTTTCTAATATAGAAACGACGATGTCAAAAGTTTTTATTAAAAACGTTCTTCATTATCAAAGACGTTATAATTCATGACGTAAGTGAAAACATTTGGTGACAAAATATTAGAAAGATAGAAAAATATATCACAAAAATTGCACTCAAAAAAAAATGTCCTTATTGAGAAATGCCTTTGGCAAAGTCTGTCCATCGATTCAAGATATTATTTTCAAGAAATGAATTTCAAAAACAGCTGACTGGAGGTATATTTTCAAGTAACTTAGTCTCAAAAATCCTATCTGTGTTAATAAATATAGGTTTGTTTTTTTTTTTCAATATATAATATAATTCATTAAACGTGCTGGTGGCCAGTAAAATCTTGGATGTTGTCAAAGAGAATAGATTTTCAAAATTTGAACTTTCGTTCTCAAATTTCGTAGCTTATAGCCGGTGCAAAGATACTCAATTTAGTTCTTTTAATAAACTAGGATATTAGGAAATATACTTCTGTGCTTGAAAAAGGAAGACTAGTTGCGTTGTTAACAAAATCAAGATGAAACTAAGTTTTAACCTATAAATTATATATTTTTGAGTTGAACATTTTTCAAGTTAAAGTTAGACTAGCTGTACTTCTAAAGGCTTTCTCTGATGTTACTTTTAAGTTTGTATAGTTCAGCCTTTTTTAATAAAATTAGAGCCAAATATATCTGTCTATCATCCTTACTATATAACTACAATTACTACTACTACTACTACTACTTAATTAATTAATTTTTTTTTAAATAGGCCATCATTAAAATTTCTCTAATTGATGAAAAACTTCTTGAAATCGGTTAAATCTGTATAATCAAATAAGAACGTGCACGGTTGTGATTAATGTAGCTATAAAAGAAATTTATAGACTGTTTTCATAATTATGGCGTAACACTCAAGTGCGAAGAGAGATTCACAATTTTTTCGAAATATTCCTTTAATTTCTTTAATTCGTAAAACAATTTTTATCATATGTAAAAATAGCAGAATTTTATTGATATCTTAAAATATTAGTTTATATTCATTAGTTATTAGCTTCAAAAAAGGGACACGAATTATTTTTTGTCTTACGGAAGACATAAACTGTTTTTAAAAACTATTGAATTGAAAATATTCCTCGAAGATATACCATTGATTGATTTGTTAGTTCAGTCTATCAGATTTAATTGAGTAATTATTATTGATAAATACTGATTTAGTTAATAAAGCCATCGCAAAAATCATATCCATTAAATATAATACTCATTCATGAATAACACTTTTTTGGTTCATAACATAAATTATTACTATCGAATCATCTTACGGCTTCATTAAAATTTTTAAATAAAAAGTGTATCAAATTTGAATTCCTGAATTGTTCTCAAGAAAGATCTGTATACCACTAACACATTTTTTACAAGATCTAAAAGTAGGGATGACTATGACCTTTCTATTTAGTACGTATTTTAGTTAAGTAGGCAATAAAAGTAGAGTTTTTTTCCTTTTTTAAAATATAAATTGTGAAAAGAAATATTATGTCACCGGCGTGAAGAATTTAAATTTGATCATCTTTAGTTGCTCGCTTTCAAAATCGTAGCATTAATGAATGCAATAAATTATGTCTTAGCTTTATTGAATTCGATAGACGAGTATTCGAGTATTCACTAATTTTGGAAACATATAGTTTTGATATAATTTCACTAAATATGCTTCCATATTATCTTTTCAGACTTAGTTATCTTCTCAAATAAATTCATATTTAAATTTATTGGTACTAGTCCAAACCGCAAAAAGGCAGACGTCATGGCTAAGTGATACGGAGTTTATCTTGTATTTAATAAAACCACGGATGCTTTTTATTAATATCCATTTTACGATTATTCGATAATGGGCACTTAATATATATAACGCAGTTTGCGTACTCGTTGTCTGGTGTGGATCCTAGAAAAGAAAAATCATTTTTAGTGAATAATGTTGATATATAAAAATGTTCCTAGTTCTCTGAGTGCAGTGTATTTGTTGTTTCTTTCATGTTCCATTAATGGCACATGGTTCAAAACAAACCCGTATAAAACGTGTTTAACTAATGAATTTCAATTCCAATTGACAAGTCTCTTGTACATACTTTCACAAATCACTAAGCTATTAATAATTTCCACCTACGCTCTAACTAAAGTGGACAAGAAGATTATTGGATTGTATTGCGCTCCTGCCACTATTCATGGTTTAATTTACATTTTTTTCAGGAACTCTTTTTTTACTTTTTCGTATACTTTTCGTATTTGACAGCTTACACCATAATAAGTCTTTTCATACGGGCTAAGTTTGTTATTCTTTAAAGTTTTTAGCATCGTTATAACTTCTACTGATTTCTTTATTTTTGAACTAGCATCTGTTTTGAAAATAAATTTGTGCACAAAACATTGTAAACAGCCTTTATTAAAAGACATTCATGCAGCTGCACACCGCGTAATAAAGGAACCTCAGACAGAAAAGTTAATACTCATTCCTTCTGCATATTTGACCACGCGCGAATTAAAACTTTCCACTAAGTCATTCGTTTCATTATGAACTAAACCACAAGAATATAAAGACAATCTACGAGCAATGTCAGTTATTTTGTTGAAAATAACACAAATAGTTAATTCGATAACTAAATTCTTATTATTACGCATACTCACGGTATAAAAATAAGACGAATAGTTAGGATGATGGCTAAATATGTGATAGGGCCCACTAACAATACACTTTTTATATAAACAAGTTTTCCAAGAAACTTTCCAAGAAAATTTCAGGGACGAATCTACACCCCAGCGCTGATCTGATCTTATCCTTGATAAACTTCCGTGTTATCGATGAATTGACTGTATTTGACGTACTGACCAACAGAAATTTACAATATATACGCAAAAGATGGTTTTTATTTTATATTATACCTACAGTGGCATATCTACAAGTCCAGGAGCTTCTGACAGTGGAATAAATACTTGACTCTACATTAGCAATTAGTTAGGAATAAATAAGATCATTTTGTGAAAGTTTTTTTTTAAATCTACTCGCGGTAATGTCTGCGTCTATTTTAGTTCAAGAACCGATGTAATTTTTTAAATAGGTATATTATGTAGATTTAATGCCTTTGTTATATAGCCGAGAACAAGTAAAACAATATTTAATTTTTACTCCTATATGAATCAATATTTTAGTATGGAGACCTATGATTGCTGCAATATCCATAGAAGCTTTACAATTGATGCCATGAGACCGTTTAGACTAACAAGCAAGCGCTATTGCAGTGATCATTGGTGCACCCTTTTCATCTACACTGTCAATGGATTTTGCATAATTTACTTCTTCTCGTGCTGCCTTAGACGTGAAATGCTTTGCTACCTATTCCCAATATTTGCATATAGTATCATTATAAGAGTTATACAATCTTAAATAATATAAAATATGAATATGAATAAATGACATAATATAAAACTGAATTTACCTGTATAAAACTACTACCAATAGACACAATACCAGCAACAGGTTCTTGGCTTCTGTTCAATTTCTTCTGATATTTCCGTGTCGTATCTAAGTCAAAGTTCCTGCCGCACATATCGAAAATAAGAGTAAAATATTAATATGAGCCTGTTCGCTTTTTTGTAATACGTGTGTGAGATTTTCTGCAGTTGAAAACAAAACTGTGTTTAATAACAAAAAATTAAATTTTAATAAATAATTAACACGTACTATTTTTTCGCCTTTTAAATTAAACATTATCTCATTAGCTTCTTCCTACAAAATTGAAAACACGATGTATAAACGATTAAAATGTGAATAAGAATTTAATAGCTTTAAAAAAATTCTTAAAACTGCTGAGGCGCTTGACTTACTTTAATTCTGCCCTGGAAATAAACAATTTAGAACACATTTACATTAAATATTTGAATTGAACAACAAATATGACAATTAAGGATACAATCATTTTGGAACCAGCCTTTAATAAAGCTAAAATATAAATAAATGTTAGAATAATAAATATGTTCTTCTAATATATCGTGACAATTAGTCTTAATTGGCCAATATTGTAGGGGCGACAATAATGACATTTAATACTTTCATTCATAGATATTACTCTATAATCACCATTTGAATACGATTCAAAAAATACGGCATCACACAACGAATGTTAGAAAATATCATTGTACTGTAGTGAACAGCCTCAAATAATAAGATATTATATATATATATATATATATATATATATATATATATATATATATATAAACGCATACACATATGTATATTTAGTATTAGAGTTTTGCAGGCTGTAAGAATCGCGCCTTTTTAAACTTTAGTATCTGAAAATAAATCAAAGTAGATAGCAATTTAGTTCCCAATGAAATAGATTCTCCGTCCATATATCATCTTTGAATAAATTAACCTTATTCTAGAATATCATCTTGGTTGGGAATTTAAAAAGGGAAACAGAATTTATCGTGGTGTTCCATTCGTTTGCATATATTTGAAGATCAAGTCAAACTAACAAAAAGAATGGACGAACTAATCAAAAATGAAAGGTTTTTATTTTACTTACTGAAATAATTTGTTAGAACGAATAAGTAGAATGCATTAAATAATCGTGTAAATGGAATAAAATCGAAACAAGTTTTTATCAGATTGGAATATAATCAATTTGAATATCGATATGACGATAGAATTACTACGATAAAGACACTTTGATATTATAAAACGTGCACGTATCTACTTATAAACCTATCAAGTACGAATATAACTTCCACTAGAAGGTTTCGTGTACATTTAGGTAGCTGTAACACTTAACAGTACGTAATATTTCTATTGAACTATTTACAAATATTTATTTTTCGTAATCTTCTAGTCATACATCACCGACACTGTTTCGTTCTTCATTTTTCTCGCATTTCTTGGAAATATATTGTTAAATACAGAATTGGAAATTATAACAAAATGTTATTATATTCCTTATATTTTATATGATGCGTAAAATTAAAAAAAAATATTAAGGCCTTTATTTAGCCCCTTTTCATTTCTACATGAATATTAAAGTAGTATTAACTAAAATACTTTTACGAGAATTAGCTAGTAAAAATATTGAAGTTAATATTATTTATTACTATGCTAATTTGATGTTTCTAGTGCGCATGTTTTCTGAGAAAATCGATTGCAAACATAGGAAGGCATAAATATCTTACTATACTTAGTATATCTTGAACAGGCGTAAAAATATGGTGTATGTTTCAAAAATTATCATCGCTTTAGTTTTCCAACAATATTTACATGAGCTTCTAAACACCCTATCCTTCATAATCTTTGGTTAAGCAATCTTGAAATATGGAGTGGGAGGAGGCATAGTTTTTGCATATTTTTAGTGTGTCTCCAAAGGTATTATATCCAAAATTATGATAAAAAACTTATAACTAGGCCTTGCAAACGATATCTTAACAATTCATGAAATTAAAAAAGTTTTCGAGTGATTTGACTTTTTCGCACCAAAATTTCTGTGTGAATATTTTTGTGTGCAAGCTATTGGGGCATATGCGGGTTAACATATTTTACTACAATGCCAAATTCCAATTTCTACGTCACGCGATTTCTGATAAAGACGGCAGAAACTAACCGGCAGACAGACACGTGAACGATATCATAAAGTTTTTTTTTTCTTTTAAGGTACTTAATCCTAAAAACAAATTCAAATAACTTTCCATCTGGCCACTTGTGTATTTCTTTTAGCTGCACGCAACTGCGTCCTTAAATATCCAATTTCACAGAGTATCTAAAAAAAATAGGAAAATAGGAAGATTTAGTTAAATTAACAAACTGTCAACAATATTCTTTGCATCAGATAATATAATTAAACAAACACGCATATAATCAATAGATGTATTATGTGAAAATGTTACAAGCAAAAAAAAACTTGTACTTGCATACACTTCTTCAGAATAATTAAAATCAAATCATTTATTCATTTACCATGTACGCTGAAAGATTAATTGTAAAATATAACTAATAGATAATAACTTAACAAAATTTTACACAAAGCTTGCTACCCAGTCAATCAATTTGTGGCGGAAAATACAAATTTATTGTAATTGAGGTGCCTTTGAAAGTATACATATTAAACGTGTAAACATTAACTGTTGATAAAATTGTAAACATTAACTGTTGATAAAATTGGATTTTTTTATATTTTATTTATATATGTATTTCCACAATATAATGGAATGTTTGATATACTATTATTTTAAGTACATTTTTTGGTGCTAAATAACTAACATCCCTCGACATAGAGCATGTCTGTGTTGTTTCTTGTTCTGTGCTAAATAACATGATTACTTTCTATATATCGAAAGATATGGCAATTGTGTACAATACTTATAAGTTATTTTGTTATTAATTTTGTTTAATTTCCTTATTAATGCAGAAACTTTATACCACAGTTATAATTTAGTTATGTCCAAAATGAATATTATGGTTAATGAAGTTTGTAATAAAGCTTATAAGTTTCACTCGTATAAGATACATGTTAGTGTAAAGATTTTGTTAGGTTGGTATGTTAAATAAACCTTTTATATTGATTTTTAATTTTTTTATCATAAAATAACGTTTTATTTAATGAAGTTAAAAAATATACAATCGCAATTAATTAACTTGACATTTCTAGGAAAATAAAGCTGTAATTTTAATAAATTTTGTAGGCATATTTAATTTCGGAATACGCTAATTAGAGAAAGAATTTACTGATGTTTCTCTATTAGAGACGGTTTTGTGTACAGCTTATATTAGATGAAAGTAAAATACATTCAAAGAGAATAAAATCATTGCTCAATAAAAACGTAAAGGTTCTGCAAAATGTAATGAGGAAATAGCGAGTAAATCGTTTGATGAATTTAATCCATAAAGTAGGCGTAAGTAAAACAAATATTTAAAAATTCATACATGAATTTAAAATTTGAAAATTTTGTGATGTATTTAGGGCGGAATAAGATTTATTTGCAAAATATTAGCAAGTTTATCTTAATCATTATTTATCTCAAAACGGTTAAAGAAAAGAACAAAATATATTTTATAAATATATATATATATATATATATATATATATATACATATATATATACATATATATATATATACTGATATATATATATATATATATATATGTATATATATATATATATATATATATATATTTCAGTGTCAAAAGCGAAGGATGGGCAAGCCTGTAAACACTATTATTTATGTTAACTGGAACAAAATTTAAAATAATATCTTATTTTAAGTTACTTAGACATGCTTATGAATATAGCTATTCAAAACCGTAATTATACTAATCGATTATTTTATTTATAAACCCTTTCTAAACCTTCCTCAAAACGTAGAATTATTTTTTTAATAATAGTTTGAAAAATTGTGTATTGAAAGTTTTGTTAAGTATCGATTTATCGTCGTAAGTCCTGTCATCAACGTGTTATTGACCCAACTTCGAGATTTGATGATAAAATCTAAATATATGGTTAACATTTATATTAAACTTTAGTCAAGAGCAGCAATCTTTTGGAAAGTACAGTATAAAAACTGATTAAATATAGATGGGCAATATAGATGGGTATGCTCCTTTTTTAAGTCGTGATGATTGTACCTAATTCAACATTATTGAAAATGGTGGCAAATACGGTAAGATATTCTATATCACACGTTGTCATTGCAAATTGAAAAATTTTGCCACAATTCACTTCTAGTCAAAGACTTTGAATGTTATAAAATTATTATTTACTATGAAAAGCAGGTAAATGGTATTTAATTTCATAATGGGCGACATTATCAATTTGTTTTTACATTTTATCATCATTGAATTATTAAATATATTTGGCGTTAATTTTGTAGAAATTAATTATTCACAGTTAAATGAAACTACGTGATGTAGTAATATTTCTACTTTCTTTAAGTTCTTTACCACGATCTAGGTTTCGTTGTATTACAACATCTTGAGGTGGGCTATTAGCATTTCGTTGTATTACAACATCTTGAGGTGGGCTATTAGATTAACTCTTAGAAACATCCAACAGCATTTATATGTTTCAAGTACAATAGCGGAAGCCTGGTTTGTGTGGGTTTTCCTACTGCTTAGTAAGTTTATTGTAGGGGAGCGGTGTAGGTTATATTACATTTCCGAGAATTATAAGATATACCAATATTTTAGTTGGGGTATCAAATTCAAATGTTGCAAACGCATGTGAAAATGCTGTAATACAACGAAACCTAGGTTGTGGTAAAGAACTTAAAGAAAGTGGAAATAATACTACATCACGTAGTTTCATTTAATTCTGAATAATAAATTTCTACAAAACTTACGCCAAATATGTTCAATATTTGACGCCCTAGTTATTAAAATAAAAATTACTAAAAATAATTCGAAATATAATTTCTCCCACCGGTTTCGTTAAAAATTATCGTTTTTAAATGAATATAATAGGTGAATAAATATTATAGCTAGATATATTCGAATTAGTCGATCGAATCAAATCATTTTTATTTGAACTATTTTTAATTTAAATGCTTTTTAATGAGATCTTAGAAAATCATTTATATCCTTACACATACAAAACTTACATTATAGATGAAAGTAACGGTGTACATACATGATATATATAAGATTTTTTGTAACTCCGAATTGCTTGCAGAAAAAAATATTTGATTCGATACAATAATATATCAAATGCGACGGATTTAAAAATATATTATCGTCATTAATTCGCCGAGGGTTCCCGAGCATTCACCCCAGCTGAGCTTCTGCTATCCGGAAATTGAAAATCAATTTTATTTTACGAGATTATGAATATTCAATATTTATTTTGGTATTTGTTGTCGGGAGAATGTTTTACAAGTAAAGATTAAATGTATATTATGCATGATATTTGTTTATATAGGACAGATGTTGAAGAAAGAAATTTTGGGTAAATAACTGATTATGATTTTAAAAAAAAGTTATGATAATCATATAACGACTAATAGGAGTGGGGAAAATCTTTATTTTTTTAGAATAATGTAAATATGAACGGAAATTATATTTCCAATATGGATATTACCCAAACTTGTGCATTCGTACCCGATTAACGTATTTATTATATCGGTAGATTAAAGCAGCACTGCTACTCAACATATTTCGCAATAACACATTAAGAAACTATCTATTTAGAGAGAAAAAAGTAGGCCAAATTAATATTACGTAATGTCTATAAATTTTGCGATATAAATTTCTTCAAAAGATGGGAGTCAATGCTCCTGTATCACATAAATATGGATTATTATTATATTATTATATCAACGATTTATTAATGTATATATATATATACATATATATATATATATATATATATATACATATATACATATACATATAAATATATATACATATATATATATATATATATATATATATATATATATATATATATATATATATATATACCAAATGTGTTTGTGATAAGTAAAATGAGCATCATTGCCGAATTTATTAACGAATATTGTTTTTATCAAGTCAATAATATAAAAAGTAGTATAATATAAAAAGGTTTGAATACGCCCACACCATGCCCATATCAGCTAGTATGAAGATAGGAAAAGCTTGAGTCAGCTTTTGGATCTCTTTTCATCCGTTAAAGAAAATTCCTTTATATTATTAACATTTGGAGAAGTCTTTTAATCTTAAAAATATTCAAAATATCCTAAATAAATCCACTTAGAGCATTTCTCTCTTAGAATACAACAAAAACCCAATTTTTTCTAAAAAACATAATCTAGTAATGTATAGGAACATACTATAACCTTGGTCGGAGAGAGAATGTTGAAATGTGTATAAAAATTAGTGGAAGAAAATTAGATTATTGGGTAGAAAAAGGCGGTGAAAAAAATTATTTAAATATTTATACACTTAAAATTGGAATGACTTTTTCCCTCACTTCATTGAAATCAATGGTTATTGAAAGTAATATAAAGACAATAAAAAGAAATTAATTAATATAAAATTGTTATTTAATGATATTATATATATGATGAAATTTAGTTGCTTTCATTCAAAATTAGTTGAGAGATGAGTTTTATCTCTTCAATTATCAAGCTAGAATTTTGGGAAATCTGAAAACATTGAGATTATAGCGTTTAGCAAGTACTTTCAAGAAAAATTGGTAGGTTTAATTACGTGTGAAAAATTATTTGTAATATACTTTTTATTTAAAACCTTTACATTTAATTAAATATCAAACTTTAGTTTTGCATTTTGCAAGAAAATATGGATGTGAAATTCATATTACGGAAATATTGTGTTTCCACTGCCGAGAAGAAATAATTAACAAGTGTGGAGAGGATCGATTGTCTGCTCACTTATTTTATGAAAATATGAAGAGATTCCAGTTTTCAGTTATAAATTCATCATGTTCATATAGGATTTATGGCGACATAAATCTCCTGGGAGGATTATATTTTCTAATAAAAATTACTAAATTTAATTATTGAAAGACTTCATAATATTTGAAAGTAATATTATATGAAATGAAATACGTTCCGTTTTGCCAAGTCTCACATGGTTAATTAATTGGGTCGAGCACCCTGTCAACTACCAATTATTATTCAACGTATGAGCATAAAATATTCTATTGTTAATATTGGCTCGTGTTTATTTACTCAGTATAATTGGATATACGTGCTGAAAGTGCGTAGTTCAGTGTCATTGTTTCGTATTTACTTGAATTATTCCAACTGAGTTGCTCTATCAATAAATATTTACATTTATTGGCATATCTTTAATCATAAGTACATAAAAAAGAAAAGTCAGGAAAATATTGATTGTCAACATAAACATAGTAATACATTTCTATTAATAGTTTTTTTTATATATTTTAGTACTCAGTGTTTGAATAAACATTCAAAAATATTTAATAAAATGTATTGTATGTTCATCATATTCCAAAATTAAATTATTAAAGTTGTTATTATGTACAATGCATCAGAGGTTTTGTTTATAGAAGTGATACGTTCGACTTCATTGCAACAAAATAATGGTACACATTAGAATGATAAATAAAGTTTCATAACTGTTATTTTTTGCACGTGTATTCTATATATTAAAATCGATTTCTTACTAGTATAAATACAAATAATAAAAAGACAGCTTATTTATAGTTTTATTAAAGAAAATGATGTCTTAACGGATAAATGAGTTGAATTTAATTCCTATAATTATTCTTTATGACGATTGACCGCTTCCTTTTAGATAGGATAATATTGTAAATTACTTTGAAGTGAGATAACTCTGTCAAATGCCCCAATCTCAATTTCAATTTTATCAACATGTTAATACTCACATAAATAAAATAGAATCACAAGTTTTTCTCCATTAAAATGCGTTTTTTCCACGAATTTAACGCTAAATTTCTAGGGTTGTTAACTATAATATTTGAGCAAAATTCTATTATCGTCAATATTTTTCTTATCCGTCAGTCTGTCTAGCTCCTAAATATAAATACTGGAGTTACAGGTATATTTTAAATGCTGCCCGATAATAAAAGATATAGAAAGTATGGGTGAAGGGTATGGGGCTCTCAAATTTAAATTGGGGACTGAAAAAATTATTTTTTTAAATTGGTTTGTGAGTATCATTGTATACAATTTACGTGGAATATTTTAATAACCATGAGGAATCAATTTCTGGTGTGTTTAATTAAAAGTATTCCGTTTCTTAAAGAATAATAAAGTTTGGTTTCATTATAATATTTTGTACCTTATTTATAAATGTACATTCTTTTTTTTGCATCAAGTTTAAAAAAGTTGGACGTCCTGTTTTGAAATATGAATATATATATACATATATATATATATATATATATATATATATATATGTATATATTGACGACCTACATCTCTATTGGTAATTTTTAATATTTTTAATTACTCTCTGGCAAGCGATAATTTTGGAGCAATTAATAATTTTAATAAAAGCCGTCACATTTAAAATCCAAAATAATATTTCCGGAGCAACTTTTTACTAAAAATAGGGTTAAAACTCAAATAGAGTGTTTAACTACACTTTGAAAATGAAAGTGTAACAGAGAGAATATGAAAATATAACAAAATAAATCACATTATCATTATCACAATTAGACACAATCGAGCTATTCTTATGTTTGTATATATCGTTAAATTTACACGATGGATTAAGGTACCAAATTAAGTTTTAATTCAAATAGAAACAGAAATGTTTAGATGACGAAATGTTGACCGTAGCAAATGTAACCGCACATCGAATTTCACGAAGTAAATAAACACAAGCCAATATATTATGAGGGACGAGTGCTGTGTTCGTGGATTGAATAATAAATGACAATTGGCATGCCTGTTAAACTAATTGATTAATTACGTTATATTTAGGGATATGTAATGCCATTTATTTGATAACATTTTTTTTTAAGTATTTTACGTCGTTACTAACTTGCAAGAAATGATACGAAATCAAATCAGGACGATTGAAAAAAAGCATGGCAATTGGTATTATGTAATGAAATCCTACGTAGAATATTATCATTATATTTTTCACTTAAAAAAGTAAAACCTAAAAGTCAATGAAGATAAAAATGCAAATATTTTCTTGATTCAAAAATCATGATAGAAATCAAAATATTTTTATCCTAAATGTATATTACTTACGAAACCAGATTACTAATTTACTAACCAGATTTTAATTATATATAATTTTTTTTACAATTATTCCTTTAATTGTTTGAACCTACATATTTAGATATTTAGCAAATCAAGCATCTAAAAGACCCATAATTATTTCTAGTTATTGAGTTATACACCAAATAAAGACTACGCTGTGAAAATAAAATGAATATATTGAAATTTGGTAAATAACCGTTCAATATTTTACAAATACGGGTAAGAATTTGAAACAAAATATTTCCCGATTTTTAAAAAAAATGTTTTGGTTTTCTTTAAAATTATACATTTATTTTCTGGCGCATGAAATATTACTTTCTTTCCTTCATTTATTTAAGGACTTTAACGTATACAGTTAACATATATTGCGGACATATGGCTACGGTACTCCCGTAGTCATAAGTCCGCAATATGCATTAACCGTATACGTTAAGCCTTGCCTCTCACAACTAGCAAATACTAAATGGTGTTGTAGTAAACTATATAGATTGTTAAATTAACTAAAATTTAAATAAAATGAAAGACTTATAAATGAGCATTTACATGAACCTATGTATACACATACATCCTCATATAGACATTTATACACGTACATTCTTATATATAAAACTACAAATTACATGAGATGGAGAAACATAACATCATAATGAAGGGGGAGGGAAGTTAAGTATTATGGGATATTATCAGAGGTATAACTTTATTTAAACCATTCTTAAACACTTATGTAAGTAATAACTTTTAATTTATGATGAGAAAGACAACTAGAAATATTCAAATCGCGTAATAGAGTTTAAAAAAATACAAATATTAGGCTGGTTTCGAACCGCAAATAATTTGACACGATACCGAAACTTCGAAATGTGAACCGAAATTTGCCGAAGATTTGGCGGATGCATAAATTGTACATTGGGCATAAATCAATTTGAAACATAAAAACAATTGTATATGTCGTTATTTGATAAAGAAGACACTTAATTGTGTCGAAAAGTTATAAACTTGCGTTTTCTAATGGTGTCTCTGATAATGTAATAAGGAAGCAACAACCTAAATAAATTTCGATGAAACGAATAAATATTTCAACAGCGTTCAACTGCACAGAGTAGTTTATTGTGTATTTAACACCCATATTATTACGTTGTCGACTTTACACAAACTTGCAATAAACGGTAGTGATATCAATCGCGGAACCCATTTAAATCATTAATGTGAAAGCTTTTATCAAAGCTATGGTGGGATTATGTGCGAAGCCATCTCGATGAATTGTTAAACATGGATTGTAACTGTTAATTTATTCACGCCAATGTGACTACCTATTCAAAATAATCGTTATAGCTAAAATGTAGCTAATTCAAATATATTATATGACGAAAAGAAATATTTCTTCAAACTTAAAGTAAGAAACAAACATATGAGAAATAAAGGAGTTCTGACAAAGGAAAAACTCCATAATATTCTAGATTCCTGTTTCTTTTAGAAACAGGAATCTAGAATATTATGGGCACGTGAGACTAAATATTTTCATATATTAAAAACAGCTATATACTCAATTTTAAAATTATTTCAGTCTAATTTATTTAGGTAATCTTTTAAAAACATTAGTTTTTATCGTGGAAATGAAAATATTTTCTTAGCTGTGATTGGCTGTTTAATAGAGTATTTACATTTATATCTCTATTCGTATGATAAACGAATTCCATGTAGGATAGAGTTATAGGTATTTACTGCTAATTTTTTTTATTCCTTTTTTGGATATAGAATCTTATTAAAATCTATCTTACTAAAAATATTTATTAATACTTTTTTAGTTTTGTTAAGACTATAGAACCAATTTAATGCATTTTTTTAAAGCAATTAAATACTTAATTTTTTTTAGTATAGTATAGAATGTATATGTAATACTCATTTTGAAATTATATTTGAATAATATATTGTAATTGGAGTGTTTTGTTTTGTTTTTAAGTTAATGCTTTGGCATAATACTTAAAGAATTTATTAAAACAGAAATTTTCTCCATGAAGAAAAATTAAATATTTTTGCATAGATTATTAAAAATATTAAAACATTTTTGGAAAATAACAAAATTTACTACATGATATTGTGAATTGGATACAGTCAACACTTTTGTACCTTTAAAGCAACTGGCGACAATGATGTATATAATTTTTTTTTATGAAATTGTTTAGTAAAAAAAGTGGCTAAATTTTTTTAACCCTTAATTAAACGCATTAAAAAATCAAATAAATAGTGGTATGGGGTCACCAGTGACCCCAAAAGAATGATTAAAAATGGCATGTCAAAATTAATAAAACGATATATCATCAAAAATATGAAATTGCTTTATTTTAATTATTTTTATATAAAAATAACTAAAGTTTAAACTATTAAAAATTAGAAAACTTTCAAACCCTTTTAAATTTGCTAATTTTTGGAATAGCCAAGTCAAAATGGAAAAAATATTAATCCGATTCAGAATCAGATTCTTCTGATTTGCACCCAGTGCAGTATCCCTTAAAGTATTGTTGACAAGTAAATTTACTACATTTATTATATTTGGCTGGGGTTTTTGTTTTTCTTTCTTGGGCATGACGAACAACGCCCGCGCTTAGCTTTGCAGTGATGCATCTCTTCTAGAGCATCATGTACATTACGAAACAGTTTTTTGTTGACGAAGGGACAGCGTGTTGCCGAACTCGACTTTTTGGTAATATTTTAATAAATATGATGCTTATTTCTTCAAAAAACTTCGCCTGATGTGTGTTACTCTTATCAGTGTTCCCTCTGCGTATGACCAATGAGTTGATGCCGGATATGTTCATAAGGTGATAAAATATAGTCAAAGGCCATTTTTTCGTTCTTATTGCAATGTTATAATTAACACACAGTTGGTAATTGCAGTCAATACCACCTTTTGTGGCATTATAATGAGTAATCATTTTTTATTTCTGAGTGCGGCCGGTTTTTAAAGATCTTATCATTATGCATGGTCGAAAGTAAAATGACAGTATTTTTTATTTAGTCATATAAGATACCATACTTAGTTGATTGTAAAATCCGAAAAGTGGTTGTGGTGCCGGAAAGGGTTTTCTTTTATTCAGAGTACCAACTAGAGTCAATTATTATTGAGATAGAAGTCACACCTTGGCTAGTTTTATATTAGTGTACCAGTGGCCAGTTGTAATATTACAATCGTTGCACTTAATTGGTTCAATTAGACGTTTCACTATATCTCCTAGCATTAGATACTTGATATTCTCCCTCTTGTTGTTTACTAGAATATACCTCAAGCTTACGTAAGTAATAGTTTTTTGAATCCACCCTTACCTGAAGTTGTATGCCATATTTTTTTGACTCATTAGGCATGTAAACTTTTCCTTTGAAACGACCATGTGAACAAACCAATCGCTTGTCAATAGTTAAATTCTCACCAAGGGAATAAGCTGCTAAAAACTTGTCTTCTAAAATTGTACACAGATTTCTAATAGCTGATAAATTATCAAATTTCTTTTTTTCCTCTCGGAGTATCATCAAATTGTAAATATTTTATTAAAAATAAAAAGAGTCTTTAAAACATTGTCATCTGAAACATTTCTGCGCCTGATCCAATTTGTGTCCATAAACCAATAAAATTCAAGTGGAAAGCTCTGAGAACTTCAGAAATAAGCCTAAAACTGCTTTTATTTCCACAAAATTGGTAAGAAGTGCATTTCAATCTGGCTGAAAGTTATCTATCATCTTGTCAATTTAAATGTTGGTATTCACGACAAGAGGTTCAATCATTTAAATGTCCATAAATAATTAGAAACCTTGTATTGGGGATTTAGTATTTCTGGCATATTATTTAAATCCCGTTAGATAAATAATAATATTTTTTGCACGGGTCCTCATTGCGTTTGATGGTGGTTCTTGAGACCATTTTAACTTCGGGATATTTCTTTAAGCATGTCTCAATAAATAATAGTTACCCTCCGATCATTCAGGAATATCTTCATTATCTTTGGAATATCATCGGACACTTCTTCTAGCCATTGATGTATTTGTCTTTCTGGATTTATTTTTAAACTGCAAACTGAAAAAAGGCATAAATAACAATACAAAATTGGAAAAGTTAGAGAAATAAATGTTTAATAAAATAATACACGAATACAAATGAAAAGAAATAACAATATCCATACATATTCTAAGTAAAAACATAAATTAGAAAAACTCACCTCAGCCAAAAAAATGTTATATAAGTGGTCGAATGAGATCAGCATTTAAGGTACAGCAACAGTTGCGCATGCGTTGATGTTCCGGCCCACCCCGCGGGAGGCAGAATGCTAGCGCGAATTCCTGGCGCCATTCCTGGCGCTCAAACACAATTATTTTTCAATTTGAAATTGTCTTTACCCCATGCACCTAATTAAGGGTTATGTGAAAGACAACATTTACAAAATTGCCATGTTATCAAATTAGTCAACTGTTAAACATACAGAGTTAATAAAATTTCAAATAATGTCTATTTTGTTATACTTTCATAAGCATAGCGTCAGTTTAAAATCGTATTCTGCAGTCCGCAAAACGTATTTTCCAACGGTCCCAGTTATCGACGTTTTTCTTATGGATTCTTGTAAACCGGAATGTTATTATTTTGTGGAAATAAAAGAAAATATACTATGCATGTAGCAACTCCAAGAAAGAACAGAAAAATACGCGTCTTTTAATTAAGAAACCTTAACTTTACTTAAATTGCCCTAAACATACATAGCAAGGAATCAGTCATTCCTTCCACTAATTTTCCACTTCCCTATTCAACACTATAAAATCAAATACTTCTGAGAGTTACCATGATGAGATTAAAATAAAAAGGTAAAGCACATAAAAAGCGGGGGTAAACATTTAATGAAATAGTATAATAAATCTTCGGAAACCCTTAAAACTGGTCACTTAATAATATAATCTACATTTGTTTTCCTAGTATTGTTTTAATTTTATTTTAATGGACAATGAATGTATTATTTGTATTACTGAATGATAAAGACCGTATTATTATAAGTAAAGTTTCAACCAATATCGATTTTATACCGCAAAATGCAAGGCGTTTAAGTGTATATACAGAATGTTTTGGAATCAGATTAATAAGTTGTACGGGTCCTTTGATGGCATATTTTATCTTAATTTTACTTATATTACACTAAACATACATGGCAAGGAATCAGTCATTCCTTCCACTAATTTGCCACTTCCCTATTCAACACTATAAAAGGAAATGCTTCTGACGGCTATAATGATGAAATTAAAGTAAAAAGGTAAAGCACATGGAAAGCGCGGGTAAAAATTAAATGAAATAATATAATAAACCCTCAGAAACCCATGAAACTGGACACTAAATAATATAATATACATTTGTTTTCCTAGTATTGTTTTACTTTTATTTTAACAGACAATGAATATATTATTTGTATTACTAAATGATAAAGACCGTATTATTAAAAGTAAAGTTTTACCCAATATAGATTTTATATCGCAAAATGCAAGGCGCTTGAGTGTATTTACAGAATGTTTTGGAATCAGATTAAAAAGTTGTAGAGGTCTTTGATGGCATATTTTGCCTTACTTGTTCAAGGTGTATGTGTGTAAATGAAGCATCAACCAAGTTGTCAATTTACCAAGTTGTCAAATATATTCATTCTATTTGCAAGTGAAATGTATTATAATAAATAATACGCACACGTAATAATACACACACACATACACGTGTGGTATGTGTGTGTATGTATACATAAAAAAAAACAGCCCCGTGCTTTGGTCATTTTCAAATTTAGTTATCAATATTATTGTTATCACATCCAAAATGTTGCAAGATAAAAAATGATTTTAACACCTAGAGAAAAAGGCTACATAACACCTAGAGGCTAATTCAATGTGTTTTGTTGTAAAATCTGTCAGTAGGGGGTTCTGAACCAGCAATTAAAATATGACCAGCAGTCAGTTGGGTCTTGAGATAATTTTACCGTTAAAGTTAACTCTTGCATCATTTATTTCAAAATTCAAGCCCTTAAAAGTGTTTTGGTTATGAAAGTGCCCAATATTTGGCATAACGTTTCTTGAGTTCTATTTGAGAAATTCACACTTGAAGATTGTGTTTACATCTGTCAGTGTTAAGATAAAAACAGTTTTCAAAACTTTTCATTTATTAGCATTAAGATAAATTTTTTCTAGTCTATTCAAGAGTGCAAGATTTTCCGAATCAATGACGTTTTCAAGAAATCGTTAATTTTAAGTGTAAGCAATGTATTCAAAAAGAAATCCACCTGGAATACTTCCATCAAAAGTATAACTTAGAAAAACTTTGCTCCTGAGATGGTTATAAATCTTGAGGTGGTTATAAAAACAATGGCAATGCTATAATGGAAACAAAAACTAGTATACACTGATTGAGCCTTCATTTCATCCTTTTACACTATATAAAATTTCGAATGTATGGCGTGTTTTAATGAGAAAAATAAGACGGTCTCGTTATGTTTGTCGATGTAATAAAAAACAAATGCCAGATTCTTGTTTTAGACTTCCACTATCATGATCTGTACGGCTAAATCGATGAAAACAGATTATGGAGAAGAAAGCGATAGGTGAACGGAAGATGCGTTACCTCCTCGTTCGTTTAAATTTGGGATAATTTTTCTCCCACTCCATCGGGGTGAGTTGTTATTGAAAAATTATTTAACAATGACACGATATGATTAATTGCAGTATTTTTAATTTAGTGTCACTATTCATTCATAATATTCATGAGTTCTGAACAAATAATTTTCTAACCAAAATGTTAATTTATTAAGTACAATCTGAAACGGTCAGCGAAACCAGTTTCTATGATTACATTATATATTATTTATTAGCGGCCTGTAAATTAAAGAGAAAAAAATTAACGCCACTTGTCACTGTTTCGTATTCTTTGACGTTTTACTGTTAACTTGTTTCTTTTTAGATAATTACATTACTAAAACGCTAAGTCTTTATTTCGTGGTAAAATATTTATTTACCTTAGAGAGATCTGAAAATATTGAGATGATAGCTTTAGCAAGTTCTCCCAATAAGAACTTGCGTGTGAAAATTCTTCTAATTATTTACTCAGTTTTTGTCATAAATTGTTTTCCTAACAACATATTTTCAAAATGAAGGAAGATGTGTTTAAAACAAAATAAATTATTGGTATAGTTTTTCGTGTTTCTGCATAAGCACCATAATTAATATTGTGCTGTGATTTATTGATAAGGTTTTTAGCCAACACGTGTCATATAAAAATACAATGTGAGTTTTAATATTTTTAGGTAAGTAAAAATCCACTTTAAACTTTAAAACAAGCTTTTCAATTAAATTGTATTATATATTAATTTCTTATTAGTAATAACCGAAGCATACACTATAGGGAGAATTTTTTTCTATTCCATTTAATCATGTCCCACAAGGTTCACGAAAGTTGACGGTATAATGAGTAGCGCTTTTCTATAATTAATAGACTGCTGAACTTAAATACATGAAACTTTTCAATTATCTAAAAATCAACTAAAAAAGCAATCGAATTACTTTTCACCCCGTTAATATTATATTTTAATGCTATGCCTAGAATGCTAAAACGATTTAAAATTTCAAAACCGCTCAAACAAGGGAATGTAATAACAAAAGATTTATACACAACACTATTTAAAATTCAGTGTTCACTTGCAAAAACTAAATTTTTATTCGATCTTTACATGTTTGTACTTTTAACAAGTGAGTGATTTTTTACCATTGATTTTTGACATCAGAACTACAGTGCTGTGCAAAATATTTTAAAACACATCTGTTTTATATATAAATTTATTTCTGGCACTTTTATGATTTAATGCAACGAAATGGTCAAATATTAATAACTTTTACTTTTTATTATGACCGTTATGAAGAACATAAATGCTGGTAAAAACGTATTAATTCTTAATAATTAATGTTGAAGTAAATAATATATGCAGTAAACACCACAAAATTATAAATCAAATGTAGTAAATGAAACTAAAAAATTATATTTCAATAGCAACTTTGTAATCAGAATATAGTTAAAATCTGAAATAGTCCATAACTCTACTTTAAACAAGATGGAGTAACAGAAAACATGAAAATATGATAAAATTATTCATATTAGCATTGAGATATGGTTGAGACATTCCTATGTTTATCATATATATGAGTTTACATGATGGGTTAAGGTATCACACTAAATATTAAAATAAACAACAACATAAGTATGTAGATAACGAGCTACATATTGACGGCAGCAAACGTAATTGCGCATCTAATTTAATTGAGTAAATGAACATATCCTAGATATATATAATAATTATAATAAAACCTTTATTGACTGACCTTAATTTACAGTTTTAACTTATACTCTACACATAATAAGCTGTAATATTTCAGATCTTATTAGATAAAATGTTCGTCAGCAGCCAGTTTATTGGTCAGGTGGTCCCTTGACATAGGCCTCCACTCATATCTATTCCGAGCTAACCTTCTTCATCCTTTTGGTAAATCATTCTTCCATCTTTTGATTTGGCGTCCTTTCGGTCTTTTCCCGTTTCTAGGATACCATTCTATTACTTCTCTGTTCATTCTCATGTTTCTATACTTCTCTGTTCGTTCTCCGTTCATTCCATTTTTCTCTGTTCATTCTCATGATATAACTAGTCCAGTTCCATTTGAGTTTTCTTATTTTTTGTAAAGTTTGCTCATCTTTGTTCTTTCCCTTATTTTTGAAGTCATCTTCCTTATTTTTGCAGTCCTGTAGCCTTATGTTTAGCATACTTCGTTCCATGTTACGTTGGCAAACTTCAAGTTTTTGGTTGTTTTTGTTCGTAGTAGGCCAAGATTGACATCCATACGTAAGACATGGGAGAATGCATGTATTGTACAGTTCGTTTTTTACTTACATTGGCATTGATTCATTTTCAAATATCTCTATCAGTGATCAATATCAATCAAGAAAAAATATTCAAGTGTTGGTTATTGTCTGCTTCGTAATTCGGCCAAGTATTATTTTTGAACACACTTTATATAAATTGGACATTAGACATACAGGTCTGTAGTTATTTATAATATCTTTATCTCCTTTTTCATGTATCAAGACTATAATAAAATTTGTCCATTGAGTAGATATTTGTTCTTTAATCATTATTTCGTTAAATAGACGCGTCATATATTTGGATGTTACTATTATATGTCATCAGAGTTTTGACGTTTAAAGTAGCGAGGTATATTTTATTATTTCTTATTTGGCAGAACGATATATTTCTTTAGGGTTGTAGTATAATAACCCGACGGGGACCAGCCGGATTGAGATTGTCTTGTCTCCGGTAACTGTTATTTAGTTGCTACTTGGGTTATATTGAAATGCTAGAAAGTGAGTTTGATTTAGATCTCACAAGCTTGAATGCATTTCTTCTAATCTGTTTTATTGCTGAACTTAAACTCGGTGGCTTCTTGGCCTGACTTTGATTTTCCGACAAAGTTGATTTATCTCTTTTCCTTCGTTCATTGTTTGAAATTGCCTTTTCCACTATCGATTGATCGTATTTTACATATGCAATATTTCTATTCGCACGTTCTTCACTTAGCGCTGGTTTCAATTTCCTTCTTTTTTCGAATACTTCCTTTGGAAAATTTTCGGTAACTTGTAAGTCTTTTGGTTATCTCTGTTCTTTTCAAAATATTTGCATATGCAATGAGAACAGGTCTTATTTTGTTTTCTTTTTTTTAGATCAATGCGGTTAATCTTTGATACATCTTTTAAATCCAAGGTAATTTTCAGGTCTGTTTTAAAAATTTCCTGTTCTCCCAGAAATAACTCTAATGAAGATTTCTCTTTCTATTCCAAACCAAAAAATGAAATATTATTTCTTCTTTTTTCCTTCTCGAAATCATTGATCTTCTTTTCCAACATTTCAATTTTATTTTTCATAATTTTATTGTCGCGTTTTTAATTTTATTATTTTGTGTAGCGGCAACACTACGCGTATTTAAAGTGCGCGATTGACGGCCCTACGTGAATGTCAATGTCACTCAATCCAAAATAAAAGAAGAGGAAAAAAAAGCTGGCCAAGCGTCCTAGGAATATAGTATAGCAACAGAGTTATTGTTGAACTTACACTTTGTTACGACTTTTAAGACATCCATTTTTCATTAATTTTCATTTTCACTAAGCCGCACTAAGATAAAATCTGTATTATATTTTAGATATCACATCATTCCACATATTTAAATGTTTTGTACTAAAACTAAGAAATCTTTGAAATAAAACTTGTCCCTTATTTATTCATAGATTTTAATGATGAGATACTTTTTGACCACCACATGAATTTCGACAATGTTTGTAATTATGGTAATTAGCATGCTTACAAAATGAGTACAGTTTTTCTAACTTTTACGCTGCGGATTTAGAATCTGATAAATAAATTAGGACTCACATCAGTGTTCGATAGTTATCTTTTCCCGAGTTTCGTCTTGGGCAAGGAATATAGTAAGTATAGACGTATATATTATATATATATATATATATATATATATATATATATATATATATATATGTATATATATATATACATATATATTTATATATATATATATACAGGACAAATTATTGACGGCAGAAAACATAACTACGCATACAATGTTATTGAGTAAATAAACAGAAGTCAACATGTTGTAATTGATAATAATGTAATTGACAATCGGCAAATCTCTTGTACCGATTGATAATTATCCTATTTTTAAGAAAATTTAATATAGTTTATTTGATATAAAAATTATTAAAATATTTTGGGTCGTCAGTAACTTAATTTGTTAGTAAATTATATTAAAGAAAGGATGGTGATAGAAAAAGACATGTCAAGCACGAGAGGAACTCTACGAGGTTTCCTACACATTTAGGCATTTATAAACATTTAATGTTACATAATATTCCTATCAGAATATTGACGATTTTAATTTTTTAGAATAAAAATATATTGCCTGCGTAAAAATTACAAATTATCGATTTACTTGCGCTGTGAGACCTTGCTTCTTACCAAACTTTATGATTTTATAGGTTTTGATGAATTTGCGAATATCAAAATATGGGGCATGTATAACCGTATTTTTAGTGTTATTCTTGATTGGGTTGACATGATTTTCTTTATAAATTCAAGGGATCGTAGATTTTAGTATTTGGTATTAATTTCAACTTGATACCTCGACTCGTTCCTGAGAAAAAGGGTCTTGACAGACCGTGAGACGGACAACGAAGTGATCTTATAAGGTTTATTTTTTCCTTTTGAGGTATGGAACCCGAAAAAATTAATGTCGTAATTAGTTTTAAGTAATGTAGTCTTTTAATAAATTCTAGAATTTTTATAATTCTCCCTTTTGAAAATGAATTAAGTCAATGAAAATAAAAATGTTAAAATTTGTTTAGTTTAATAACGTAGAATTACAATAAAATTCAGAATATTTTTATCGTTAATACATACACACATACACACACGTATATATGTATATATATATATATATATATATATATATATATATATATATATATATATGTATATATATATATATAAATATATACATAAATATGTATATATATATATATATATATATATATATATATATATATATATATATGTATGTATATATATATATATATATTAAATCAAGCATTAAAAGAATACATTTATTTAATTTGAATCACTACCTATTATGAATTAGTGTTATATTACCCAAAATTAAAAATAAGGTATGAAAATAAAATCAATTTAATGAAACTCATTAAATTTATTTTTTGGTAAATATATTATATTTTTCTCCCATTTTTAATACATGTAAAAAAATAATTTTGCTTTTCTATAAAACCAATTAATAATTTCTCTTCTGCAGTAGGAAAGGCTTATATTTATTCATTTATTTACTAGCAAACTTTAAAGTATACATTGAATAGTTAATATCTTGCCGTTAATCAGCCTACTAGTAAGATGTATTATTGTGATAAACTCTAATAACTGTGCTGTTAATTAAAAGTGAAATAAAATTAAATAAGACTTCTGAATCTGCATTCACATACGCACTCATGTTAATATACACATGTACACTTACATCCATATATACAAACTAATACTCACAAACGTACATACACATACATGCACATTCTCATATAGATATATAAAGTTGCATATAACATGGATGGATTATAAAAATTTACCAGAGATGTAACTTCTTGAAACGAGTGTTAAATGCATATATAGAAGGGGTCTGAGTGTAACTTTTTCCACAACTTGGTAACATTTATAATGAACCGCCTACCAGAGAAGGCAGTATGATAATAGAGAACGAAGAGATTGAGAATGAGAATGAGGAAACAAAGAATAAGAGAATAAGAATGGAAATCATTCAGAATGGAAAGCAAGGCCAGGAGCAGCTAAGGCAATGAGATATGAAGGACTATTAGACATATTTAAAACTCTAAATAGAAGTGTAACAACACGATGATTAATTACATACGTCTCGAATTCTAACTATTTGCATCGAGACTGACATCCGGAAAAGCGATCATATTTTTTAAGGTGGAAAATATAGAGAATGCATAAATTATACATTGGCTAGAAATAAATTTAAGATATAAAAGAATTTGAATCGGTTGTTAATCGTTGAAGAAGTAACATTTCATTGAAGATATCTAACATTGCTTTTCTTTTATGTTGATTATATTACATTGTTATTATTGTTTATATTAATGCAATGAATATGTAATAACCCAAATATCTGCGTCAATTTCAATTCCTTTAATAATAAGATAAAAAGAAAGCTATATTTACGGAGATACTTTAAATTTTTTGGTACTTTTAAAACTTTCATAAAACATTCGTTCTTGCTCATTTTATTAATGAACTAATACCTTTTTGAAATATAAATTAACCTTACTCGTAATATAACCTTTACTGAAAATATATTTTTTAAAATTTCTTTAAACTCGTAAATAAGACTTCTAAGAAAACCATAAAAATGCCTTGAAAAAAATTAGTATTTTTGTAATGTGTAATTCGTATTTTTGTAGTGTTGTTTCTGGTAAAATTTTAAAAGCTGAAAATGTTTAAAAAATCTCGCTTGGAACATTCAAAATATTCATATTTGCTAAAGAGATGAATAATCTGGACTAATTATAATTGCTTTGTAATTAAATGTGGTTAAAAATATATTAGACGAGTATTATATTTTTTTGTGTTATAAATCAATATGAAAGTTAAAGGGAAATATAGTGTCCTTATTAAAAAAAAATTATAAATCTAATGCTCCGCCTTTTAAATGAAAACAATAACGGTTCGGTTCCAGTTGCACCGAAAGGTTTCACGTGCAATTAAATCCAATATTAATATGTTTACTTCATAGTAACTGGTAATAAACGGTAACGGCATCGCTCGCCAGATCCATTTAAATCGTTAATGTGAAAGCTTTTGTCAAAAACTTTGATGGCATTACAATCAAAACGAGCTTTAAGAATTATTTAATTTAGAACGAATCTGCTAATTTATTTACGAGCTTCTGAATACTTATTTAAAACAATTTTGGCATAATTAAAATGTAGTTAATTAAATGTAATCGAAGGATATTAAAAATGCAGGAAAGTTCTTTGAACCCTTTTTGAAACATAAAACCATAATATTTTGAGAAAGTGTTATGTAATGTATCTATATTATCTATAATGTCTCTTTTAAATAACACATTTTCTTTTAAGATAAATAAATAAAATTTTAAAATTAAATTTATTTAATTGAAATAACACTGAAAACTTCATTACGTCTATTTTAAAATTAAAATTATAATGCTTATAAAACTTGATTTTTGAAAAAAATTGTAAGTGACGTTTTTATGACTAAACACCATAACATGATTGGCGCAAGTCTATCAAAGAAAGAGTTGAGACAATAGAAAATATGTTTGAATACTAATTCGTATTTTTGTAATATTGTTTGTGAATACATTAATAAACTGAGATATCATAAACCAGAGAAAATTTATTTTCTTCATGTAGACAGTAACTTTCCACAACGAAAATATATTTTGCGATATCAATATATTACACCCTATCCAACGAAACTAAGTGTCCGCACATATAATTCCAGAGTCCCTATAAGTATTTAGCTTTTTTTTTGTCAATAATGTGATTTTCTACGTTTTAATATGATACGGTATTACACTTATGTTTTCTTATATTTTGAAGAGATAATTCAATTTTGCTATTTCTGAATGAAAAGTATTAACATAAAAAAATAACTATTTATAAATATTTAATTCATTATAAATATGATTGAATAAATACTACCTATAAACAAATAAGCCAAAAATATTACACAAAGTTAAAGATAACTACCTGTTTGGATCGACATTAATCAGACCATCATCAATTACAGAAAATAGAACATATGAAAAAATACTATGACATAAACGGCCCACAAAAAACCGTAGTGTCTTTGGTCGACTCCTGCTGTTCTATACGTTACTGATCAAAATACTCTAACGCAGAAAATGACAGAACATACGGCAGACGTAGACGGGAGACATTTAGCTGGAGAGTTAGATCTTGTTATATCAATTGAGTCGATGGAAAGTCGTTCACCGATCTTCCTAACAAAGACGCAGTAATTGGAGACCCTCCCACCTTCGAAAGTAGTTCATTAGTGTTAAGCGTTAAGTGAGCGCGTAACTAAGTTAGTAAATAAATTTGAATTTACTGTTATCTGGAATGAATTACTAGAATTTACTGCTATGTAAAAATAACTTTTTTTTCGGGAGAGTGCTCGCAATGGTGCAAAGTAAGACTACGTTTTTTGTAAACTTTGAGGCTCAATTAAATAACAATGTCATTGTTTTCGTAGTTAATATTTATTTTTTCTAATTTTACCGTATTTTTTCCATTTTTCTTTATAGTTTTTAGACAAGAATTATTTATAGGAACGTGAAAATATAAATATAAGTTTATTTGTCAAAATATTTTATCAGTTTACGTGGTTTTTAATTGTTTTTTTTTTCATTTAAACACAATTAAATAACAAATAAATAATGAATGAATATTGCTCTTAGTGATTATACTTGGAAAGAATCATCAGTTCAGTTCAAAATGTTATTTGTATTGCAACACATAGATATCACAAGAGATATCGTTAAGTGTAATGATAGTTGTGAAAAATTTCATACAAAATATTGCTTCAGCTTTCTTGAATGACGTATTTCACCGATATTCGTTCCATTTATATAATATCACTACATGCGAGCGAAATAATTAAACAATATTTAAAATAATGTTAATGAGGTTATAATACTTTATATTACTGCGAGGAACTTTTAAGTCACGATAAATATTTTTTATAAAAACTGCTTCTGGTATTTCTTGTTTATTTCGAATAAAAATTGATAAAACTTTTATTACAGAATATCATATTTATGGCCCAGTTAACATAAAAATCATCATGACTACTTTGTATTGTAATTTTTATATGCTAGCGAATAACACGAAACCGTACGACAGGTTTTCGATTGCCTGTTACCGAAACTTTTTATTTCAACCCATGGATAACTCATCATTTATGATTTCTTAGTATATTCCCACTTATAGTATATCATTTACCACACATTGGTTTTTCAATAATGCTTTCTTAAAGAACATTTAAAATTTACTTAAACAATACGTAAAATTTATTTTGTTTTTTTGCCTATCCACTGGAGATAGGTATACACTCATTTTGATTTTATGATTTGACGGTTTAATTTCAATTAGAGACCTTAAGTTATATTTCTTAAAATACAAATATGCAAATATACAAAAAGCAAGAGAGATAAAACGAGGAAGGCTCTTTTTTAAATAAAATTTTTTCGCTCCCATTAACCAACTTCAATTTCGTTTTCTTTTGAATCGTAAATTTTTTTCATTATATCGAAAATACTGTTAATTGTTTCAACAAATAATGCTTTTGTGAACGTAAAAATATTTCATCTTCATTATATCGTGGAGGATTTCGGGGCTTTCACCCCAGCTGGGCTTCTGCTATCCGGAAATTGAAAATCAATTTAATCTGACGAGATTATGAATAATCAACAATTCTTGAGATATTTATTATCGAGAGAACGTTTTATGGATGACGATTTAATGTTATGAAGCAGAATTGTATATAGTATGTACTAGAAAGATAATAATGTCTGCAGCTTTGTGACTATTTTTTAAGCAAGAATTTATCGTAAATAACTGATTATCTTTTAAAAGGAAATTAAGACCGTCATATATGGACCAAACGGAGCTAGACTAGAATTGCCTGACCATAATATGGTTTAATAAGAATTTTAATACAATAATTATAAATCATATCTCCAATCTAAATATTGTTCAAGCTTGTGCATTCGTATCCATGTTCGTATGCCTATTATATCAATATACCATAACAACAACTGCTTAACAAATCAAACAATACAACATCAATATTATCTATTTAGGATCGCAGAATATAATTATTATTACCGTATAAAATGAAATTCGATATATCCATACTAATTCCAATAATTAATTTCTTTCCCGCATTCGTTTTCTTCAATAATTTTTCAGTTGATACACTTACCAATTTAATAATAATGGTTTGTTTTGTACCGATTATTTAACAAGAAAAAAAAAATAACAATTCAGAACCTTGTTCATAATCCCAATTAATAAAAACTTTTATTTATGTACATAAATATGAATCATTATTACGTAAAGACAATTGGCATTGATTTTGTAACAACATTTGTTAAAAAAAAATTCCAGTCAGCGCTCCTGGCGGCAACGGGTTGTAAAGAATTTTTATAAAACCCATTTAATATTAAATTTCACATTTCTTATAAATTGCAAATTTAAAATAATAAATCAAGCTTAAAAAAAAGGCAACACGGATTTTATCGGTGACAACAAAAAAATAGCAAAAGGACTTTTATATCTAAATTTTATAATATAGTACAAGACATCTCCGTCATACTCATGTTGACATTGTCACTAAATAATTTATAGAAAACACAGTAGTTTGTTTTACTATTCAGCTAATACCTTAATATATGGTTTGAAAAAAATAATTACAGAAAAGAAATTTACTGTATTTTCCATGAAAATAACAATAAAATATTTTCGTAGTTTATTAAACGTATCAACATATTTTCCCTAAGCAACGAATTAAATAGTAAATAACCTAATGATATAAAATTAATACAGTTAATTTTTTTTCTCTTTAACGAAATTAGCAAGGATAACTTCTAAAAGTATTTGCTGATGAAATTCTTTAGCCAAAAAAAATTTCCAGATTTTATTTAATTGACAGAAAATATTTACAAAATTTACAAATTTCATCATTCTAGTCAACTACTAACCATAAAGAAATAATGAAATATTTAAAATTAAATGAAACTACGTGATGTAGTATTATTTCTACTATCTTTAATTTCTTTACCACGACCTAGGTTTCGTTGTATTACAACATCTTCAGGTGGGATATTAGCAAAGATCCTGAAGATGTTGTAATACAAGGAAACTGGGATATTAGCAAAGAACCTGAAGATGTTGTAATACAACGAAACCTAGGTCGTGGTAAAGAAATTAAAGATAGTAGAAATAATACTACATCACGTAGTTTCATTTAATTGTGAATAATGAATTTCTACAAAATTAACCCCTAATATATTAAATATTTGAAATATTTAAAATAAAATCAATTTCACTCCATTCTGATAAGAACAGTATAAATCTAGAATCAAATTCTACATACGGCCAAATTTATCTTTTCTACGGGCATATACCATTTAATTTATTTTATGACTTCTCGTGAAGTGCACTGTAATAATTTTCTGGAAATCAAGGGCAATCTACTAAATATAAAGTAAATTGAAGGATGCGTGCTGTTTATTCAAGCAATGTTAAGTTTACCTAATTTACTTTAAACTTACATATGAAGTAATCACTGGTCACTTCTCTAATAATTTATCACTTCCGAGATGAATTTATATAAGGAACACGATTCTGAGAGCTGCTTCGGTAATACTAAAGTACAAAGGTAACGCAAGAGAGAACCGCGCATAAAAATGATATGAAATATTGGAATAAATCCTTAAAACCCCTTACAATTGGTTACTCAGTATTTACTGCTTGTCGCTTTAACGGTTCGGTTTAAATAATCGAAATTATGCATGAAAATAGCATATAGAAAAAATTACAAAACTAAAGTAATTTCATTTCATAAACAAATTCCATAAAAAATCGCATAAATACGAGTAAAGGCAAACTTTGAAATAAGTCGGACTTTATGATGCAAAACGCAAGACTTGTTACAGAATATTTTGTGACGATACCGAAAAGTTATTAGCTTTGTTTTCTTATTTATATCGCGTCCAAAATAGTACAAAATGCAAAAGGCTTTGAATAAACTGCAATAGTAAGGGGATAGTCAAAAATATGAACCGGAGAGAATTGTGCCTTAAAATATTTTTACCACCAAAATTTTCATTGTTGTATTATCACGTTGAATTTTTATTCCTTTTCAATAGCCTCTTCTAACTCAAGATTTTGTGGATGTTGTTTAAAAGTACCTAAGATTGCGACAAAAGCGCGTTTTTTTTTAAATAAAGTAATAAAACCTTCGAGTTATATTAACCAATATAACAAAATACAAATGCCAAATTCTTATTTCAGACTTCTATTATCAGGATCTGTGCGGCAAATCTTGAAGATTTTCTTCAAATTACGGAATAGAACGTGACAGGTCAATACAAATTCAATACCTGCTTGTATGATTAAAGTAGGACTGATTTTTATAATGATACTTTTTATGTGCTGTTTCTACTGGATGTCCATTGCAGCCACAAGACACTGGCGGTAATCAGCTTTTGCAGAGAAAATTATATTCACTTGATAAGCTCACCATCACACACTACCCACAAGCTCCAGCTTCTGGACAGGACATTTATGAAGCCATTTAAAGATGCATACAACCAGCGATGCGACGTGTGGATGAGAACAAATGCTGGATGTCGGATAACGTATTTCGACATTGTTGGTTTGGTCAAAGCAGCATTTACAAAAGTATCTCGACCGGATATTGGAGTGTCTGGATTCAAATGCATTGGAATCTATTTATTTGACAGACATTTATTTTCTGATGTGGATTATTTGGCTGTAGATATGACCAATATACCACAAGAACTTATTCTCACATGTTTCCTAAAATAAGAAATGTTTCCAATTTTCCGTTACATATCCATTATTCATCACAAGTTCAAACATTTTTACATAAATGAATGATTCAGGGCGATATAAATATGCTCGGAGGGTTACATTTTATAAAAACGAACACATTAGTTCGTTTTAATTTCGAAACTTTCACACATTAAATAATATTTGATAATTATAATTTTTAAATAAATATTTTGTGCCGTCCAAGTATCACGTGCTTAATCAATTAAATCGACCGGCCTATCAATTGTCAATTAATATTTCATGTACAAGCGGTGACCATTCTCCTGTTAATTTTGGCCTCGTACAATTGGACACGGGCATCGATATTAAGTCCGCCATTATCAATTTACTCTAACTATGGAATAGTCGAGTTGGTGTTGCTCAGTAAATAAATTTTTTATAAGTACTTACCATTCATCATAGGTGCAGAAACAAGGATAGACATTAAATATTGAATGTTGACGTAAATATGATAATTTATTTCTGTTGGCAACCTCATGTATATGTAAATAATTGGTATTTGGATAAATACGTCAAAATATTTAATAAAATGGTATGTACGTTCAAGTTAGTCTGTAATCAAAATATTCAAAGAACTAAGATATATAATGACTAGCAGGTTTTCTTAATAGAAGTAATATGTTTTGGATTCATTATAACAAAATAATGGAGAGCCTTTATAAAATAGAACTACTAAACATCGCAATGAGTAATAAACTTTCATAACTGTTGTCTTATGACTCATATGTTTAATAACTATACTATCAACTCACAGTTATTTGAACACTTCTTTTTATTTATTTAAATCTTAATTAAAACAAGAACGGTCATTAATAATTTTTAAAAAGTCAATGGAATGTTAAAAAATAAACCCTTAAGTTCCGTAATTATGGTATAAAATTCAAATAGTTTGATCAAGTACCCTAAACGAAAAATAAATTTCAGACTTATTAACATTTTCATGCAGGCATAATTAAATTAAAGTCACAGTTTCTTTTCTGTTACAATTTGTTTTGCTATGATTTTTTTCTTTAACATTGTATTTTGCAATATGAAAGAAAAGTCGTTTTTAAAAATATCGAAACGCATAATGTTAAATATTGAATATATTTGGCGTTAATTTTGTAGAAATTCATTATTCACAATTAAATAAAACTATGTGATGAAGTATTATTTCTACTTTCTTTAATTTCTTTACCACGACCTAGGTTTCGTTGTATTACAATATCTTCTGGTGGGATATTAGCAAAGAATCAATATAATATTCCCTTTCTTTGCTAATATCCCACCTGAAGATGTTGTAACACGACGATACCTAGGTCGTGGTAAAGAAATTAAAGAAAGTAGAAATAATACTACATCACGTAGTTTAATTTAATTGTGAATATAATGTTAACTTACTTCGTATTTTTCTTTAGTATAACTAAAATTGTCTACTAAACAAATTGAATTAGAGTTAATATTATCTACAAATTTTCAGCTTTTGTTGGCCTACATGTTTCTTTTAAATTCCCAGAGAGTTAAAAAAATAAAGGAACGATTTTCAAACAAACTTTTCAACACAGTTGACTTATATTTTCATTAGTTATCAGGCAGAAATGACACATAAAACAAAATGAGAACTTTTTTCTCTTTATTTAGTCTCATTTTCCACAACCCACAAGGTTCACCAACGGTGTTGATGAGAGGAGAAGCACTTATCTAGGACTAATAAACTGCTGTATTTAAATGAAATATGAAATTTAAATTTGTAAAGTTAGCTGCATCTAATTACTAAGAGAGCTGCTATTTTCTCTGGTACTTTTACTTTTGTTGGGCTACATTTAGATAGCTTAATACATGCTACAATTCTGAAGCCACTCTAAAAACATAAGTGTAATGACGACTTGAAAATCGAAATTGAAATAATTCAAAATTATGAGTTACATAGTTAAACTTTGTATTCAATCTTTACTACTGATAATATTTATTACGATTTTTATCTGGTATATTAATAAAAATATTACTTTTGGCATGAAACCTAGTAAATCACCGAATTTAACTTTTCAGACGCATTTTTGGAAAGTATTATCGCATCATTATTTTCAATTCTATGATTTTGTACAACAAAAATGTGAATCGTTGATTTTTTATTACTCGAGAATCGTTTATAAATAAAATTCACGAAAATCAACTTCGTGTAAAAACTTATTAATTATTATGTTCATCGTAATTTTTCTTTCTTCTAGAAATATACTTTACTAGGCCAGAGGAAAATTTGAATAAAAATTTGGGGAAACATCGGGTAAATAAAGAAAATATAAAGAAAAGTAGTATTTGTTTTACTGTAATTTTCATAGCTGTGAAAGCGGGTACAGTTGAATATTTTAGAGACAATTAAAATTCTCATATATTCACATTAGTATGTTACAGAATGATGTATTTATATACTAAGGATACTCTTTAATTTAAAAGCTTATGCAATCAGTTAAAAATAATATTAAGGGTATTTTTAAAATTTTGAAAGATTTTGGTATTGGTATCTGACCATGTATCTTGCTCGCGGTAAATCGATTTGGAATACGTTCGCATTTTTTTTTTAATTTTGCTAACAATATTTTTAGGAAAAATTTAATATTCCTACATTGCCATTATTTTAAATAAACCTGTCAAGCACGAGTAGTGTTCGCTTTACGAGGGTTTCGTAAACGCTTCAGCACTTATAAATATTCAAGTATGCGTACTATTTCTGTTAAACTATTTTCAAACATTTATTTTTCATGACGTGAGTATTTTTGAGTGTACTATAGCCTATATCTTTCACAGGATAATCTTATAATCTATGATAGTTATAATCTAGGATAATTATAATCTAAGATATTTATAATCCAGGATAATTATAATCTAGAATAACTGTAATCTAGGATACTTATAATCTAGATTAACTATAATCTAGGATAACTATACTCTAGCATACCTATAATCTAGAACACTTATAATCTAGGATCACCTTAATCTTGAATACTTATAACCTAGGATAACCCTAATTTAGGATACTTAAAATCCAAGATAACTTTAATCTAGGATACTTATAATCTAAGATAAATAAAATTTATGTTACTTATGATCTATGACAACTAAAATCGAGGACATTTATACTCTAGAATAATCTCTAAAGCTCTCTTCTAACTTTCTAGTCATATTTTACTAACTCTATTTTCACATATTTTTTGGATCGGTGGTTTTAGAAATAAGGCGGTAAAATTCTATATTTTTTGAATATTTTGTCAAACATGCATTTAAAATCGTGAAAAGAATATTGTTGTATTCCTCATAACAAGCCCTTTAAAATGATACTCCACATAATATATAAAACGACAACAAACTTTTAGGACCTTCATTTGTCTCCTTTAATTATTATAGGAACCTTTGGAAAAAGCGTGTAGTATAATATATATGCAAAATATGTTATCCACATATATTACTATGCTAACTTTAAGTTTCTATATCGCACGGTTTCTGAGAACATCGGCATTAAAATTCTCTGCTGGAATAATACATTTCAAGGTTTCTTTTATTAAAAGGTTTCAGCAAAATTCTATTTTTGTAATTATTTTTTCAACTTTCGACAAAATGAGACATCCGTAAAATTATAGAAATTGGACTAATATTTACTTGGTATATTTTTATTATTCTGGTACATTGCAACTACTAATCACTATCGAAAGTATTCAATAATTTAAAAAATACTAAGCTTAAGTTTAATTGTAATATTATTTAAATTATGTATAAACATAGATTCGTTTCCAGTTCATCAAGTTTAACATACAGTACAGTATGTTTTTAATGTAAAAATATAAACCTAATAATGTAGTTATTAAAATTATAAGCATGTTGCATATGTAACCTTAAATAATGTAGTTTTTAAAATTTTGCAACAAGTTCCTGACTGGCATCTTTTTTTTTCTTTCTTAGGTCCCTAACAAAGCGGTTTAAAAATATGTTGTTCGGCAATCATAATTGTAATCAAATTAGAACAATAAGCAGCAAGATACGTCAATACATATAATTATTGCTTACTTAAGTGGAGTTTTCACCTTTACTTTGAATATTTAAGTAGTAAAGGAGAGAACATGAAAATATAAGGAAATGAAGTATATTACCTTAGCATTAATACATGCTTGAGATATTCCTATATTGTATATATCGTTAAGTTTACCTCATTGATTATTAAGGGAATGGAAATTATATACAATTTTTTTTTCTTTCAAAAAATTGTGATGGAAATAAAAAGTGAAAATATTTATGTCAGAAAATATATGTCAACTCTTAAGTAATAAGATTTTTTAAAATATGAACAATATTTTTTAAATTTATTCCTCCCATCTTTTGGGCAAAGATATTTAATAATTTACCAAATCAAACAATCAAAAAACATATTTATATACTTTGAGTTACAGAGTTTTACTCAACTACGATATGATAATAAAACTAAGATATGAAAATTTAGTAAACAACTTTTTATTATTTTGGATAATAACTTGGAAAATATTTGTTCGCAAATTTTTAATGTATCTAAGTCAAAAATTTAATCTGGTTTTTCTACGAAGAAAAATTATGAACTTCTCTTCAGCAACAAAAAAGAATTACATTTATTCATTTACTTATTCACATAATTTAACGTACACATTTCGTAAATATAGACAACTTATTACTACGAGAGTAGTATTTTACGGCCAATCAACATACTAGTATAGCATAATTGGTATTGTGGTAAACTGTAGTAGTCTGCAATTAACCAAAAGTGAAATGACATATAAAAAAGTTTTTAAATATCCATTTACAGGTATATGAATTGGGTAACAGAAATTTAGTAAACAATGGTTCATTGTTTTATAAGTGTGGATATTAACTTGGAAAATAATTGTGCCCGAACTTTTAATTTATTTCATAAATTGAATTTGGTTTTTCTACGACGAAAAATTATTAACTTCTTTTCTGCGACACAATTCCATTTTTATTATTTTTTAGTTATTTACGTATTATAACATGCATTTGCTAAATATAGCAATCATATCACTACGAGAGCAATATTACACAGTCAAGCCAATATTTTACAACATACTGGTATAGCATAAATGGTATTGTGGTAAACTGCAGTAGACTGCAATTAACCAAAAGTGAGATGAACATAAACAAGATTTATAATTATGCATTTACAGGTTATTTGTACACACATATACACATACATCCGCACAAACACACATTCACATACATATACAAATACGCACAAACACATACATTCAAAAACACACAGTGTTATATATACCTACAAATGACTTGGGTTGGAAGAATGGAATGCATATGGAAGGAAAAAGTAGCAGATATGAAAAGAGTATATCCAGGGAAAATTTGGTAGGGCAGGGTATAACTTGTTCTACAATTTGGTAGAATATACTACGAATGAATGTTTGTAGAAGGTGGCACGTTGATGGGGATTAAGAGGTGGAGGAGCCTTTCAGAACGCAAATCGAGGCCATGAGCAGCTAAAGCAGAAGTTTTGAGGTAAGAGACGAAGAACTATTAGACATATTCAACACGCTAATTATAAGTGAATGAATATGAAATTGACGTCAACTTCCAATCAGACTTCATTTGGAAGCAAAACTGTAACTCGGAAATGTGATCATATTTCCTGACGCCGAACATGTAGCGAATTCATAAATTATATGTAGGTAAGTCCTTTAATTGTTCACTTATTGATAAAGAAGTTATGTAATTTTTTTGAAAGATCTAAGGCTGCCTTTCTTTTAGAATAGTATCAATTGTTATATATACGCAGCGACCGAAATATATGTGAGGATATTAATTGTTTTAGTGATAAGGGTAAAAGAAATCTATATTTACGAAGACAATTTAAATTGTTTATACATTCAACACCTTAAAAGAAATCATTCTTGTTTGTTTTATTGCTGAAATGACATCTTTTTTAAATAAGAAATAACTTTAATCGCAATACAACTTTTGTCGGAAATATAGTTTCATTAAAATTGATTTACAATTCATAAGTAAGACTCAAAAGAGTAATACAAAAATATTATAAAAAAATATTTCTTTCTACTGAAGTAAAAAAAGTTAAAAATAAAAAAGAATGCCTATTTGAAACTTCGGAAATATTCATATTTCCTTGGAAAATGAAGAAGGGAACTAATTATAATTGCTTAGTAGTTAAATGTGGTTTTTATTGTACGTCCACAAAAATTATATTGATTAAAAGCAAATATTACAGACAATTAATATTTCTGAATTGTTTCTTTCAAAATTTTACATTGTTATTTTTAATACGCATAACTAACTTTGAGAAATAATGGATATTCCTTTTAAGAACTTACAATTTATTTTTCGTTCATTAAATTTTCGTGAGAAAATAATTGTTTCACGATGCAATAAGTGCCATTTGTAAAATTAAAAATATTTTTAATCGTAAAAAAATTACGAATAATCAATTTTTCCGATAGACGTTTAATATGTACTTAACGCTCAAATTATATGAAACTAACTTCACAGTTATTGGTAATAAACGGTAACGGTGTCGGCCAGACCCATTTAATCATTCATTAATATAAGTTTTTTTCAAAACTATGGTGGGATTGTGTGCGAAGTGAACTTGATGAATAATTAAATATGGATTGAAACATTTAATTTATTCACGACTATGTGAATACCTATTACCAAATAAAATTGTTATAACTATTACGACAATAAAATAGCTAATTTTATTTTCATAATATCTATTACCAAAATAAAATTGTTATAACCCAAGGGTAGCTAAATATTATATTTAATAATTGAAATTTGTTAAAAATTGAGAGAATTTTGTAGAACTCTCTTGGAAACATAAAACTATTATATTTTGAGTAAGTAAAATAGACGATTCTTATATTTCAAAAACAGTTGTCTTAACATACTCGAATTTAGGAATATTTTAGTCGTATTTTTTCAAATATTACGTCTTTTTATGATAATCACTTTAAAATATTACTTTTCATGTTTAGTTTATTTAATGGAAATAACTCTTTAAACATAGATAATTACGTCCAACTTATACGTGTAAAATGAAAATTGCCATGAAAGTTGAATTATTTTACCAAGACGTAAATAAGATATTTAAACGATACGACATGATAGGCGCATGCTAACCAAAAAACAGTTGAGACATCAGAAAATATATCTGGAAAACAACTCGTATTTTTCCAATATCGTATGTAAATACATTCATAGAATGAGCCAAAGGAAATTGATTTTCTTCTTTGCAGATAGTAATTTTCTACTGCCAAAATATATTTCAAAATGTCAAGAGATTACATTTTAACTGCTGAACGAAACTAAATCTCCTCTCATATATTTTTAGCTTCCATAAAAAATCAGCTCACACTGTTTTTCAATAACGCTATTTTCTATGTTTTATTTATACAATATATTGCTCTTCTGTTGTTTTGGAATTTGAAGAGATAATCCGAATTTTTATTTTTAGTTAAGAAGTACCTACGTGATGTAGTATTATTTCTACTTTCTTTAATTTCTTTACCACGACCTAGGTTTCGTTGTATTATAACATCTTCAGGTGGGATATTAGCAAAGATACATGTTTACCGCTCAGCGAAATCTGCTCATATTTGCATGAAGCATGGTATAAAGTACGACTAAATTTCTGTGTAAAGTTTGGCTTAATTAAATTGCAATTCTTTTATTTTCGTGCTTAAAAGTGATCGGTCTTTAGATTTTGACGTTTTTTTTTAAATTTTCTTTCATGCTTTAATACAAGATTTTTTAGAGAGGTATTTTTAAAAAAATTACGTGTGTTAGGTCGGACGTAATTACATTCGGTTTTAAAAAATAATCACATGGAGTTCTCACACCTTGATATTATAGGAATAAAATTCAATGTTTCTACAGTTTTGAATAATACTTTTGTAAGTCACCCTAAAAATCATTGAACTAAAAATAATTATATTTAAACCGATTCTTAAAGTTTACATTGATAATTTTCTTAAAATTTGTTTCTTGTCTTAACCTTATTGTCAAATAATATTCTATTAAGAGCTAATTATAGTTAACAAAGTATATAATTGGCTCTTAATTGAGCCTTGCACGTATACTATGAAATTATGGAAAACAATTGTGTATATAAATTGTAAATTTCTAAACTCTTTTATTAAGAGTTGTCTAATCAAAGTTAAAGTTCTTAACTTCGCCTAAAATAATATACACAATTTAAATATATACTAAGTACATTTTTTTTGATAAATCTGAAATCTTTTTCGCTTGTGACAATTTTTTTTTATGATTTAGAAATTGTTTCTTAGTTTGTGATTGTTTGTGTGTATATATATATATATATATATATATATATATATATATATATATATATATGTACATTTATGGACATACATATATTATTTTTTTTAACCACTAATTCGCTATATATTCGACAAGCAATTGAATAAATTGAAGTGTCACTTACTAGTTAGCAAGACTGAGGACGCGTCTTCGATATCAAATTGATAGTAATTTGGAATATCCTCATCTAATCGAAGTTCTATTGAAATTTTAGCATATAATAGATATACAGTTTAAATGCGTTTTTCGGTTGATACTAAACCGGAAAAATCTAATAAACAGGAAGAAGTCTACTTTAATTTTATTGTAACTTTACATGGAAAAGCAATATTAAATGTGTGTAGATAGGTATGTTTGCATGGCTATATATCATAGAGTCAAAAACATTTCAAAATAATCTTATCTATAGAGTGCATTTTAAAACGTCACTTGCAGTTTCTAATTTTTGTGGTTCATAAAAAAGGTTAAATTTCTAGTGCCTTAATATAATCTATAAATATTTTGCACTTCTTATAAAACCCAAATAATTCTAAGTTTCTTATAAAATTAATTATAATGGTGCCATATTTCAATTTTAATTTTTTAAACTATTTGCATACCCGATCGATTTTGTCCAAAATTTTTGTTTAATAATTACGTGCAAAAGTCTGTCAAACACAGAAGAAAATATAGTTCCTGGAAGTAGAAATATTGAGCATATCATTATAAGTATAATAAACAGCATAGTGGCTTCCAAATTTTCATATTGAGATACGTTTAAAAAAATCATGGCAGTGTTGAATAGCTATTGCAACAGACCAAGAAAATAATTTCACTGTCAATATCACATTCATTTTTTGTTTCAAATATTTACTGTAACTTGGTTCTCCTGCATCAGATCTAATTTGTCTTGAATATTATGTTAGCATTTGCTAATATGATTTGTTGATAAAATAATGTCAAACCCTATAAATATATATTACCGGGAAGTTAGTATCTCATAAGTTTATTCAAAAAACTTAAAAAAACGATAAAATGTGAAATACAACATATTTAGTATATCAATATTTGGAAAAATTTTGTTAAATAATAATTTAGTGGAAAATAACTGATAAAATGATATGTACATATCATTTATATGCAAAATGTCTTTTTATTTGGATTATTCCTTTATGTCAATTTACAATCCAAGACTGAACAGGATTCCATTTCTGATTCTTATATAATATTTTGGAAATATTTGAAAATACATAATAATATTAATATAAGGCGGCATTAAATAATTAGCGGAAGCTTTGGCGGGAGACTATGGGTAATTCTTATCTGTCAAAATAGTTTTATCCATGTACGTGTTATCATCTCTTTTTCACTCGCAGTAATTTAAAAAAAATATGTTTACGTTTTGTTCGTCTGTTCCTAGTTTATTAAGTTCATGTTTATTGTATATGAACGAAGTATTATTGAAAACAATTTAAAATAAAACCAAATATATATTTGTAATACACGGGGTCATGAAGGGCCATGAAGTGTAATAAATATATTTAATCAATTCATGTCTTGCAGAGATCAAAAATTAAGCTTCGAGAGTACTGTTAAACTTATATGGCAATTCAGTAGTTCTTTCATTAATTTTACTTTTAAATTATTTATTATTTTAAGGTGAGTATATAAAAATAAATTCACACTAAGCGACTGCTTCTATTAGATTAAAATATATTTTATTTTTCAATCAGGAATTACGAAGTTTTCCAAAGTTTCAATTTACGTCAAATATGCAGAAAATATTTGAAATATAAATACTCCATGAAATAAAATGCTGAAATATGTTAGAATATTTAAAAAAAACAAGTCAATCAGCAAAAGGGTAAGAAATTTACTTTATTTCAAAATGTGACATTCCATACGTTATTAAATCGATGGAACCACAAAGAAGAAGTCTGCCCACTCCTTATATGCTTCTTCCGCGGCCTTTTCAAAAGCTGTCACCGATATTTCGGAATCAAGAAAGTCGTATTCCTGACAGTTTATCTTCTATTCTTGAGAATAAATCAAGATTGTATGGGACGCGGTCGAGATTGTATACCGGTAGACCTGTAATTTATACATACGACCCATTCAAATATTTCGTCGTGTGTCTAGCTGAGATGGAGGTATTTATGTAAAGAAGGAGGATTCTAGATCAGTTCGTTTTTTTAAGTGTTTTGCAAAACAATCATTACATAATACTCGTCTGTCTGAAGAACGAGGCAACCGATTTTTTCCAGCATTACTTTCTTTCTTCACCTTTGCAAGCCTCTCATATCCATTACCTAGCCTGTATCTTAGGTTTCGTAACATTATATTTAGCTTTCGTTACCCATGAAGCTTTTAAGCTGTTTGATGACGTCTCTCACATATTATACCACTGAGCTTTACATGACAACTAGTGAATTGTTAAATCAGTTTTAAAAAGTAGTGATGGATAAAGCTTCATAATGAAACTCCAATCAAAGTCGATCTTAACTTTGTTTTTGATTAAGACCACTTAGACCACAAGAAAATGTTAAAAAATCACCTAATGAAAAACTTCTCATGTTAAAATCATCTTGATGTTACCACATGATTTCCGCGTGAAATTGGAAAAATCAATTAAAAATTAGAGGAAAGCATCTTGATGGAATACCAAAAAGCTAGATTTTAGACAGTTAAATTGATTTTTTACGTTCGTTAAATATAGAGTGTTCTAAGAACTTTCAGTGCTACCCTCATACGTACATATATTTTACCATAATTACATTGTTCACACTATTACATATAATAGCTAAACTTTTCACGTAGTCTTATTCATTATGATACACTGGAGATTATAACATATTTACCCAATTCGACAGTTGCATTTCTACCTTTCATGTAGTGACACAGAATATTTTCGTTCAACAATAAGTATTTATTCCGTTATGATAGTCATAGGAGTTATATTATATTTTGTAAATAGGTGGAAGCTAAAAAATTAAATAGACCCACATTTGATTTTCCATTAATTTTTGTGCTTGGAGTTTTTTAATATATTCTATAGTATATTCTTTCCGTAGAATAATTTCGGTTTCTTTTATTTCTTTTTTTTTTTCTACTACACTTTGCTTAATTCTAATGTACTGTATTATATAAAAATTTAAAAAAAGTGTCGAAGAACATATTTGGGTCATAAAATCTTCTTTGAAAAATACTTTCTCTTTCAGCGCATTTGGCATAAACGAGTCATTAATTTACTTAGTCTCCAGAGATATAGTTTTATATAGCATTGAATATTTTTCGTTTTCTTTTTTACTTGTATTTACATTTAATAAAGTTAATTACAAAGAATCCTACATCCTTGCGATAAAATCTATTGCATACGTGAATCTTAAGGCCATTCTAATCTCTTCTAGCGTCCTCTACCTCATTTAGTTTTGTATATTGATGTAGTTTATTCCGATAATTTCTTTACTTTATACACTGTTGTTTCCACCCAAAAATGTATTAGTTGGTATTTATTTTCATTCATAATTTGTTTTATTCGTTGGATCTATCTAATAACCTACCTTTAACAGGAAATAAATATTGAGTGAGAGCAGTTAAAAGATTCAAAAACCTTATATTTTTTTTTTTTAATTTATCATAAATGTAATTTATATAAAATATAAAAATATATAAAGTGTAATAAATAATTTTCTCATTATAAAATACAAAGTTTCAACAAACAATGTAATATTTTTTAATTCAATCACTATTTTTTATATTGAATCACCAAACGTTTTATTATGCCATACAAATTTTTTCTTTTTTCCTAAGAGTTATCGGTCAGAGCAAGCGAAAACAAATTAATTTTCTAATTTTTTTTATGGATTCACTAACATCTAATGCGACCGCGACTCTCAATTTAAACTCAGACTTATGTTACAGCTAATACTTTTTTTTATTTATATATACCTAAAGACTTTTTAAAGATTTATAAGCGGATTTCTTTTGGAAGGAGTAAAATCATTTAACAGGATACAGGATGCCTCCCATCTATTTCACTAAAGGTAAAATTAATATTATCAACTGTTTGTGCTCAGAACAATGCGTAAAATGCATTGTTCTGAGCACAAACAGTTGATGTAAAAAAAACTTATATAATCTTAGACCTCAAAATAATTTACGTAGAAAAACTAAGTTTTTACTACTGGATAAAAATGATCTTTTACAAGTCATTTGTTTTCAAGCAAAAATTTTTTATAGCACGCGCAAAAAAATTACTAACTAAGGTCAAATTATTTTAATTTTTGGTTTGCTTCCAGTAGAGATGTATATGTAGTTACTTCATTTATATTATTTTAGAATACTACTTGAATTAGTGATAATAAACATTAAGGGGTTTAGCTCTTAAAGTACAAATAAGCGTACAAATGAACAGTGAGGGAGATAAACAAGTTATTTTGTAAATGCAATTTTTCGATCGGGTTTATAAATACCTATCAAATATGAATAAATATTCTATAAAATTGTAGATACAATTATTCGAATAAATTTCTCTAGTCGAATAATATTTTTTTCTTATATTTTTTAAAATATTTTTCTTTATACATGCTCTTTGAAAGGAAGTCACAAAGTTAATACGTGTATGTGTGTGCACGCGTGCGCGACTGTGCGCCTGTGCACGCATGCGCCCGTGAGCGCGCGTGCGGGCATACGCGTATATGCGTATGCCCGTACGTGTGCGTGCACGGCTGCGTGGGCGCGCGGGTACTCCTGTGTGAGCCTGCGTGTGTGTGTGTATGTTTTTTGTGTGTATGTTTGTGTGTGTGATGTACTTACAATATCTTCTAACCCTGTATCGTTTTGTGGAATACTATATTCGTTTAATACAATAATATGTCAACTGGACGAGTTTAAAAATATATTATCGACATTAAATGGTCCACATTTTAGAAGCATTGATTTCAGTTGATATTCTGCTGTAAGGAAATAGAAAATCAATTTTATCTTATGTGATTTTTGAATAACCAAAATAATTTAGATAATTCATATTGAAATAATATTTTATTATATAGAAGAACGATGTTATATAGAAGAATATTGTTACAACACATATTATAAGGGTAATAATGTCTGCAACTTTTTGCTTAACTTTAAACGAAGGTTCTGCGTAAATAACTGACTATCAGTATTACGCAAAACCTTTGTATTAAATCCACGAATAGGAACTGGAGAGCCATTTTTTATTCGATTGAATATTAGTATCTATTGTGCAATGTCACAAAATTATTTTAATGAAAATTGGTGTAAAATAATTCTCATTTTTGTATTATACAAATTTGCAAATTCGTACACGTGGTCGTGTGCTTATAATATAATAACAAGGACTGCTTGCCAAAAGTAATATTATGAAGCGTCTTTCGTTTGTTAGTATTTTCTGGATTGTTAGTAAAAGCTTTCGTAATAAATTGATGGAAACAGTCGAAGTTACTGTATCCTATAAAAATAAATTATTACTATATCAACTAATTATATTTGTAATTATCCGTACAATAAATACATGTACGTTGCCTTTTTGGTCTTCCAATAATTTTGATATTACTATCGTTTTTATTGTTATTTCTGTCCCAAATATAATAAAAGATCCTAAGATATTGGTTGGTTTTCCGTAGGGAGAATGTATTAAAAATCTTACCGACTGTTGAAAGACGCAGATGCTTAGTTAGTTATAATTGTTGAATTTTCCTATTACTTTTTTTGTTCCCTTCCTTGACACTAGATTTTATTAAAAAACCAATTAACCACTCTTACAGCTGATTTGTTAAAATTATTTATAAGGCAATATTCAACCTAACACTACTGGTGGCAATATGCCAATGTGTAAAATTAATTGTTCAGATATATCAGTAAAAGTAATTAAACATGATATTAATTGAGAAGAATATTAAAACTTCACAGTGTTTTTTATTTTCAATGAAATTATATTATGTTCGAAAAATACATTTGAAAAGACATTTTCTGCATGTATCATGGAGAAAATTAATGTTTCTCCATATTTTACCTAAAATATGTATTTAAAGTAATATTTATTTAAAGTAACAAATTTACTACATAACAGCATAATATTGTGAATTGTATAAAATCAACAGTTTTTCCCTTTAAATGAATTGGTAGGAATGACGCATATAATTATTTGTTGAAGAGAATCTATAGCCAAAAAAACATAAAATTTTCAGAATTGTTTGTAAATTGAAAAAAAAACATTTACAAAATGATCTTTTAATCAATTAAATCAACTACTATATACACAGAATTAATGAAATTAACAAAAAATATCTATTCCGTTCCGTCCTAATAAGCATCTCATAAGTTTAAAATCAAACTCTGTGTTCTGGAAAATTTATCCTTTCAATGGACACCTGTAATGAAAGCATGTTTATGGCTGCTCATGAAAAGCAATATAATTATTTTGTGGAAATAAAAGACAAAGTATTAATGTATGCCTTTAAGTCAAGTAATATTAAATTTATTTAATTTCACCTAAATATTTGAAGGAATCTTTGGTTTCTTACACTGATAATTTGCTACTTTCCGAGGCGAGAGAGGTATTGTAATGAGACTGAAGTATAAAGTTACAACACGTGAAAAGCGCGGATAAAAATTAAAAAGAATGTCATAAAAAAACTCTTTGGAAATACATACTATTGTTTTATGTGTAATAGAAAATATATTGATTTCCTCCTTTTTTTAAATGAACCTTCAAAAAAAATAATAGTGCGAAAGATTGAATAATATTTCGGATTTTTTATTCAAATGCGTCGTAAGAAATTATAATCATTTATTTCACGTCGTGGAAGATTCGCGATCCTGACAGTGAGTGAAAATAATTAATTTGTATAGAGAGAGACTTTCTTCTCAGATATATGCTAAAAATATAAAGTGCTTACAAATTTCAGTTTTAGATCCAACACATTCAAAATATTTCGAGACTTAGGGCGAATTAATCTGCTAGGAGGTATAAATCAGCTGGAAGGATCACATTTCATAAAAAAATTATCGAATTCATTTCATAGCAAAATATTTACAGAATTGACAGTATTTGAAATATGATAACGACATTTAATTAAATAATTCAGTTTTCTCGAGTATTATCGTATTAATCAATTAGGCTGGTCTGTCAATTGTCCATTAGTATTCAACAGACGAGTATTGAGTATTTCATTGTTGAATTTGGCTCGTGTTTATTTATTTAGTACAAATGAACACAAGTACTAAAATGACACCGTTACGCTCATTCTTTCATATTTACCCTGTGTATTCCAATTTAATTAATGTTGCCCAATTACGTAAGTACAGATGGAGATGAAATTTTTTAATGCCAACATGATTGGGTTAATTCAGATATATATATATATATATATATATATATATATATATACAGTGTAGTAAGTATTGATATTTGCATGCACGCTCAAATTATTCTGTAATCAAATTATTTTAATTAATTTGATGTTTACCACATCAGAGGTTTTGTTAAGAGAAGTAATATGTTTCGATTGCAATATATTAAAAAATACACAAAAAATATATTTGAAAGTTGAATACTTCAACTTCTAATAGTACAAGTAATAATTCTCATAGCATCCGTCTGCGCTGAGAGTTTTAATGTGCATTTAACGCCCGTATTAATATGTTATCGATGTCACAGTTACTGGTAATAAACGGTAACGGCATCGCTCGCCAGACCCATTTAAGTCATTAATTTGAAAGCTTTTATCAAAGCTTTGGTGGGAATGGGTGCGAAGTGAGCTTGATTAATTACTAAATTTGGAGTGAAGCTTTTAATTTACTACCGAGTATATTTATACATATTCAAATAAAAACGATTTAATTATAATTTAACTAAATCAGAATGTGATCAATTTAAATATTTGTTGGTACATGAATTAGGAAAAAGTTAACCTCCTCCTAAGTGACGCTAAATTAAGATACAATGTGAAGTATTTGAAAAAATGCTATTACGTATTTAAAATCTATTAGTAGATCAAGAGATCTTTATAATTCTCAGTTTTAAAATGGTATTAAGAGGTATATTTTATATTTAAAAAAGGTACGTTGGATATAAAAAAAAAAATATTACTTTAAATATTCTTTATTTTCAAGTAGTTAGATTTTAATTGAATATTGTTTTTTTAAATTGCCTGAATTTTTAAAAACTTTATATTGAATAATTTAACATATCAATTTAAAGGAACATGCAGACTGAAATTTATACCAAGTTGGAGAAAGTTTGTTGAGCTCTTTTGGTAACACAGAGGGATAATAAGATGGACCATTGTGTCTTATCAAAAACAAGTATTTCAGTTAACTTGACCATAAGATTATTTTCATTGGATTTGGTTAAAAAATGAGGTTTTGTTATAATTCTGACCTTCAAATATAATTGGTAATACATGTTTGAAAATACACTAAAATAAATGTACCACATCTTCAAATTAATCTTGCTCAAAACAAATGATGCTTTTAAAAGTGTATTAAATAATTGCTCGTAGTTTACATAACTGAAAAGATAATAATCTTAAGTCCTTAATGTATATAATTGAAAACCTAAGAAAATTGAATTTTTTGAACAGAGTCATAAATCAAATATTTGTTCAATATGGTATGATAAGCGCAGGAAATAGGTGAGGTAATAGAAAATATATTTGAATAATCACAAATATTTTTTTTAGTAGTCCATATATATTCAAAAATTTAACGAGGGTTAATTCAATATTTTCTATATAAATTTTGCAGTAAATTTTCACAGCATAATGATATTTCATACGGTGACTAAATCACATCTTCCCTCCTCAGCGAAACGAAAGTGTTCTTATACATTTTTAAAGTTAAACATTTAGCTCATATTTTTTTGTTTTCAAGAACTTGATTTCTATGTTTTATACTGTTAACAAAATGTTAAAAAGGAGAAATTTTGTAATTCGTTAGAACTTTTTTCTTGTGTCTCGAAACAAGTAAGGTTTTAGTAGATAGGTAGAAAAGTAAGTACTGGTGTAAACAAATACATGAAGTAACAAAATATTAGTAGGTATGTATGTAAGTATATACAGGTATATATAAAGACATTTATAAACTGAAATATTAGCAGGTATGTAAGTAAGAATGTACAAAAATTTACGAAGGCATGACCTAAGTATATATATATATATATATATATATATATATATATATATATATATATATATATATATATATTTATTTATATATATATATAAGTGTATTACAGGTTCCAAACATTGATAACAGTGAAGTCAAAAGTGGAATGTGATTTAAATGTCCCTATATTATACATGCGGGTATGTGCATACAAGTAAATGTAGCACTCGCTTATAAGATGACACAGAATGTAAAGTCACACGCAATAAATTCGAATTTCTGGGTTAAGGTGACGAATATTTTTCGATGCATAATAAAAATATACGATATTTTATGGAGTGAAAATTATTTCTAAAAGAAGTAGTAAAACAATTATGGTTTTTTAACCCTGTTTGGATAGGATAATTGAGTCGTCATTTAAGGAATTAAAATTATATAAAATGTCGAAGTTATAATTTATCGTAATTTGTGATACTCAAATATGTTAATTTTTGTAATTTTAAGTAGTTATTATTTAATTTACCAAAACATTGATAAAAGAAATAAAAAGCGTCTGTTATTGATACACTGATGATTACTATTTAAGGCATTTAATCATTCAGGACGTTTGTTTGAACAAATAGATGGTAACTTTGGGTTGTGCAGATAAAAGATTGATCAGTTTCTTTAGATCCATTTCTTAATAAATATTTACGAATCAATAAGAGTCAAAATAAAAATGGACAAAAGTAAACATGAAAAAAATTATATATAACCGACTAAATTAAAATTATGAAACAAATTTTATACTAGCCTGAAACGAAATCTTGTACAAATAATGAAGAATTATTAAACGATGCGGGAGGTGTTGTTTTCTCCAGTCTAGATTAAAAAATTGATAGAGTGTGTGGTAAGAAATTCAATGATATAATTAAATTTGTATTAAACTTCATAACAAATCAGTTTAGCATAATACATTTTTCTAGCAAAACAAGTGAAATTTGTATAATACAAACAAACATTTTAAAGACCAAACAATTTTTTGGTCAAATCCGTACAAGTATAAAGAATGTTTTATTAAGTGTCATAATATAATTCTTTTTCAAAATTAACCTCAGAAGAAAATTCCAAAAAGGAAAATCCATCTCTGTTACTCAAAAAGCATACCAAAGAAAACAGCAAATATTTCCACATATTGAAACAAAGTGCTAAATCTCAAAAACTGACATTTCCATTAAAATTATATTAAGGTATTCTAGTTGACCATATATTAGCCTATCACCCTTCGCAGGACTGGCGTAGAGTTTTGAACACTCTGTATAATAGGCCTATGCTTACAAATTGTTCTCAAACAATGTCATATAGTGCCGCTTGCTTAAAACAAATATATCTTTTCATCGTCATGATTTGAATTGTGAGAGAACGAAACCGGGAATATTAAAGTTTCATTCATCTGACATCCAGTACACCAGTCGAAAAGGATTTTTTGGTCTATATAATTACACAACAACGTTAAATTAATTTCTATTCTCGTTTGATAACATAATACAGCAGTAATGAAAAATACCATGAAACACTTTGTCGGCGAATTCCATTATTATTATGAAAGCTTTATACGAAAGTTTTGATTTAATTACGCTCGAAACGAGTATTAAGGATAATTTGCTTCATAATAAAGCTTTCAGCTTATATTCATGTTTGACACGTGTTGGCAACAGGCTTTACACGCAGTTGTTTAGATACACGGGTGTTTTGATTTCTTGTATTAATTAAATCTGCTTATCTAATGAAGACACTCATGATGATTATAACGAAGCATGGCATTAAATGTGACATAATATTTCTAGAGTAACAATAGTATTAATTAATTTAAGTAATAATTAATAAATATATATATAATAATAATTTAAGTAATAGAAATAAAAGTTCAATATTTAAAGTTCACATTATAAAATAACTCAAGAGTATACGTTTACAGCCTACTGTTTAACAGCCAATAGCGTAAATAAAGAATTATCAAATTCGTTGAATGGGCAGAATTTTATTGTTTTGCTCTAAATTTAATTAATGTTTAAAAAATTGTTCTTGTGAAAATCGAATTTAATTTGTTGACACGAAATCGTACAATAATCATTATTGTCAGATATTAAATTTTTCCTTACTTCACTTTGAAAAATTTGACTCAGAAACATGACATTAAAAATTCTTTTAATTAATATTTTACTTCATGATAATCTATTTATAACCAATACATATATGTGTGTGTGTATATATATATATATATATATATATACATAAACTTGCGTTTACCATGAAGATTTTATTGATAATTTACATTGCCAGATAGAAATAAAGAAATACCCATTCATTCGGGTAAAAATTGTTGAATTACGTAATTTATTTCCTAATGCAAATATTTTACTGAATTTTTATCAAAATATAAATGAAATTATTTAAAATAAAAACCAGGCTTATGATATCTGAATTTCAGTTACAATGTACAACGTGTTTACATGCAATCTCCGAGGTCATTTCATCTTATAAAATACAGCAATTTCGAAGCAAAAAAAATGTAAGTGTTAAATATTTAAAATTATTAAACCATGTTCGATGTTTTATTATATTGTGCGTTTATGTATCAGTAAAGATCCAAATATGGCCCTTACCGCTTAATATTATACTAATATATAAAGTTCGATTAAAAAACGTCGTAGATTTTCTTTATTTTTTATTCTCCTATATAAAACGCTAATCTTTCATATAAGAAATTAAGATTTTCATGTTCATGAATGACATAACTTTCATTATTAATTGAAAATAATATTGCCAATAATGGCAAATTCATCGAATTCAGATTCCTTCCTTATTATAACATACACACAACTTGATGTCAAGATTTATTTAAATTATCGCGAAACATTATATCTTTCTTCATTATCTATGCATTTATAAGGAGAAAAAAAATTAAAGTAGTACCTACAAAAGAAAACGTTTAAAAATTCGAAAGATTAAAAGTGAAACCACCAACACATGACTACGAGTAATTTTAAAGTCAACTACTTATTAAAAAAAAATTAAAATTTTAATAGCCTTTCCGAATAAGAACGCAATGCTAATTTATTTATTCCTTTTTCAATCAGGAAAATACTTTTTTATTACATAACAAATCACATGTTTAGGCTTTTCCATATTTCTCGTAGGCTCATCCTAACCTCTCTATTTCATTGTATACATTATAAAGCTGACCTATCTTTCAAGAAAAGCTCACCTCGTTACAGGGTTCTAACTTGTAGCGAGAACGTCTCTATGTATATATATATATATATATATATATATATATATATATATATATACATATAAAAATATAAATGAATATATATATATATACAGAATTACATTTCGGTCAGTGGAAATATTTTAAATATATTGCCATTTACCAAAATGTATTCTTGTATATATATTCATACAATGAAAAAAAAATTTTAAAACAAAATAATAGAAACGAAAAAAACGCATGGATATGGTAAATTACGAATTTATCGCCGCATTGACGGACAAAAAGAACGCGGCGAGCGGCGTGTACAAAGGAATCGCCCCTCGCATCTCTCTCATGCCTGTACTACGGAACATCTGTCAAACCACAATAATTAAGTACAAGTAAATTTATGAAGTTTAATTTTTAGAAAATTCACAAAGTCTTAGCAAAATCTACACATCTGAGTGGTGTATTGTAATGAATTTTACTTCGAACGAGGTTTGTTAACAGAAGTATCTACGTACCTACTTAGTACGTAGATTTTCAATTATTATAAAAAAGTTAAATTCCTTTTTTTTTAAATAAGCTTTAATGAAACTACCGATTTAAATAAAAATTTAAAAACATAGTCATTATCTACAGGTTTACTTGTAAAGTATGAAGGAAAAATTGGAATATTTTTTCAAAATCTACGTTTATTTTAAAAAGTAAAATTAGAGAAATATACTCATTGAAGCTTGCGTGAAATAAAGATCCTTTGAAAGGCAATTGATGAATAATAACATTAATACTTCTCTACGCTTCACGGGATTCGAATACTTAATTTGTGAAAATTTTCACCACTGTAAAAAAGTAGAAAGCTGCAGATAACACAAGTTTCCAGCTATGGCTCTTGCAAGTAAAAAACCATTTGGTATACTATGTTTGATCGCAAATTGTCGAACTATAGAAGTGATAAAAATTTATCAGTTTCGCATACTTGAGGATGAGTATACTCTTGGTAGATCTTTGCTACTATAATGAGTACATATATATTATAAATAACGTACTAGGTCACGTGTAAATACTATAGAATTATTGTCATAAGTATCTTCATTACGAGTTTTTTTCAGATATACTTCTATTCCAGGAATTTCCTTGGTTAGCTGCCAGAATTTAAATATTATAAAGAACTAAGAAGAAGCATACCCTTAAAAATAATTATCTAAATAATTCTATTTAGAATCTTATTTTGTGTTTATCCACGTCTACAAGGCTCCAAATTGCTTGAGATTAATGCTGATTATGTTGCTAGATAACTGGTAATTACGCCGTATTATTTCACTTTTTGTGTATATTTAAGTTAATTTTTTTTAATTTTTAACTTTGTTTTAACTCATTTTTTTGTAATTTTTAAAGCTTCTTTAGACAAGATTTATAATTAATGGAAAAAAATAACATATGTCTAAAATTTAAACATATAAATCAAATTATGAATAAAAAGTAACAATACAATTATATAAAGTTAAGTATGCATGGTTAAACATAGCTACTACATAAGTAGCTAATTTTCTTTCATATTTATTTAGAACATTGTTAGCAATAGCAAAATGGTATAAAATTTTTATAATGAAAACATCCAAATTTAATTTGTTTATGTAGTTTGCCAGCTTTTTTTATGTAGTTATGCTTACTGTTCTCACAACTTCGTTGAATGAGGAAATAGAGTAAGATCATTGAGAAAGTATTGAATACATACAACAAAGAAGAACTTTTGTGCGAAAGACGACCGACATAAACGTCTGCTCTCATTCGTCTGCCCGCAATCAGATTGACTTGATTAAGCACCTAACGTGCCGCACCATTCCATAATTAACTTGTGGTCATGCCCATTTTGCCAATATATGTCCTGGTGAACGATTTTTTCTTCCATATATGAGCACTAGTTCTATGTAGTTTGACAGAAACTCAACTTCGTAAAATGAGTACACTTTTTTAAAGATTATCGCTCCAGTAAACGAATGGTTACGTTTTTAAAGCATTAATATATTAATGCTTTAAAAACGTAACCATTCATACGTAATTTGGAAACTAAAAATATGAAGGCAGAAGCGGTTTAGTGAAACTAAATAAGTACACAATATTTACTTAACTCACAGAAGATTACGTCGCGAAAATCCCACATCTTTAGAAAGATTCTCTCTGAGACCTACTTCTACTAAACATACATTTTGGGCGCGTTTTGGTTCCGAGCACTTGAATGGGTAATATTTAAAGAATGACAACACCATACATGTATTGCTGAAATGTCTCGAATTCAAGGACTTGCAAGTGCAACGTTTAAAGGAAAGTCGTGAACCAGACATGCGTTATCAAGAAATCTGCACAAATAAGAATTGAGAATAAAAGGGAGTGACCATATTCGGCACGAAGTTTCTAAGTCTATGGAAACAGGACATCAGCTGTTAAGGAATTTGGAATCTCAGACAATTGTCAGAATATTCATTTTAGCCTCAAGTTTCTTAATGTATATAAATGGACTACAATTATATTTTAAAAATCATCAGAATAGAATAACCTTAAAAGCAAAATTCAACACTATTTTAAGTCACAACAAATTTCGTAAAAATAGGAATTTGACACGTTAGTTCAAACTTGCTGACATTCCGATCATAAAGACATACTCTGTATAGACAGACGGCAAGAAGAGTCTTAAGGAACATTAAAAATATTTCAGATGTATGCAAAGACCGATTGCTCATCAAAAATATAGGGATGAAATATGTAACAAACCAATAATAGTGCATTAATTATAATCCTCACATGAATATTCCACAGTATGTGTTATAGAGCATATGAGAGTTATTTGCAATTATCCTAGAGCTTTAGGATGGAATGGAAAATCAAAACTTATAAGTGGTTCCCCCGTAAAGGTAAAGTTGTATTTAGTTTAATATTAGCCTATTTATAAAAGTCTTAAATGGATATAGTCATAGGTAACCGCAAAATTTTTGGGATATAATCGATAATTTGTTATTTTAAGATGACTTCTTTAGGGGCAAAGCAACCATAAACACATGACATAGACAGTATGCCCACATTTAAAATCTGATATCAGGTTTGTCGTTCAATCTATGCTTCCTTTCGGAATAATAACACATAGGAATAATTTTTCGAATATATTTTATAAGCGACTGTGTATACGAGTGTAGTGCACTTATCTAATTTAAAAAAAATCCACAGGTTTCAAACTTGAAATTTGCTTTTTCTATTTTTCTGATAGACTTACATTACAATGGCCACAAAATAATCGTAATTTACGGCCGTCAACTGAATATTGAGGTCGATGTAATTTACCGACTACAAATGATGGTTTCATGCTAAGTTTTAGTTCTCTAGAACTGCGATAAAAGAGACGTAATGTTAATAAAAAGAGTAATAGTTTCCAGCATTTTTTTCAAAGCATATGAGTTATACGATACGTTCCATTATCCGCTAATTTTTATGAAAGAAGGAAATGGATAAAATTTTCTTCTTTGACTGACTTCAACAGTAACATGGTTTTAAATAAAATGTTTGTTTGTCTCCTATCAATCTGTTCCCAAAATCCGTCCTACGTCTCAATTTGAAAACCATAAAATATATTTCGAAATATTGGGCACTGAAAAATATTTCCATGAAAATTTTGGATGTGATAGTTTTTTTTGTATTTCATGTATTACGTAAATGTTCTTTGAAAGAGCAAGTTATATGGATTCTAAAACATTTTTTATTTAATTGTTTAATATTAGATAGTGTGAAAGCTATTTTATAAACCATCTTAAGTCATATATTCCCTCTTCTCCTTTAAACCATCTAAAGTCATACATTATCCTATCTCTGAAATTGCTAAAGTCAAACTTATGAAAAAACAACGATACTAAAAGTTATCTTATATTTATCACGGACCTTAAGAAATTGTGCTAAATTTCATAGTTTTTGAGATATTGGAGATAGTTTTACGCCTATTAAATATGTAGTAGGCAATGTTTTACCCCTAAAAAAATTATAATTTTTTTCATGTATTTCCTTTATAAGAACTAGCTGTGTATGTCTAAAATAAAAAAAAATATCAAGATAACGCTTTTAGTAAGCACAATGAAAGTTACTTTGATAAAGTTATTTAATAATTTAAAGAGATGTAAGGAAATATTTTTTTTTCCGTACGACTGTAAAATAAATAGAACCATATTTAGGTAATGCAAAAATAACATTCATAACGATAAATGGTTAAATAAAAAAATCTTAAAAAGTTGTAAAAAAACTAATAGAATAACTCTTTAGATATGAAAAAAGGAGATTATTTATATTTGCACTTTAATGTATCTAATTGATACATATGGCGGAATTATTGCTAGAAGAACAATATTTTAGAGCCAACCAGAACACCAATCCAGCCCCACTCGACGAGCGGTCGGGAACCGAACACAGGTCCCCACGGTGTGCCAATCAATTAGAGGCCGTATGCCTTGTGATCAACCCAAGACACCATGGTGACGACACTTACTTAATATTCAAGTTATACTGAATACCACATGCGTATTTTCTTAATATTAATTTATGGTTTATATACATGTCACTTCTCTACTTATAACACACGGGTATAATTTCAATGTGATTCAAAATATTAGCAAATTTAAAGTTGGTTAAATAAATCTAGCTTCTAAGAAAAAACCATATAAGGTTTGGAACCCTAATTCGTATCAATTAATGAGAAAATTTATTCAGAAATATTTATCCTTAATCATATTTTGTTACTTGTTTTATCCACATAGCAACCGAAATAAAATACTATTAGCGGTTTAGATTTAGTAATATTTCGATGAAAAAAGAAAATACAGAGAGAAATATACGGAAAAATGTAGGATACAGGATAGAAATAAAAAGTGAAAATGTCATTATTGAAGAAAAACCTAAGCCATATTCTGGCAAAGGGATTGTATCTAAAAATTGATGACACGGTTTGCTTAGGACGTAAGGTGAAAGTTGTGGAATATATTTCTTTTGCAGAATATCAGAATTGGACAAAATAAATTTTCTATTACTCACTTCTTGAATATAGGCATACTTAGTAAAAAAATTAAATTTTAAAACGTTTTCTTTCGTCCCCATTATTTATTTTCGTCATGTCAGCCTATCACGGTGTTTTGGTTTAATTATTTTATGTTCACTTTGTTTTACGATTTAAATTTTCGTGTATTTTTCCATATTTTAGGAATTTTCTTTCAGACATGTAAACAAACGTTCAAAGTTTTTATTAAAACAAGGAGCTATAATTAAAATTATTTAAATTAAAATTATACTATGATTTTGCACAATGAAATCATTGTTTATTATGTTTGCTAAATATATTGCAGCTTTAAATCCCAAATCAACTCAATGAAGTCTAATCATTCATTGAAGTTTCTTTATGAAAAAACGCTCTTTCTTTACGCCTTACAATATTTTGATGCTTACAAAACTTAGTCTTAACAAATTTGTTATAAAAAGCTATTTATAATATCGTCAATAAATTAACAGTTTCTTTGCAAATTCCATCATACGCCAAGCTCGCTCTAAACAAAATGCCACCAGAGCTTCAATCAAAATTTTCACATTAATGATTTAAATGATTGTGGCGAGCAATGGTATAACTCTTTACTACCAATTACATTGGCATTCATTAGATAGTAATATAGGCACTAAATGTACACTAAATTCATCAATGATGTTGGGCCATATCCTAATCTTCATTTATATAATTAAAAATTCATGTATACAAATTGGCAGTGGAAAATGCAATTATTTTGGATAAAATAATTATAGATACTCTTATGTCTAAAACCGTATGGTAATCTACTGAATACTATCATAAACATAAAAAAGAAAATTAAATTACTTTAATTTAAATTAAATTGGTTAAATTACTTAGTTATATATATAAGAAAATTAAATTGGTTAAATTACTTAGTTATATAGCTAACAAATAATTTCCCTAGAACACACATTGCTTATTCACTTGTAATGTATCTTTAGATCATCACAATTTATATTAAAAAAGGACTTCTATATTAAAAAGGAATTTTCATTACAAAACAATTCAACTCTGTTTCTTTGTCTCCCAGGAAAAAAACGAAAAGGTGATATTATTATTTTAGAATTCAAAATATTCACTTACAAGTTTTTCAGATTTTTTTGTTTTAATTAATAACAAACATCTCTCGCCTAGTGTTTTTTGAATTATTTTTACGAGTGTTACTCGTTGATGGTTAAGTATTTTAAAGTTTTACCTCTCCTTTTTATTGATTCACGATTGTTTCTTTATTAACAACAGACGCATGTTTTTAACTATTTGTACAAAATGCCTAGACAAAATCCCTTGTATACCGTTACCTAAATTTGAATTACTTTTTATGTGATATAAAATGCCCTCTTTTTTCCGTATGATAAAACTAAATTTACAAAATCAGCTTTATCAATGGATTACTATTTATATTATAATGAAGTGCTTAATGGATAACCGGCTTTAAAAATTTGCATTAACATAATTTTCTTGCTATTTTTTTCCTGTATTAAATAAAACTAACACTGATTGAAAGTATCTAATTTTTTCTTTAAATAATTTTGGTATTAAGCAATTAAATATCGGTGTATAAAACACATATAAATTTAATAAAAAATTAGAAAACTTTTCAAACGGAATAAGGCTCATTCTAATTATAGTCCACTTGAGTTTTATTATATTACCAAAGCCAACATTTTAAAGTAAGAATATATTCCTTAATATCAATTATCATACACATTATTTGTCTTTTATTCAAAATTATGTCATTTGCTTACTCTCAGTAGTACGTATTGAGCGGTTTTTTGAAATTTATACATTGCATATAAATGAACTTTTCGTTCCCTAAAAATAATCAATTTGTTCAATAGACCTGCCAATTTTCAATTATTCCTCAAGGCAAGAACACACCTCCCGCCCCTCATAATATTCACTTCGGCTTATTTACTCTTACTCGGAAAATTCGATGCGAATTCAGGTAGGCTACTGCAATAGCTTGTATTTCTCCTAAATACTTATATTGCCACATTGAATATTTAAATTTTTATTACGCATCTTAATGTTCCAAGTATTATTGAGACCTTATCTTTTGATACTTATTTGCAATATGCTAGTTTCAATTAATACATTTTGTTTAACACAGGATAAAGAAATATCAGAAAAAATATTTTGATTGAAATTATTATTTAAAATTATATAAATATTATTAATTATATTATTATGGAATATATTCATTCCAATATTAACTTATTTCAAATCAAAGATAAATGAATATTTATAAAAGTTGCCAAATTATATATGACTTTAAAAATAATCTAGTTTAAGCAATTCTGCGGACTCCCCATATTGATATTTTGAAAAAACTTAAAAACATACTTTTATTACTTTTTTTCTCCACAGATTTAAATTAAATGAGAGTTTAAATGGAATTTTTAATTCCGGATTATAGTAGTAAAAATTTTCGATTTTTCACCAAGAACTAGAAACTAGGAACTGATGGAAATACGTATTAGTAAAAATTATGCGACTTCCATTAGATCTTTTGAGCGCAGAACTTCAAAATTATATAGTTGAAATTGAGAGCCTTTCACAAAATGTCACTTCAAAATATTTATCATTTTTTATGTGCAGGTTTATTGCTATAAATATGTGAATAAACTTAAAATTGGAATGATATTATTTTATTGACAAAATCAAAATATTAAAATGATTTTTCAAAATATACTATTGTGAGTCAATTCGCGTATAATAATTTCTAATGCCATTAATTTATCTTTAAATGGCTACAATTTATTAAATTTGATCAAATTATCCATTTTAATTTTCAACAAAAGTTTTACATATATTTAAAAAATCATTTTCCTTGAAATGTGAACCGGATATTAGGGGGTATTCCTTTGATAAGACTCTAGTGGGTATTTGATGAAACTCTAATTAATTTCTATTCGCAAAGAGTAAGTAAAAAAATTTAATTCAATTTGAGGAACTAACAAATAATTAAGTAAGAAGATTATTTCTTTATCAATAATTGAATTGAAACATAATTTACAGACAGGTAATATAATTAAATATTCCAAATGACATAAATTGAAAATTACATAAAATTAAATAGGCATACATATTTACCAAACTTAAATTTACATGTTTTTGTTATTACCTATTATTTCCTATCTGTACTCATTAACGTATTTAATATTAAAAATGCTACTTTAAATAGACAAATTAATTTATTCAGCATCGTATACGAAGCTGGAATAAATAGCTCAAATACAAAAAACCAACAGTACCTTACATAATTCCAGTCAGCACGTCCAACTGTACTGAATAAATAAACACGAGCAAACATCAACACGGCCACGAGTATTGCTCGTGCGTTGAATATTAGTTGAAAATTAAAAGGCTGGTTAATCCGATTGATTAATTACGTGAAACTTGAGACAATAAACAATCATTGATCGGTATAAAACTTATTCAAATATTTCAATTACTATTAAGGCTATTTACTGTAATAAAGACCTATAGGTACGTAACAATTTCATTTAAAGAATATGATCTTGCTGGAAGGTTTATGTTACCGGAAATTCTTTCGTTTAACTAGAAATATTTCCAGCTAATATTTTATTTAATAATATATAATGAGACAATCCTGTCAAAGGATTAATAATTTCTTCTTACTCGTGTAACCCCCCATCGTGTGATGATGCATCTTAGAGTTATATATTTATATATTTTAATAATTCAAAAGTTTATTATTTTAGTAAAAGTATGAAATAATTGAAAGAGCCTTCCTCTTTATATAGATAAACGAGTGGAATAAAATCCCAGCGGATATGAACATATAGACATGCTCATTAAGTCCTCAATAACTTCCTTATCATATCTTATTACGTACTGAGAATTGATTGACCAGTTATTTCTTGGACTCAAAATTATTTAGCGACGGAATTACAGTGATAGGTCCAGACAGCTGTGACTGTGAAGTGGTGGTGTATTTAATACATTCACGTTCTCTCCATGAAAACTCATGTAAAATGTGTTTTAGTATCAGGGGTTCGTTTTAATTTGATTATCAGTGTTTGTTTATTCAATCCGATTTCTCGTTATTTTTCTTTATTCACTGTATGCATATCATTCAACTATAACAAATTAGTCGCACTCGACTAGTTTGATTTGTGATGTTTTGACATATTAAATTTATATTTGTGTTTACCCTGTATTTTGTAACAATGTTTGTTAAAAATACATTTTGTTCAATTGTCTGTTACAATTTTTTTTTCTATTTATTTCACAACTTGCTCAACGGATTAGCAAAATGCTATAAGAGAGAATTTGACTAAGTAAATAAATAAAAAAATTATGAATAAAAAATGCGTCATCGATCATAATAAAACGAGTTAAAATTTAGTTTCAGTTCACTCATTCCTATTTCAAAATGTGCCAAAAATTTTGAAGAGAAATCAGTTTGCTCAGTATGCTATTTATTTGAACTACCATATCAATTAAATTAAAAGAGTAACGGGGCAATAATACTTCATCTAGAATATCCTTACATTAAAATTTAATACATAGTTTTAATTTATGATAGTTCTAGTCAAAAAGTAATAAAACTTAAGCTTACTACGTTATCTACTTTCCTGCGATGTGGCATAAATAATAAAAAAAAATTGCAATAAGGGTCTGACCCTTGTCTTTAACCAGACTGTGACACGCCAAGGATATTTTGCTTATCGTTGTATGTTTGAGTACACATATTTGTGTACGTGGGTGTATACGGATATTACACTCTAGAATCGCCGTTTTAGGCAAAAGAGGTTTTATCAGGCTGCTCGCATGACTTTTAAAACGATGGAAAGCTCCATACCTGTTGCTCCTGGTGCTGGTCTTTCTAAGGCACCTGCGTCAATTTTTTATTTAACATCCATATGGAGTGGAAAAATAAGTGAAAAAATCGCATATCGCTCGTATATAATCTGGTAGGTAAAGCCGTGATCGTCTTCGGTCCCTATTCGGGCGACTATGTTTCATAATATTATCTTGATAAACAATAGTTAATTTTACTTAATATATTATCTTTTTATGATACTTATTTCTTTTTAATATTATTTAAACCTTTTCTTAATAACCAAGTTAAATATTGCCGTGGTGAAAATTTTAAAAATTAATTTTAATTCGTTTTATGTATTTCGATGAATTTGAGATTGGAATGTTAAATATTAATTTCGACTTAATTTTCATGTAAGAAATGTACATTTATTTTTTTTTCTAATAATGTTTAAGTTAATCGACGGAATGAGTTAGACTATAGTTTTCATTAAAATGATTTATTTAAATTTAAATTGCATACATTTAGATTTTTATATTTTTTTGCTTACAAGCAAATGAAGTTCATTGGAAATATTTGGTAATAAATTTAGTAGATCCCGTTTGCTACAAGTACATTATGTTGTCGCGGGTTCGATACTGTGATAAGTTTTAAAATGTTAAAATTTGACGGTTTCTAAGATTTGTTTACCTGTTATCTTGGATTGTATTCTTGAAACTTACACTACTCATTCCGGCGTATGTTATTGTCTTCAGAGAAGTAATTTCTTGGCCTTTTACTGAAAGAAATGATCTTTAATAATTGTTTTCAAATATAATTATAAAAATCTATTTTTCATACCATATATATATATATATATATATATATATATATATATATATACATTTGAATAACTGAAATGAAAAACCTTTCCTCCACATATAACCTTTTGTGTTATTATTTTCTTTTCATATTATTAAGATCACAAATTACGTAAACTGCCATATTTACATTCTTGATTGACGTTTGCCATGGAGTTTTTGTTCGGATTTTTACTTAATGTTATAAAATTATCATATTTTAGTAATGTAAGATTTTGTTACTCGTTTATAATGCAATTGTTAAAATATGTATCGGAATCAGCTTGGAATATTTTCATCTTATCAAACTTCGAAATATTTTACGTGAGAACTATAGTGATTGAAAAATTTGTGCATTCCACCTGCAAAACAATGTTAATATGCTTTAAATTAAAAACGGTTTGAAAATTATTTGTTTCACCGGCATTGAAGTCCAGACGTGGAAACAATGAACGCTTAAAAATAAATAATATCTAGCAGACGTTTTAAATTATTCTAACACTTTATCGCGATTAGACATATTTTTAATATGGTTCATAGGTTTATAGGTTCTTTTAATGGTATCTTATTATCATGAAAAGTAAGTTGATATCAAAGAGGTGAAAAGCTTTGTGAGCTTTTGTATTATAATTAAATTCTTAATCTCTCAATGTTAGTTTATTTTGGGCTACGTAGAAATTAGAAGAAAATTTAACATTTTGAAATCAAATTGGCATTCCTTACATAAATTGTTAATGAGAATTTTATTTTTTATTTTATCTTGTTGATTTTTGACTTAGCATTGAACAAGACAGTTTTAGTTCTTGACATATTTTTAATACCAAACAAATTAACACAAAAGGAATAATTGTTTTTTGGGAAAAATGTTGGAATTTCATCGTATTAAAATAGAAGATAAACTAAAAATTGAAATAAAATTTAAGTAAGGTGAACAATTTTTCAACAATAATGTACTGTTTATATTCTTTCTCTCAAAACATGTTTCATCGCTATAGGTATCGTAAAGATATCATCCATGTTATATTTCTTTTAAACTAGTAAAAAACTTTTAATTTTACAAATTTTTGAGACCTTAATTGCAAATTATGTATTAAAATATTGAAAGATATTGTTAATAATAAGGAACAGTAATTTTAATAATGAAAGAAAAGTTATAAATCACATAGTATTCTTTCTATTCTTATTTTTTTAGAAATTGTTGAAGCTGCTTATTTATATTGAAATTGTTTATAATGGTAACTTAATGTATATTGAATACATTTCAGTGTGGATTTTAAATCACCTATGCGTAAGTTAATCGCTGCAATGAAGGTCACAAATCATATGGAATTAATACAAATGACAAAAACCATATTCGTGTTTCTCGATTTCAAAATACACTGAATTTTGATTTCCTCTCAATTTGATGTGTCCTTCACTCGTTTAATATTTGTACACATACACACACACACACACACACACATATATAAATATATATATATATATATATATATATATATATATACCATTATATATAAAAATATCTGCATTTTTTTAAAAATCCAGATATAAAATTTATTTTGAATAAAGAATATTTTCGAAACGAATTAAGAAGCGATTTACTTAAAAGTTATTTAATACTTTACAACAATAACTTATCATTATGAAGTACAAAAAGTTTGTTAAAATTAGATTATTTGTGTATTAAGAGTATTCGTTGAAACCTTCGAAATTTTATTTAAATTTTATAAATGTCAATATATTTAATAGGTATTAAAAAGTACCGGAATAGCAAAAAAGTGATATTTAAGAACAGGCTATAATCACCGTTAATAATATTGCTTATATTAAAATTAACTAGTTATGAAAAAAGAAGACTGATTTTCTTTTTAATTTAGCTGTGAAACATATGTATTGTTTGAAAGAAGATTTTATTAAGAGAACATACACATGACATGTCCTGACGATGATCAAGAATCACATCGTTTTTTATACCAATGTGACACCTTTTTTCCGCCAGTTCATAATTTTTATGTGTTTCAGCGTGAAAAGGGATACTTCTTTTTATAGCTCCTAGAGCACTTAACTCGTCTAATTCGTGGTATTAATTAGGTCGATCCAAAAAAATATATATAATAAACAAACCGCGATCAGTAGGGACGATTAAGTCTATTAAAAACTCACTAGTCTTCTCCATCGATATACGTACGTGTTTGCATACGTATTTTTTTCTGATAGTTTCTTCCATATTTTCCTCTTTTACTAAATGATATCTTATGGATCATAATTAACTGTTACCTAATTAGGTTATATTATAAGAAAAAAAAGTGATCAAATCTAGAAACGTATTTCCTCAGTTCCATTTTACTAAAATCTTATTGTTTTTTGATATAATAATCTGCAATAAGGAAATCATTTTAGCATCATTTCAGCTCTGATGATTGAAATATTGGTTCTGTATCAAGAATAAGGTATTGTCAGGATTTGTAAGTTTAGTACAAAGATTAATTACAAATATTATATTGGAATACGATTATATAAAAATTCGATATCGTTATAAATTAAAGAATTTATTGTAATCAAAGTTTGATAATAAATAAACAATATACTAAAAAGTCTCTTACGTATATTGTATGAAATTATGTGAAAGTTTTTCATTTTGGTATGTGATAAAGTCTTACATTTCCAATTTAATTTAATGAATTAAAATTCCTATGAATTTTTTAAATTGTTTCGATTACACATTCTAAAAATATAAAAGACTTCATTAGCCAATTACAGTATAAAGTTTAAAACGAATACTTAGAAAAATTTTCAATTAACTTAATTAGAACCAACACACATTCTCGATATTATACCCAATAAGTTCCATTACAATGTTTAGTGATACGGTGTCATTACTTACTATCCTCGCCACTTATTGGAGTAAATGACAATTTACAATATATGACGCCGTATTATAAATTCGCCCGGAAATGTAAGTTGACCAAACCCGACCATTTTTCTTTTGAATATTGTTTCATACAAATTACAGTAATTTTTATAAAAAAGATTGTTATTTCTAACACTAAGTAATCTTGTTCAAAAAAATAAATTTTTTAATATCGCTACAAAAATTATTATTGCCAATTTTCTCAACGCCCTAAATATATATAGGCAAAATTCACCTTTAAAAAGTAAAATTACTTTTAATAATTCAAAAAGCCTTATTTTATGTTCATGCTCGTTGCAAAGCTAGATTTAATCAAACTCTGAAATATTTTCTCTTCAGATAGAAAATACCAGATATTTAATCTAACTCCGAATATATATTACCTATAATACATTGCGCGTGATTACCGGTCTATTAATAACATATTGAAATATTTTCATATACTTTATATACAATTTATGTACGGGCTATGTTGTTGGTCTCAGTAATAACTATCATATTTTTAAGTTTAGGTTGCAAATAAAGCGGGCGAAAATTCATGATCATGAATAACTTTTAAACATTTTACCATCTTAAATAATACGCTTCGTTCTTCTCTTCCTCTAATTAATAATTTAGATTGTAGTGTCAGAATTTCGACTTCAATTTACACTTTCAAATGTCTTTTCCAATCAAAACGCCTCTAATCCTTTTACATTCGCCTTGTTTACACCACTTTATCTTATTATATTTTTTTCTTGTTCCGATTCGCATGTTAAGCGGAGCGTTTTATTATGATTTTCATTCTTAGAAAATATTTCTTATATTATTTCATTTGTATTTTACACATAATGTCTTACAATTCAACGTATTTCTTATCACTAAAAATATTTTTCTTTGGTTAACTTAAAGAAATTGCTCTATTTTATTTAAATTTTCTTATATGTATATATATATATATATATATATATATATATATATATATATATATATTAATATCTACGTTAATATAATCAATAACCAATTGTAAATTCTTTCAAAACTCTAATGATTTCGTTTAAAAATTTCAATAAAGGATATTATGAAATAACAGCAATTCGTTTTCGGCGCGTGAACATATTTTCGAACCCACGAACGAATGGATATTAGCTTTCGAACGATTGAAAATAATTAAATTATTTACGGAATGTAAGAAACAGAACCACAGAGAATCAAAATTATTCATAAAGGTATGACTGTTTCGCCAGCGCACGGCGGGCTTACTGGAAATGCCATCGATGGTAATCAACCTGTGCTCGTATCTACATGACCTTGGTAAAATTTTCCAATCCTTAAATTATGTAGATGGTAATACAATATAAAATGTAATAGAAATAATAGTTTGATTAATGTAAGTAGATTAAATTGGTTAATTGCTTAAATATTATGATATATTTATATAAGGTGGAATATTAATGTTTTTAACATGATACTTGGTTGTAGTGCTTATATATCATCACTTTATATGAAATACTATTATGAAATAATAATGAATTTCTATATGATTTTCGTAACATTCTTTATCATTTATAAATAATGAAAACCGGAAACACAAAGTGACATCGGTAGTGTCACATCAGTATCCTGTTCCAGAAAACGGTGTTTCAACAGGTATTTATATTCTATTCATTCTTCATTTTCTGAGTAACTTTCTACTTTATTTTAAAGTTTTAAATATCTTTTCTTTTTTATACACTTTACTTTTGTGGGTGCATTCGGATGTTTGAATTTATTTCATTGTGAAAGACTTCAATATTGTAAATAATTTCCTCTTTTCTCCTTTCAAAATTTGCTTACATATTTTAAATACGTTTGCTCTCAAAACATAGTGCATTTATACAATTACTATGAACTCTTCGTTATACCATTAACGATTATATTGATAAAATAATTTTTTTTTGTCGTTTTTAGATACAAAACAAATTTCTTCATCACAAAAATTTTACAGCTTTCCTAAATTTAAACAATGACATTAATTATAAACATCACAAAAAGGACTAAAACCTAGTCAATTCAATACTTTTGGGAAGTCAATTGCAGCCGAATATCAGAGTCTACGTAATAATAATATTTTCTAGAATATCGACGAATATATATATATATATATATATATATACATATGCATATATACATATATATATATATATATATATATATATATATATATATATATATATATATATATATATATATATATATCGAGTCAGTCAAAAGAAGGATCGAAAAACTTAATATCAATGAATGAATTTAACATGAAAACCGACCACGGCAATGTAATGTGAACAATGTGATTTAGTCTAATTCAAAGACACAGCAGGATGCTAAAACAACACACTGACCTAAACTTGGGAATTAGTTTAAGATGTGGTACAAAATATACAAAATCTTTTAAATTTGTGAAACACCAAAGAGAAAGGGCTAATGGTTAACAAGAGCTGAATTATAAATGAAATAAAAAGCACCATACGTGCGAACCCGCGAACAGAAACTAGTTACATAATATTATGTCAAAATTAAACCCGTAAACCGACTTTTATATGATTATCCATTTGTCGATCGTTCGTAATTTTTATTATCAACGCACGCATTTTTGACCCACTCTTGTTTATTAATCTTATTTATTTACTAGGTAAAATCGAAGGTGAAATTTACATTATTTCATTTCTTTTATTGTATATATTTGAATTTTCTACCCTGTTGCACGTTGCTTGTTAATTATTGATTGTTATAGTATCAACAATCAATCATTAAGATGGGAAATAATTTTTTTTATGTTTTGAAGGAAAAAGCTTGTGAGATTCATTTTTCGATAGAAATGATATCCAAACAAATTACGTCTACCGAAAAATATATAGAGAAAGTCTCGTTTAAAATAAATTTTTATTTTATTGCTGTTCAAGCGTCTATCGTACTTTTTAATTGTAATAACAACCAGCCAGGTGTTTGAGGTCATGACCGGTATGTACTTGAACAGGTAGAATATTTTGAATGTCAAATATTTATAAAAGAAACGCATTATTATGTTGTTATTACGACAGTTGAAGATATTATTTTTTTGCTTTAAAAAGTAACAAAGGGCGTAAGAAGTCACTTTTTATTAACATTTCATTTCTTTTCCAATCTTTATATAAAAAACTTGTAATTATTTATAAAAATTATCACGAAACTCAAAATTTAACCTTATTTAAAAACTAAAGAAACATCCCTCATGCTCTGCATCTTTATATTCATTACTACTTAATAAAGCCATTGAAATATTGGAGTGAGAAATGAAAAACAGTGACAGATTATCAAATAGACAAATGATTCGCAAAGACGCCTAGTTTCTTATAAAACGGCAGCTTACAAAGAAAACCCCAAAATTACTTATTTTTTTATTTAAAATTTTAAAAATGCATTTTAAAGGAAATGTGTCCCCACATCCCTTAAGGCGTGTTGTTGTCTAACAAAGTGTGTTGTAAATTAGAGATAAAAAGATTTCTAGTTCAAGAAAATCAAATTTACAATCAATAGCAACCTGCTGTCAGTATTGTATAGCCAAGTGGAGAAGCAAATCTTATAATTTCGTTACATCTGTGTGTTTGTATATATTATAACATCATAAATCTCTATGATATATATACTAAGCGATACATTTGTATAGCGTAAAATGAGGAAAATGTTTTAATAATTAATTGAAAATATTATGAACCCTTCAATGTCTTAATTTTTCTTTGTATCTTAGTCGGCATTGTATCTTCATGGTATATGTTTCAATAATATTTAATGGGTTATTATTACAGAAACTTCTATTGCGTCTTTATTTCTGCCTCTCATCACACAGGCATTTCCTTGTATTATGTGAATTAGAAATTACGATATTAAAATAAAATATAATAATCAATATATAAACAAAGTAAAAATTCCAAAAACAAAACCGTTTCTGTCGGTAAGCATAAATAAAAATAGGGCGAACAAAAATAAAAATTCAGAAAATATGGATAAAGGAATTTGTGTAGTTTGCTAGATACCGATCGACTCAGAAAAGACTGTTAGATCGAATATATGATATGAGGCTGCCAGCATCGCATACTATCCGGTGGCTTTCAAACACTGCCATCGATGCGGTCCTGGCTAGTTGGCTTGGCCAACATAGCAAGTAACATATCACAAATTGCAATGCGACATTCATATGTAGAAATAATTTGGTATTGTAAATGGGGGTACAGTAAATTGTTGAATCATTATGACTTTTATATATTAGGGTTATTTACTAACGTACAGTTAGTTCAGTATTTTATTTAGTTGCAAATATTTTATTCGTTGTTTACAGAACATGAAAATTGTATAAAGAGGCAAAGGAGAATAGAAATTTCTATATGAACTTGCCACCACATCAGCTGAAATACTACCTGTGTTTACTTAACAAGGTGTTCCTGCTAATAAAGTACCAAATATAATCATTTCATATTCATTAGGAGTGTATATATTCAGTATAGCGCTCTTGCCCTTCATACTGTATTTAAAAGAAATTTAAACACAGATGAATATTTAATTATATATAATTCACATGTTACTCCAATAGAGAATTATGTTAGTACTTTCGAGAGCTGTAAAAGTCTAAGGCAGTGGTTTTTCCGAAGGCCCGTTGGGTAAGACGGAATGTAAGTGAAAATTAAATAATTCTGAAACATGCATTTTTATGGAAAGCAAAAAAATATTACTTTATATAAATTTTTCGAAATTAATAAATTATAATTTTCAATATTCTTATACATTACTAAAATTCCCGCATTTGTCATTACGAACAATGCCTAATTCAAATGCTAGTGATATTTAATTTATTTCAGTCATCTGAATTTAAAACTGATGTCTTCATACAGGTGTGACGAAATGCCGAAATATTTTAGAAATTACTGCATGAAGAAAAATAAAGCTGCCCCAGACCCAGATTTATATAATAATTATGTATATTAGGCAATAATAATATTATATTTACATGTGTTGATATATATTAAAATTTTTAATTTATTGACATCCCTTTCAAAATTGTTAATACATTTTCTAATGTAAAATTTTTTTTGCGCTTTGACAGAACCCGTAAATGTTAAAAGTTGCGTACCCCAAAATGTCTTCTACTCCAGATATTTCAATAATCCAGTCGCAGTCCAAATATTTTAAAATTGTTTGCTGTGTTATTGGTAGCCGGTATAATTATAAAAATATAATAAAAAGAAAAGTTCAAAGTTCTTTCTAAATTAAAATTATGAGTAAGTTATTACGCTTCATGCAAAACTTAACTAAAATGGCTAACAAAGATAGGTATTCGTACTGTGTGCTACTACCTATACTTATTTCTTGTAAGTGTGTTGCACAATTTTTTTTATTTTTGTATGATGCGCGCGGCCACGAGTAGTGCGTTGAAGGCGACAGGTTGTGACTTGCCGAATGATTTGTTTTCAATTAGTAGACGTGAATTCAAGGCCAAAGTGAAAGGACATTTTTTGTTTCATTTCATTCATTCATTGCCTAATAATTGCCCATTGCGAAAGGTATTCTTTATTTGATTTCCGTATTTTAAAATTATTAAATTGTACCATGACTGTTGTTACGCTAATATAATAATTATTTCGTACCGTGTTTTTGTAATATATAATATAGATTTAAATATGGTTAAAGCATTACAGTTACCAGATATTGAAGATTTTGATTGCAACATAAACAGAATTTAGTGTTGCACTAAGCCATGTAATCAGAGAGAAGGGCTGAAGTAGCTTTTACTTAAATATAAGGGAATTGCAAATCATTTCCACCATTTTCTGATAGTAAAATGAAATCTTCTAAAATTGTAAACGATCACACTCCGTCAATCGTCATCAAGTGGCTATATAAGACTGTCTAACTAGGTAAGTAACCCAGGTATTCGTATGTCATTCCACACAAATGTAATATTTATACCTCTGTATTCATTTTATATTTACATTTTGTCAGTAAAACTATTTCTTCGAGATTTCTTGACCGATTTGTGAGATTCCTTCTTTCTTTGAAAATATGTACTTGTAAGGTGGTCTTATACATACGAGTGATGATGTGATGATGGGGTCCAATAATGAACAAAGGGATTTAAATCAACTGTGATTCAATTTATTGACTACGGATAGTTATAACTTTGCAGAATTGATCCATAGACAAGTTCAGGGTCTGATGACTAGTTCTGAAAATGATTAATGAAACTCTTTACCGTTTGTTAGTAAATCAACCATGATTCGTGACATTTGCTACTGGTAGTTATTACTATGCAAATTTAGTACACCATTGACCAGATCAAGGTCTGATAAAAGTTCTGGATTTGAAGATGGTAGTAACTCAATCATGATTTAAGATATTGGCTACTGGTAGTTGTTACTTTCAAAATAACTACATCATCCATCAGGTCAGGATCCGATAATGAGTTCTGGAAATTTGCAATGGATCAATCAACTGTGATTCAAGATATTTGCTGCTAGTAGTTGTTACTTTTTAAAAATAACTACACCACAAAGTCAGATCCCGATGACGGATTCTGGTGAATAACAATAGAACTCCTTAACCGATGGTAGTAAGTCAACAGTTATTCAAGATATTTACTGACAGCAATTGTGATTTTTACAAAATCTGATTGAATATCAAATATAAAGAACAGGACACCTCAGTGGCTAACAGCTAACCAATCGCAGCTACTATTATCGCTTCACTTTTGCCTGTTGTTTATAACAAACTTTAGGCAAAGCAAAAATTATATCAGTTCTAGCTTTTTTCGCCACTTTTAAAACGTGTACAATAATTTAATAAAGAAAATAATTTAATATTAGGTATAATTAATTATTAATATTGTTATTAACCACTAAAAATTGTAAAATAAAACATTTTTCAACAAAAAACAACTGACTTTACAAAAAGGAGGTAATGAAAAGAAAAAAATAATTAACTCAAAATGGGTACCTATTTATCCACGACGAATAAGTAACTTATTTTTCAAGCCGGTGCAAGTATTGTAAACCAACTAAAAGACATACAATTGTTTTTATTGTAAATACGTCCTTTATGAAAATAGCTCGTACTGTCTGCACCTTAGATATTAAGTTTAAAATTTAAATTTTGTAATAAATAAAGTTATTAATCTGAAAATTTCCGGTAACTAATTCTTGAAGTAAATAAAGTGTTATAAATTAATAATGATCATTATTTATTTGCATATGCAACTGCACATCTTACGAGATTAAGCGTTTTCTAAAAACCTCACACATTTCATTGTAATATATATTAGTAAACATATATTTATGACAGTTGCTTAATAATTATTTGAAATATCAAAGAAATTAAATTTAAAAAAAGCATAGGGCAGTATAAAAAAGTATTTTACTTCATATAAAATATCTTTTGTTTTTCTACATATTTTTATTCATATTATTTTTAATCAAAGAAGCAATAAATGTTATGAATACTTTATTATTTACTTTCTTACGATATGGTATAGATATTGATCAGAAAATTTGTAATAAAGATCCGACTCTTAGTTTTAACCAGATTGTGGTTTATATATGAACTTAAAATCCTTAGACGTTAAGGATAGTATTGATGTAAGCTAGAGTACACATATTTGTGTACGTGGGTGTATCCAGATGTTACTCTGTAGAATCGAAATGGATCAACCATTTTAGACAAATGTGGTTTCGTGAGAAAGTATTGTACTGGTACGTTTTTTTTAACGAGGGAGGTTTCCACACCTGTTACTCCTGGTGCTGGTACTTCTAAAGCATGTGCGTTATTTTTTTTATTTTACATTACTTATTACATTATTTTTTGGGCTATTTATTTCTTTTTAATATTATTTAAACGTCTTCTTAATAACTAAGTTGAATACATAAAACCGTAGTGAATATTCATTTTGTAAAACTAACGAACTTGAGTGTGAAATATTAAATATTAATCTCAACTTAATTTTTATGTGATATATGTATTGTTGTTTTTTTTTCTAAACATGTTTAATTTAATTGACAGAATTTATTACACTGTAATATTTTAATTGGAATTCTATAGACCATTTAGATTTTTATATTTTTTCCCGGCAAAATTAAGTTTATGGAAATATTGGATATTAAATTTACAAGGTCTCATTAGCCTCAAGTACGTTATGTTGACACGTGTACGATACTCTGATAATCTATCATTTTGGATAACATTCTTGAAACCTTTCTTTGTTACATTTAACCTTCAGTGATGTTTGATTTGCTTTCTCTGACGATATTGGACTGTTATGCATATATTATTTTCATCTGTGTAAATATTTGTGTCTACATATATATATATATATATATATATATATATATATATATATATATATATATATATGTATATGTATATATATATATATATATATATATATATATATATATATAGACATACAGAGAGAGAGAGAGAGAGAGAGAGAGAACACATACATTTATATTCGCAGACATACAAAGTTTCTAATAGCGGGTAAATATAAAACATTATGTTATTTCCCAAAAATTCAGAAGTTTATTCACAAAATTACTTTTGCCCCAAAATTGTGTTACTTATATTGTATTTGAATAAATAAAATGAAAAAATGTTTCGTTGACATGCACATTTTCTTATCGCTAATATCCCTTTATGGTATTAAGGGTATAAAGTATAATAGCTGCTGTATTTACATATTTTATTGAAGTTTGCCATCGAGTTTTTTACAAATTTTCACGCAACGTGATAAAATTAACATATGTTAGTAAAAACAATCTGTTTAGAATAAAATTATTAAAGTACGTATTAGGATCAGCTGGAAACATTTCATCTGCATCAAAATTTAAAATATTTTTTGTGGGGAACATAGTGACTGAACAATTTGTGCATTCCACCTGCAAAAACAATGTAAATTACTTTTACCAGCAATGAAATACCGAAGAGGAAAAATTCAACGTTTAAAAATAAGTAACACATGGTAAAATTAGTTTAATTATTTTTATTAACAAAAAATAAATTTTCAATACTTTGGTGGTTTAATTAGCAAATTTGTTTAATGGTATCTTATTATTATGAAACGTAAGTTAATATCAAAGAGGCGAAAAACTTTGTAAGCCTTTGTATTATAATTACATTTTTAAGCTCTCAGTATTAGCTTAATTTGGGCTATATGAAAATTAGAGGAAATTTAATATTTTGAAATCAAATGTTCAAATAGACATGCTTTAATTGAACTATATCATCACTATGATATTCTGTTTATAAATTATTAGTGAGGGTTTGTAAATTTGAAATAATTTGATAATTTCTTTTGATTTAATAATGGAAAAAACCATTTTGTTTCTTGACATATTTTTAATACCAAACAAATTAACAAAAAAAGATTAATTGTTTTTAGAAACGTTGGTATCATATGTATTAAAATAAAATAGAAAATAAGCAAAAAATTAAAACAAAATCATACTATTTAATTTTTTTAACAAGGCGTATAAGCCATACACACCTTATTTAAAAAAAAACTAAATAGCGTAAAAATTATCTATGATATGTATTGAAATAAAAATACATATCTAACTAATCAAATTTCGATTAGTTGTATTCAGAAACAAACATGAATAAGTCAGTTTAATATATTCATAAAATACAAGTGGTTAAAATTTATATTTTAAAACAAGTGAGTAACCATAAATTAACGCAGTGCTCGTGATTACTGGTTTATTAATAACTGACAAATTAGTCACTGAAATATTTTCCTATATATATAGTCTTTAAAATTTATGCATAAGCTACGTTGATGGCCTGAGTAATAATAATCATATTTCTGAGATTAGGATGCAAATAAAGTGGGCAAAAGTTCATGTTCGATAGATTGTGATACACTTTTACTCTTTTAAGGTTTTGAATAATCTACTTAATCCTTTTTATTGCGCTTCCAGATTCACATGTCCGTCTACTGACGGCTTGTGTATACACAAAAAGAAACTATATACGCTCCTTAGTCAGAAATACGCCATGACCCTTTACTGAAACTCCTTTATTTTCTTAGTCTTTTTAATATTTTAGATCCTATTTTTAGGAATTCGAATTCAATTTACACTTTCAAATATGTTCAAAATTCAAACCGCTCCAAATTATTTTTACATGCGCCCTGTTTCCACTACTTACTTTATACTGTTCTTATCTTTATTCCATTCCGTGACCCGATTCGCATATCAAGTGTAGAATTTTATTAAGATTTTCATTTTAAGGAAATATTTGTCATATTTTTCTCTTTCTATTTTACAGATAATCCATTGCGATTCACCACATTTCTAATTGCAAAAAATATTTTTCAAATGGGATTGCTTTTTTTATTTAATTACGCCATGTATATATTTTAATATCAACGTTAATTTGATAAACAAATAATTGCCAATTCATTCTTTAAAATTTCTTTATTCATATTTTTTTAAATTTAAGTAAAGTATGTTATGAAAAAGTAGCAATTAGTTTTCTCACATGCGAAATTTATTTTGGAATCCACGAACGAGAGGGATATAAGCTTTTGAGCGATTGAACACAATTAAATTATTTACGTATATATAATAGAAAGGGGAATAGAAAATAATATCGATAGAAATTATCCATGGAGGTATAACCGTTTCGCCAGCCCACGGCGAGCTCACTAAAAATGCCATCGTGATGGAAATATATGTGTAGGACGAGAGCAGCTTCCAGAAAGGCTGAATTTAGTTAGTATTGGGTGGAAAATATAATCGTCCGTTTTGCTACAAATCGTTCTCTTTATTCAGGGGTAAATAATAAACTAGGATTGTTTGTATATCATACCATGAAGTGATATGAATACAGAAAAAAGTTGTTGGAATAAAATCGAATTTTCCAAAAAGTAGAAAAGAAGAAAATTTGGAAATTAAGTTTTCATAGGTTTAACTCATCTGTCACACACACACTCACATACACACATACACATATACACACGCACACGTACATGGGCAGGCACAGGCGCACGCGCACGCGCTCTCACGCACACACACACTCACACTCGCACTCACACTCTCACACACTCACACAATAACACACACACATACACACGCACGCGCACGCGCATGCGCACTAGCACGCCCACTCGCACGCCCACGCGCACTTACACTCGCACACGCACACGCACACACACACACGCATATGCACCCGCACATGCAGACTCACACGCACACACACACGCGCACACGTACTCACGCACTCACGCAGACACACACACGCACACACGCTCTCACGCACACACGTACACGCGCTCACGCACACTCGCTCACGCACACGCGCTCACGCACGCACGTGCGTACGCACGTACGCTTGCACGCACACACAAACACACACACACGCACACGCACGCACAGACACGCACACGGACACGTGTATACATATATAAATGAAAGTTTTCCTGATCTACTGACAAATTCACACTTCAACGCCCAGTTTTATAAATGATAGTTTTTATAAATGAGAATTTAATGAAATTGGGAGACGTTTGGGAGACGCGATTAAAAAATTGAAATATTTTAAGAAAGCTATACCCTGGATTTTTAAAATGACTTTTTTATCTGAACCATAAATTCTAAAAAGATGAAATATGAACGTTAATTAACTTAAACTATGAAGTTATTTTAAGAAAAAGATGTTCCTTTTGTAAGGCAGTGAAATGAAGGATCGAAACTATCATCATAAATAAATATTTTATTTAACAGTAGAACCGACTATGACAAAGTACTCAGCAAGAAATTATTTTTTGAAATTCTCGCCGGAATATGAACAACGCGACTTAGTCTAATTAAAAAAAGCAGCAGTGTACCCAAATGACATACTGACCTAAATTGAAAATTAATAAAAAGTGCGATGCAGAACTTGCAAAGGTCTATTAATTTTGGGAAATACCCAAGAAAAGTGCTTATGGTGGACACGAGCCAAATTATAACTAAATTTAAAAAATCATGCATGCGAACCCGTGGACAGAAATTATTTACATCGTATTATATCAAAATCAGACCCGTAAACCAACTTTTATATAATTACCCAATGATCAGTCCATCGTTATTTTTATTAAAACATGAGTTATTGACTCACTCTTATTTATTCAGCTTGTTTTTTTACTTACGAAAATAAAGGGAAGAATTTTCATTATTTCATTTAATGTGTGTTACGTAGTTTAATTTTATATTTTACACGTGGTTGCAGCGTCCTTTATAATATGATTGTTTCTATGGTATTCGTTTAAATTATCAATAATTATATCGATATCTATTTGAAATTTTTCTCATTTTAAAAAGATTCAAAAAATATAATTTATTTATCATTGGAAGAAAAAAAATGCGGCATTCATTTTGGGATACAAATGAAATGAAAATAGAAGAAGGTCTACTAAAAAATATAATTATAAGGTCTCATCTAAAATCTATCTTTATTTTACAGTCTATCGTAATTTCGTACTGTAAAAAAAAACAAGCAAGGTGTTTTAGGTCATGACCGCTATGTACTTGAACAAGTAGAAGATTTTGAATGTCTAATAATTGAAAAAGAAACATGTTATTATGTTGTTTACGACATTTGAACATACCAATTTTTATCTTTTGCTTTGAAAATTAACAATGGGCGCAAGATGTCAATTAAAATTATCATTTTATTTCTATCCAAAAATTTCATAACCGTCTAAATAATTTCATCTCTGTAAAAATTACTACATAAAAAAGCAATTTTGATTAAAATTGCAATTTTTGAATGAGATATGAAAAGTAATGACAGATTATCAAATATACAATTCATTCTTAATGATGTCTTGTTTCTTAAAAAATTGAAATATTTTTCCCTACATCTCTTTTGTAGATGGTCAGGAAAGCATGTTGTGTTCTAATAATGAGTGTTTTAACCTAGGGATAAAACATTTCTAATTCAATGAAATTCAATCTGCAATCAAAAACAACCTGTTGTCAGGACTTTATAGCCGAATGGAGGGCGGAAACTTATAATTTCGTTAAGTCTGCTTATTTGTATTCATCCCAATAACATAATGTTCTGTGATAGGCACGTTGAGCATAAATATAGAGCAATATTTTAGCAATTCATCGGTACTACCATTGAATTGTTAAAATATTATTATGTTCTCTTCAATGTCCAAACTTCAGTTTACGCTCAAGTCTTTTATTTATATTAAAATAAAGTATAGACTCCTAAACAAGAAGGTTTCTGTTGGTAAAAACTAACATCATCTTTTTTATCGTAATATAAAAGGAGGTAGATTTACACTTTCAAAGTCGAGCGTTGCATAAAATAATAAAAGGGCGAACAATAAAAAAAGTTCAGATAAAATACACTCGACAAAGGCTGTTTGACAGATCGAACCGATTATATGACGCGACGACGGCAGCCTGCATACGTTGTCCTCGATAGCAATTGGCCAGTTAGCTTTACCAACATAGCAAATTATGCATCACAACTTACAATCTCTGATTAAACATAATTTCATTTAAAATCTAATAATTTGTGAATATTGCGTCATGATCGCGTTTGACCAAAAATATTGCAGAAAACTGGCAGTTTTCAAGCGGTTTCCGCTATTAATGCAATAAACAATACATGTATTGTTTTTTTGGGTTTTAATTAGGTTTATGTGGAAAGTAAGAAAACCCAAAAAACATAAATTTTACAAATGGTTTACAACCGACATTGCCTACCTATTTTGTTTTTCAAAACTATAATATTCACTAACCTTTTTCCTAATCGCCATTTATAGGATCCCTTATCTTCATACAAATAATGCGTCACAACTTGCAAATTAACATTCTTGTGTAGATATAATTGGGTATTGTAAATGTGGGTACAGAAAATTGCTGAACCACTATAAATGGGCCATAACTTTTCAAAATGTATCTTATATAACAAGTAAATTTAAACATTAGGTTTACTAATAACGTATTTATTGCAGTATTTCATTTAGTTACAAACATTTAATTTGTTTTCCAAATTTGAAAATTTTATATAAAGAAGAATTGGAATTTTTATATAAGTTTTCCACCACATTTACTGAAATATAATCTGTGTTAACTTGACAAGGTTACCATGTCAACACAGTAGCAAATAGAATCACTGAATAGTCATTTGGAGCTTCCAGTATAAGACTCTTATCCTTCATACCTTTTCTTTTGAATACAGGTGAATATTTAATTATTTTTAATTCACATGTTACTCCAATCGAGAATTATGTTAGTAGTAGTTAGTAGTTATGTTAGTAGTTAGTAGTTTCGAGAGCTGTGGAAGTCTAGGGCAATGGTTTATCTGAAGGTTCGTTGTGGGCGACGGGCGATTGCGACCGGCAGCAGCCGATTTTTGTAAATAAGAAAAGGTTCGGGCTTGGCTTGGCGATGGTGGGCAAGTCACACACTGCGTAAGTCGGTTGGTATTACTTTCTAAAATAGCGACGTGCGCAAGCCGCGTTTTGTTTTAAAAATAAATGATTTGCCTAATAAAGTCTATATTTTAATGGATAGATCAAAAGAGAATGTAAGTGAACATTAAACAATTACACATTTTTATGAATGTATAATACAGAAATTTTATTTAATATAAATTTTTACGAACTAAATAAAATTAATTTTTTTAATATTATTATACATTACTAAAAGACCCGCATCCGTCACTCCGAATTCCAGTGATTTTAAATTTATTTCAGTTTTCGAAATTAAAAAAGAAAGATATCTTTATTCACATGTGAAGAGATACCTGAAATATTTTGGAGTTTACTATATGAAGAAATATAAAGCCTTACTAGACCCAGGATGTTACTGATGGTCATTTTCAAATTTATAGATAATAAATAAGTTATATTATTAATTATGTACCATCAAAAATAATATGAAAAATAAACGTGATATTCTTTTCTTTTGTAATATATGATCCTTTAGGCAACAATGACCTGATATTTATATCTACCTTATTTTGGTTACAAATTCTTATGCCGGTCAATTTGATATTATTTCTATTCATCTGTGTTTTGATGTCCACTGTGTAAAAGACAAAGTAGTTTATAAACTTCTCCTTACTCCATATATAATTCTAGACAATAAAGTTGCGGAATAACCTTTTTCTCTTAGTTTTCGAATATTAGTTTTTTTTCGCCTTTCTTGTATAAAAGTAAAAGTTTATCAGTACTTTTTCTTCGTAATGTAGCAATTTTATTATTTTTTTATTTACTTTACCTCAACCACAAACCGTTAGTTAACCAAGAACAATATGCACACATGACCGCCGGTTTCTAAATTAAAGAAATATGAGCGCCACTGACGGTTGACAAGCCGTGGATGCATATCTGTACGTCGTCGACAGATATGCTTAGCAGTGGTTTTATTGACGTACCACACGTGACAGTTAAGAGATATAAGGTACATAATTCTGATAATAGTTATTCATTACTATTTATTCGGAATATATAATGGATGAAAAGATAATTATAGTTCACCTTCTAATGCGAGAAGGAAAATATTTATCGCTGAGTATTTAAGTTAAAGCTGTATTATGAAATAATTTTATTTAATTTTTAAAGTTTCTCAAAACAGGGACATATCTTGTAAAGAAATTTGTTCATTCATAAGTTTATTTTCATGAAATATAGCTGAAAAATTAAATAACTTATTCGAGAAAAATTTTAATATCTACTATAGTATTCTTTGTCTTTTATAGAGTATATAAATCACTGGTTCACTGCGCTATGCCCTTGGACGTATAGCTGCACAGTGTTTGATTGGTAAGTGAGCAACTGTAAGTCCATCTCGCCAAGGTCTGTCGTACGACCGATGACTCATAACTTCACTCATGTATAAGTGAGACCTTGTATGGATCTATTGCGTAGATATATTAAACGTTCAAACGTTATATCTACAAATTGAGAAAAAGAAATTCGTTGTCCAAATATCATCAGTTTAGTGGTGAAGATCACTAATTTCACGGTGAACTAACCTCTAATTTAATGAATATCCTGCTCCAATTTTAATTGAAAATATCTCCAATTTAATTGTGAATATCATCAATTTGATGCTGAATTTATACCCAATATAACAGAAAACATATTCCAAATTAAATGGAAAATATAAAAAATTTCATGAGAAAACATAAATAATTGGACTTGGACATAAATGATTGGAATAATTGGAACACATAATAATACAATCTTTGCTAATACCCCACCTGAAGATGTTGTAATAGAACAAAACCTAGGCCACGGTAAAGAAATTAAAGAACGTAGAAATAATTCTACATCACGTAGTTTTATTTAATTGTGAATAATGAATTTCTACAAAATTAACGCCAAATATATTCAATAAATAATTGGATAGCGAACATCACCAATGTAATGGTGAACCAATCTCCCTATTAATGGAGATCATACTCCCATTTTATTGGAAAACATCATCAAACAATGCTAAATATAACAAGTTTAATGGTGACCTCATCTATAATTTAATTAAGAATATATTCCTAATTTAATAGGAAAATTTTATGATAAACTAATCTCCAATTTAATGAAAATCCTATACCCAATTTAAAAGGAAACATCACCAATTTAATGGCGAACGTCACCAGTTTTATGTTGAACTCATTTTCAGTTTAATGCGACAATATCACCAATTTAGTGGTGAAAATTACAAATTGAATGGTGAACTCATCTGCAAATTAATGGAGATTATGATTATTTTCCAATACACAATTACATGAGAAATATCACTAATACAATGGTTATCATCCTTCGAATTAAATAGGAATCGTTATGTTTAGAAATGAAAGATCAAAGTTACAATTAAATGTAGTTACGATCTTCTAATAACAGATTAGATGTCTACATTTCATTGCATTAAATTGTATAATTGTTTTTACCGAACATAGATACATTAAATTGAATAATTATTATCTGAATTGTTGACGAAGAAAGGGTTGTTATCCTTTATTTTTAAATTATATAAATATTTTATTGTACCTGCTTAACATGCCAATCAATTTTATTTGTGTTTATTTTGACCTATATAAAACATTTTAGGTCACTTACAAAATATTATTAGGATTAGCAACATAAATATATGACGGTTGTTGTCAAATTTATAGCATATTTCAAGTAGATTAATATTTTGTTGAACCTGAGTAACATGTCAAATCAATTTTATTATTGAATTGATATCTAAGTAAATCGTTTTAGATCTCTGATAAAATATAATTGCAATTAGTAATCTAATTATTTACTGAACTTTTCCAGCATTGGTGTCATGAGGCCATTTGAGTAAAAATATTGCTGCAAGCTGGCAGTTTTAAAGCGGTTTTCCTTATTACATGTAATAAACAATATATGTATTCATTGATTAACAATATACGTATTTTAATTAGGTTTATACGGGAAGTAAGAAAACCCATAAACATAAATCGGCCAAATGGTTTACAATTGACGTTGTCTTCCTATTTTGTTTTTAAAAAGTATAATATTCACTAACCTTTTTCCTAATCGCCACTCCTAGGGTCCCTTATCTTGTATAATGTATAAAGATCGCTGGTTCATTTACAGCTCCAAACACTGTGCAGGTATAAATCTGCTCTTTCCGAGCTTTGTCGTGCGACTGACGGTGCATCACCTTAATTTTGAGTGAATGCGTATTGCATAGATACACTAAATGTATAAACAGTATATCTACGAAACTGGAAAAAAATTACCAACAATTTTGCGGACAGAGCGATTCATATTTTATAAAATTCTGAAATTAGGGTATTTTAAAATTGAAATAAAAATTTAAAGTACGGTAATTAAAGAATTGGAGAAAAAAATGATGAACATTAAAGTACTGAAAACATTTGTAAATAAATTTCTAATATATTTGACGGAGCCCGTGAATGGTGTATTTCAATACTCTACTCCAGATAATTGAATAAAATTTAATAAAAACAATACTAAAAAAAATTTCATGTGTAAAAAACGTATAAAAAATTTGTAGCTGTGATAATTATAAAAATACATTAGGAAGAGAATTTTAAAGTTTTTTCTACCTTAAAATTATGATACGCATATTAAGGTATTACGCTTTGTACAAAATGTTAACAGAAATGGCTAACAGAGTTAGATATACGTACTCTGTGTGGCTATCTACATTTATTTCTTATAAGGTCTATAAGTAACCTACATTAGAACTCTATCTCTCAATTTCTGTGAACTTGCGCTTACTTAAAATTTCTTTTTCGTCGTGTATTCTTGAAAGTCAATGATCGTGTTCAGCTAATATGTTTAAACCATAATATTTACTATCTTCTTCTATCGTATCCTACTAATGACGCTATAAAGATGTTTCGGGAATCATTCTAGGTGGCTTATTTAATTCGATTGTTAAATGAAGGATCATTACTCTGACGCATTTTTTTCTAAATTCTTGCAACGGCCGGCATATTAACTCCCATTTAATACGTGCGGTATGTCTAAAGTATTTGCATATACGTGATATAATCAATGGATAATATAGAAAATCTATGAATAGCTAGCAGTAAACTTAAAATTTCAAAGTATTAGCAGGTTAGCGTTTTTCATCATAATGATGTTAATTATTGGATATTTATACTAAAATGATGAATTTCAAAAATATTATATAAATGTAGGGTGAAATTTAAATTTATTTTGAACAAAAATAATTTCAAGTTTTTGCTACAATTACGATGATATATACCTATTTCGTGGATTAGATAACACGACATCTTATGCTGTCAGAATAGTTACCCTTGTGTATATGAATATTTACAAGTTCCTACAACATTTATATGGCCACAGTTTACACATAATACTTTTAATCTAATCTACTTTTATTTTCATGCTATTTAAAATTTTCTTAACAAATATCTTTTATCATTTGACTCTGATTCATCAGAATAATCTGAAGAAGACTGAACCCACTGTCAATCGACTTCTTTTTTAAATATATATATATATATATATATATATATATATATATATATATGTATATATATATATATACATACATATAAATATATACATATATATAAATATATACATATATATATATATATATATATATATATATATATATATATACATATCAGATTACTTGCGTTTCTATTTTCGAATCCTTCGGGCAGTAAATTTCTCGAATTGTAACCGGTATTGGAACTAATTTTTCACACTTATTCTGAGTTTATATAAATACATATGCATAAATACATCGTGGCGACATGCCGATATTTCATGAAAATAATTGTTTATTATTACTATTGTAAAACGAAGTATACGATACAGACAAAGTAAACTCGTTTCATAGATCAAAAGAAAATGAAAAAGGAATTTTCGGATAGAACAGGAGAAAATGAAACGAGAAAATTGAAATAGATTTTAACGCGAATACATACTCTAATTTACGTTAGATTTACAGGACAGTTTGCAGCTCAAATACGGTATTAGCATTTTTTGACTGTTGAAACTCTGGAAGGAGATACACTAAATTCGTAAACAGTGAAAAGAAGAATGACGAAAGCTTGAGAGCGATTGATGATTCTCGAGAAATTTATTAATTACATATTTATCCTTACATATCTCTGTAAGTACTAAAACAAAAAAAGTTAATGAGTTTTTTTAGAACCACGAGTTAGCAAAATATATAAAAATAAATGATGATTAAAATAAGATATAAGCATAGAAATAAACAAAATATATTCGTTTGCGTATATATGTAGACTACAGATAAAATTTAAAACAAATTATCAATTTTTTAAACAAATTTTGTAAAAACTAAAAACGGAGACTAGCAAAATTAATAAAAAATGCTGAAAGAAAATTCCATAGCATCAAAACTTTGTGCAAAGTGCAAATATAGTTTGCATGACAACTGAAATTATAGGTTCGATAAAGTAAATAGTCACTCCTCAACTATTCAATTGTTGTGGGTATATAAAGATTTCTTATAAAACAATATTTTTTACACATTAGATTTTCAATATATGCGTCACCCAGTTTGACTTCTACAAAAATGTCCTGGGTTGGACTAGAAATAAAAAGTGAAAATGTTATACCATACCTAAAATATTATTTCATTTATAAACTACACTAAATTTACGATAACTGGTCTATTTAGCCTAATGCATTGTTTGAAAAGAGAAACGGTTAAATTTTTATGAAGAAAGTTTGAGGGGCCAAAATATATCAATTTTTTTTGAGAATCCTTACAGGAAAAATATTTAATGACATATTGGTGTTAATTTATAATTATTGATAAGAAATTGGTGTTAATTTATAATTAATTAAAATGCAGAAACACAAAACACCTACGTTTGTAGTAATATTACTTGATCAACTTATCTATGATAAGAATTTTTAAGAATTTCAAAGAATTCCAAATTTGGAAACTCTGACATTTTCACTAAAATAAAATAACAAATTTTAGTCGAATACGAGTTAGGCTGTTACACCTGTATGTTAAAGTATAATCACTATTTGCTAGCAGACACCGTCGGGTACCATAGCTGGTCAAAAACAAATATGCTTTTTATTGCCGTACATTTAACCGCAAATTAATGAAATTGAGAATATTAAAGTTCCACTCGTCTGGAATTCATTATACCCATTTGGAAGGAGATTTTTTTGTGTAATGACACAATAACGTTAAATTAATTTTTCTCTCGTTTGGTAACATAATACAGCGTGAATGAACAATACTATGAAATAATTTGTCGGCGCAAAAAATTCCATTATTACTTTGAAAGCTTTATATTAAAGTTTTGATTTAATTACGCCCGCATCGAGTATTATAATTTGGCTCGTAAAAAGCTTTAGGCTTATGCTCATATAGGACACGTGTTAACGGCAAGTTTTACATATTTTTTAAATAGGTACCCCGTGTACCGTTCGCCCGGTGTACCCATTCACCTTGTGTGTACTTTGATTTTTTGTTATAATAAAATCTCTGTATTTAATAAAGCCACTTACATGAGAAACGTGTGTATTATATATTTATAACTAAGCGTGGTGTCGAATGTGGCATAATTTTTTTGGATTTACGATAGTATTAATCACTTTTACATAATAAAAATAAAAATTATTTATTTCGCGGTATATCTGATTTCTGAATTTAAAAATTAAATGACCTTGAAATTTTTGAAATACTGTTACTAATATATCACAATATAAAAAAAATAGTCAAGTGCGAGCCAAATTTACACAATTGTTCCGTAATTACATTGTTCCGTATCATACAACCTTCCTTTCCTTTCGTGTATTATACACGTTCAACTTTTGTGTTTACAGCGTTGGGAAAACCATTATTATATTCACCTTGTTATAACTTGAGAAATATTGGATAATAAAAATATTATTACATTTTTATGTACTTTGATCTGAAACTTTTGTGTCAGTCTTTGTTTTGCTTTAAGTAATATTGTGTTTTATTTTAAATTTAAATATTTATATTATGTTTTTATAATACAAGACTTTCCTTTATAAAATGCTAGCAATTTTGCTAAAAGAATATTGATTATTTTTTAATTTTCCAATAAAAGTAATAAAACCAATATTCAGATTCTATTTAGATTTTTCAGATTAGTTTTTAGGGCCGTGAGGCAGTATAAGATATAAATTTTTGACACATACATTTTTGGCAATAAAAATGAAGATGTTAAATTTAATATACATGTAATATTTTCACATTATTAAATATTATATAAAATAATAATAATGGTTCTCGTATAAGGTTCAGATGTTCGCACAATATAGTTCGGTATTGCGCAAATTATTATTGAAAATTATGAATGAAATTTAATTTCAGATAGTCTATATATGAGATACGCAAAAGAAATTCCTCCAATTCCATTTGTATTGACAGGTATATTAAAAAGATTACTTTATTGTTTTCTTATATTTCATGAAGCTTTCGTATGAAGCATTTATTTGCAAGTTTAAACCTGTGGAAACTGGAAAGGACGGATAAAAGAATAAATGAACATAATGCAATTCTAAACTTTTTCAATACGGGTTTCCAAAAAGGTTTTCAAAAACTTATTACAAATTTAATGGTAATACTAATCTAATACAAATAGCTACTTGGTATGGTATATGGTCTTTACTTTCTATACCCGAAGAGTAATTTCTCTGACAAAATATACCATCCGTAACCTCTGAAATAGTCCTGAATTGCAATATGTATAAAGTTTTACGCCAAGTGCGGGCCAAATAAAAACATGCTTTTTGACAATAAAATATATCAACAATAGATCTACCCAAAAGTTCATATTTTTATTTAAGTTAGAGCTTAAATATATCTAAATACAAATTTTGGTTTCTCTAAATAAAAATATGGAAAGTTGGATATGGGCAACACAAATACCATAAAGGATGCAAATTTTGAAGCACATGATCGTTCGTCAACAATTGAATGAAGGATTATGGTTTAGATCTAAATTCGGCATTACTTTGTTATAAATACAAAATCATTAAGTATTATGGATTAAAAGTGCAAAATTTTATTTTTGTACAGTAAATTCAAGTAATCTATATATATGTAAAGCGAGTCTTTTATAATAAATTTTAGTAAGTAAATTGTATTTTAGAAGTAAAATTTTTTAAAACTAAATTATTTTTAAAATAAGAAAATAAATGACATGTATTTGAACGTATTTCGAACCTCTCAAATTGATTTATGGTTATACTTCAGTTAGTGCCTCGTTTATTTGAAACATGTTTTATTCTTTAATTGGTTAAGTGCAGGTTTTTCCTTTGGCAAAATTACAAGCTTCCTAAATTAAATTTTTCTTTCAATTTTTTTTAAATTAAATTGTTCTATCTTTAATCCACAGTGATATAAAAATATAGGTAGAATATTTTATCGGAATTCCGAGAAAATTAATTTTGTGGGCATTATAATTTGTATTTCGATTTCCGAGTTGAAATAAAGAACCGCCTATTAAGTTTTTGAAAAATCGCAAACGTACTTATTATGTGTAGAAACAAATAAAGCACAACGCTCTTAGAGCCTTTTTTATCTGGGCAAAGCCGAGACGGGTAGTTAGTTATCAATATTTCAAGGTTTTTAATTGTTTATCAATAATAAAGAATAAACATGTTTACAATTAAAATATCCCATATTTCATTAACACATTCATATGTCTTATAATGTATATAAGTAAAGATTCAAATAATGAGTAGTATATACGGTTTTCTATGGTTATATATAATTATCGAAAGTATTATAAAATAAATTTTTATTACTTTATATACAGGCAAATTTTTCGAAACAAATACCTCGACTAATTCTGTAAACTGGGTCAACATTTATTTAGAAAGCGATTATTTGTAATTTGATTAATTTAATAGAGAAAAATTAGATAAAAATAGTTGTAGGTAATTATATCAGCATGTCGGATGATTGACAAATTTTTATTTTTCCAGAAGTGTTTTTACCACAAAAAAGGGCTTATCTTGAAGTTGCTTATCTTGAAGAAGTGTCACCATATCATAATACCGTTTTACAAGGATGCAGTAACTTCATTGCTGCCTTCTCCAAATTTAACGTAAATACATAAATAAATTGATATGCAAATTTAGTGTAAGAGAAATCTATATTAAATAAACAAGCCCTCTTCTTGACCACACGGTTTCGATACAAGTCAGTCCAATGACCGGGTCGGCAATGAGTGTAACAAGCACACTTAACTTGTCTAGAGACGGGCAAGTAATTACCCTGATAATATGGAAAGACAGGTATGGCTTTGTTTTTGTGTTATGAAGTGGCGATGTTAATTTTGTTAAGTGCAAAAGATATGGAACATATTGGATTTTTCCAATATTGACTGAAAGTTAATTAAGTCTTTCACACATTGTTTGAAGAACCAAGGAAAAGTATTGATCAATTTTTCAAATATACCTTGATGCATAAATACTCATTTGACAATTTCTTAGGAATGTTGTACAATAAACTTGAACATCAAGATTACAATACGCATAAAATATACCTATTAAAAGATTGGCAGTTGTACTGAAATACGCAAAGAATATTTAAATTAAATATTTCATGAATGTTTATTGTTTTATGAAAGGTGGATAATACATCAGAAAAATCATGCATCAAAACAGTGAACGTGATTAGTTCAAGTATTGGAGTAGCAGTGAAATCAAAGTCATTAAATCTGGAAAAGGTCGATTGAGCTGAAGGGCTGTTTAGAATGTCCTTGATTGAATATATAATTATAACGTGAACAACATCATGCTCTGAATTCTGTATTGACATTACTCCAAAACCTGATGAACCTGTCGACGAAGAGTACGTTGATGGAAAAGAAGTGCAATGCAAGTAATATTGGTCCAAATGCCGTTGTTTGTATGCATATGCTGATATAGACTTTAGATTAAATATTCTTTATGACTTTTTTAATTTCTACATGAAAATCCAGTAAACATTCTTCATTGAACGTATCAACTGAAAGCGCAATTTCTGTAGAAGGAAAATGTTGCGACTATGGTTTTCAGTCATTATTTTAAAGGCTTAGCTTAGCAAGAAATTGCATGCAACCTGGTTGTACTGGTTATTGAGTACAGCTATGTAGTTGAAAATTTATCAATTGCACACATGAAAAATATCAATATCAATACTAGGTGAGATATTCAGAAGAAATTTTGTTTTCACAAAGAGGAAATTCATTTTCATTGCCTTCATTTAAATTAATTTCTGTTTTGCACTGTGTTCCGCATAAATTAAGTAAACGAAAGTCAACAGAGACGTACAAAATGTTCTCGACTCCATACTCCTTTATTAGAGATATTTTTAAACTAGTACCATTCTTTGTCAATATCTTCAATGTCACTATTAGCTTATAAATTTTGTTAATATTTGAAGACTAAATTACAACTAATTCGAGTTTAAACTAATTTCAACCCGCGAAGCTTCCTCACCTGTTAACAATATTTCATTGATATTTTATGACGATTTCACGGAGATATTTAAATCGGAAAGCTTGGAATGTAATAATATATTAGTTTTCCACATTTTTCAATAGATTAGTTTGTCACATTTCATATCCTATGGTTTTCCAATTTCCGATAATATGAACCACATATATGAAATCACAAGGAATGAAGTTAATAATAGTGTCCACTCAATAAAAATTATTATGGCAGAACGTTGTAAATTATTTTCGGATAAATACGAAACTGAAAAACTTAAGGTTTGAATCATATTAATTTATATTTGTAAAAGTAAAATAGAAATGTTTTTCAAGTTTTATGTAAATTTCATAAAAGTGCCATTTTAATATCTATTATAGCTTTCGCCTTTTTTTGACAAACGGAAAATTTTATAGTTTTTGTGTTGTGAAGTGAATTAGTTTCCAAAATTAAATATTAAAACTCTTTTTAAGAGTTATAAAATATGTTATTATTGTCATTATATATTATGTTCTTCGATAATGGATGATCACTTACTTCCTTCATCTTTGGGTATATTTTTCAGGAAAAAATTATAGTAGTTTTAATTTTTCAAAATCGCAAGTTTTGGAATAACAGCGTCATGGGGTGATTTGTTAAAATAATCTTATTACATGAAAAAAAGCATAATATCATGACTCCAGCAGTTGAATCATAAATTAGTTCAGGAGATGACACAAATATTTAATGAAACCTATATATCGGAAATTTAAGTACTATCAAACTATAACATTTTAGTGCATAATCGTGTACAGGAATATACCGGTAGTAAGTAACGTTTTGACAAATATGTGTCCGATTAACTTTTATCATGAAAGAAATAATAAATATTCTGCTGAGAAAAAATACAAACATTTGCAATAAAATTATTTTACACGTGATATTCTAACCAATATTAAAATATATTTTTGCCGGTAACACTTTCACACAAGTTTTAGCATGTCTATATTTAAGCTTCCTAAATTAATTATAAATGACTATCCATTAAAGTTATCATAAATTTGCTCTTTTGAAAAATTTGCGAAATATTTCTTTTTTTATTTATATTAATTACTTAATTTTATTTATATTTATATTAATATGAATAAACAAGATGTATTCAATTTTAATAGGAGACTTGTTATCTGTTGTTGCATAAGTTATTTTAAGTCCAAATTATGGCACCCGATGAGGCCTGCGAAATATTTCAAAAGGATCGTTTGATTTATTCTACACAATACTATTAAATAAAAATGGCTGTAGTAAATTGGATGCTCCCTTAAAATTTCAGAAACAAAGATGTGTATATACACACATAAACATCCGCAGAATCCGTTGTAATTTGTGCTCATTCACTAATATTTACTTAAAAAAGGCACTTTTTCCTTTGCTTTATTTGAACTCCCCCTGCATGCAAATGCAATACATTCATCAATTTGATGGAAAGTTAAATTTTCCAAATCAATTCGAGCTATGGTCAGTTTGAGTGTAGTAGGAAGTATTTTAAGGAAATCAATGTTTCGTACTTTTTTTCTTAATTGTAGAAATTCGTGTTTAGAGAATATTAAAGGTAGATTTAGATACAATTAAATATAACAACATGATGTAGTATTATTTTTACCTTCTTTAATTTCTTTACCATGACCTAGGTTTCGTTGTATTACAACATCTTCAGGTGGACTATTAGCATCTTTGCTAATAGTCCACCTGAAGATGTATTACAACGAAACCTAGGTCGTGGTAAAGAAATTAAAGAAAGTAGAAATAATACTACATCACGTAGTTTCATTTAATTGTGAATAATGAATTTCTACAAAATTAGTGCCAAATATATTCAAAGGTAGATGTAGATTTCATGTAAGTTTTAGAAGTCTTTACCCCAAAAAAAAACGGAATCCTGATAAGATTGCTCTCGTATCATTCTCTTCACTATCATTCGTATCATATATGTTCTCAGAAACTTTTCGCGCAGAGACTTGAAATTCGGCATTGCGATCTTTTTAAATTTTTTTATAAGATATATATTCCTGAGAAAAATTACAAGAATATGTCTTACCTTCCTATCTCCAAAAATGATAAAACTCAAATTATGAAAAGCAATATTAATGTAAATTTACGTTAAATTCACCTCGAATAGTAATTTTGATATTGATTATTTTCATTTATTAGGTACATAATGATTTGGATAAAATAATAAACCCTATAGTCCATACATAAGGATAAATGAATAAAGGAAATTACTTTAAATCACTTCAAAGAAACAGATTAAAAAATTAGGAATAATCCGCCAGCTTGAAGGTTTATTATTGCTGAAAATGTATTTTAATATTAATATAAAAAAAGTGATTTCTTGAACCAACTTCATACAAAAATAGGCTGTTCGTATTTACTATTGAGTACACGCTCAGTGTAAGTTAAAATTATTCAATAGCAGTATTTTAGAGCTAATTAGTTAAATGATTTATGCCTTTAATAATCAGTTTACGTTTTAAGGGCGAACATTATTTTTATTTTAAATTTAACGGCATTTATATTTAAGTGTGGTAATTTCCTATTTCATTGCGCTTTTGACATTTACAAAAATTATTATTAAAAATATACCAATAATTTTAATTATATTTTAATATATTATCAATTATAATGTAATAACAATATTTTCTCATTTGTAATAAAAATATTTTCTCAAATAAATTTAACAAGTTTTATGAGAATAATACAAAGGTATTAATAAACTTGACCTTTAAATAACCAGTTATAACAGTGGTTATCATAACCGGGCTTATATCAGCGGTTATCATGTTAAAATATTAATTTTCAGTAACACAGAGGTGCGAGGCCAAATATTATTTCCTCGAAATACAATATATTTATTTTTCTACTAAGCTTTAAAAACATACGTAAATCTCAAGAAAATATTCAAATAGTTAAGATCGTAAAACGAAAGCCGTAATATAATTATGATTCGTTTACCTGACGTAAATACGGTACTGAGTGTAAGAGAGGAGCTTTTCTGCAATTGAAAGCAAAATAATCCAATTAGTGCTGTTTTATTCTTATGAAAATCTATTAAAGCTTTTCCTCTTGATCATATTGGAGTTTTTATTTCACAATTTTTGATTTTTTAAACGTTTATATCAGTAGGTACTTCAGTTAATTTTAACTCACTAATAATGTTAATCAAAAAAGCATTAATTGGGTCTTAATATGTCGATGAATTAAAATAAATCTTGATTTTATCTCATGGTGTATTATGGTGAACAAGTTAAAATTTTCATTTAATTACTTACTTTTTCTTCATATCGCGGCAAAAAGCAAGTTTTTGTGTTTTGACCTCCTAATGGCAGGCTCCTAAGGAACTATTATAATATAGAAAATAGTTCGCGAAGAAATACATTTTTCACAAACATAAAATTAATTGAATGCACGGTTGCTACATTATATAGAAGAAGTTAGTTTAAACAAAATATAAGACTAAAGGAAATATAACTTAAAAACTGATTTAACGAAAGATAACCAGAGCTTCCAATTCATATCATACTGTTACGAAAACTTGCTGAACCGAAATTGGAAGAATTTTTAAAAAATATTTTTCTATACCATATCGTTGAAAGCAGAATTCAACACGACTTTATGTCGCAATTTGACATGAATAATAAAATTAATACCAGAGATAGAAAAAATTGATGTTGAATTGACGTCGTAAAAATATGAATTTAATAAGTTAGTCCGAATTTGTTGACATTCCGATCCGTCGTATGCATGTAGACAGAAGACGAAAAGAATCTTAAGGAGTATCAAAAATAGTTCAGATATATACAAACAAAGACCGATTATTCATCAAAAATGTAGAAGTGAAAGATATAACAAACCAATAGTATGCAACAAATCAAGTATATACAAAGCCATAAAATTGATATAAATTATAATCCTCACATCAACTATTCCACAGTAAGAGTTATAGAGTATAAGAGTGTAGTTTGCGATTATTGTGGGGCTTTAGGTTGGAATGGGAAATCAAAAAGTATGAATGGTTCCTCCGCAAAAGGAAAGTTGCATCTAATTTTATTTATATAAAAATTATACGTTCACCTATGATTATATTCATTTAAGACATTAATGATATGAAAAATCTTAAATGGATTTAGTCATAGATGACCGCAAAATTTTTAGGAATAACACCATGTAATAATTTATTTTTTGGGATGAATTCTAAAATCTAAGGCCAAATTTGTCATTCTCTCTTTGCGTCCTTTTGGTAATATGTGGAAATTATTTTTCTAATATATTTTATAAGCAGCTGCAAAAGAGTGAGAGATACTAGTTTAGCGCATTTATCGAATTTGGAAAAAAATTATAGGTTTTAGACATGAAATCTACTTTTTATATTTTTCCAATAGACTTCTATCAAAATGACCTTAAAATAGTCGTCAATACTGATTGAAAGCCATAAATTGAATACTGAGATAGATGTAATGAACCGACAACAGTGAAGTTTCAGTGCTAAGTTTTAGTTCAATAGAACTATTATAAAGGAGGCGTATTGATAATAAAAAGTGTATTAATTTACAGCGATTTTTTAAAGCATAAGGGTTTGATTTTTAGTATCCTTTAATTTTAATAAAAGAAGGAAATGGATACAATTTTATTTTTATCCAATCCAAGTATAGGCTGGCCACCAACATCAATGAAAATTCTCAATACTCCATTATTTTTGTTAACGCTTAATGATACGACAAAATGACTTCCACCTATCCACAGGGCATTAAATAAATAATTTGTTCCTTGTCAATCTGTTCACAGAATCTGTCTTCCGTCAAAATTTAAAAGGCACATTAATAAAATATATCGGAATTGTTCACATTGAAAAATGTTCTAATATAATAATAATTTTAGAATATATTAATGATTTGAGAAGTGGTCGAGAGTGGATCTGTATTTTTTTTTAATTTCGTGTATTACGTGGAATGTCATTTGTAAGGACAAGTTATATGTATTATAAAACATTTTTAACACCGTTGTGTAAGATGGTGTAAAAGCTATTTTTGAAATATCAAAAATAATACATTTCCTTTGTCTTTCTCCTCCAAGTCCATCTCTTAAATTATTATAAAAAAAGACTTTACCGGAAGTTATTTTATGATTACCGCGGATCTAAAGCAATTGTGTTAAATTTCATACTTTTTGAGATATTCACAACAGTTTTCCACAAGTAATAAAAATCTTCATCAATCAAAAAATAATGAAAATCTTTTTGTCTATTTCCTTCGCATCTTGCGAAGGATGATATATAATGACACGTAAATGTAATAAAATGTAACGTCACATGAATGTAACATATCTGTTAACGTATTTGTAATTTTATTCATATTTTAATTTATTGACTATTTCAGATAATCCTATTTCTTAATGGTTTCTGTAAGAACACTATTAATTTTATTAGATGTAAATTATCAGATTGATAACCGTGTATGTCGAAAATCGAAAAAATATGAAGATAACACTTTTAGTAAGTACAATGAAAATCATTTAATTGGAAAATAATTTATTTAATTTCGAGACGAAAGTTATTTTCCTTACGACTATAAAATAAATAGCAATACATTCACTTAATGCGAAAATAACATCCGCATTGTTAAATAGTTAAACAAAAACACATAATACCGTTAAATTTTGAAATTTACGTGTTTACCTGAATGTGGATGGGATCCTCTGTTGGGAATATAATTCACAATAAACAGGATTATTTCAAGTGTATGTCGAAAAAAATATATAAGATTTAGTAAGGGTTCGTTACATGTAAAAAATATATCATTAACACTTAGGGTGACCCTGACGAGTTTATTAATTATAACCTCCAAACATTTGTTTTCTTAATTTTTTGTATATCTAATTTATATGATCAGAGAAAGTCATTTGTCTCGTAAAAGAAATATAGAAGTGTATGAAGTATGAAATTAAATAAAATCGAAACGTCTCGTAAATAAAATAAAATCGAAACATTTTTCCTGTTAAGTTAAATGTGAATGAAGATTAAGTTAATTTAACGGTTAATTTCTCAATGTTTAACCGTCCGCTAAAACAAGGAGCTATTATTAAAACTTGTAAATTAAAATTATAATACGGCTGTATACAGTGAAATCGGTGTTTTAAAAGTATATAAAATATTATATCAATATATTGCATCTTTAGTTCCCAAACCAACTCGACGAAGTTTGATCATTCATCGAGGTTTCTTTATTAAAGCACGTTCAATACTTTATTTATACCTTACAAATATTTTATTGCTTACAAAATTAATAAACGAAAACTATTACATTAATCATTTAAATTATTACGGCGAGCTTTGTATACCATTTTACCAATTATATTGACATCCATTACATATTTAACTAGGCATTAAATGCATGCTAATTCATCGACACATTTGGGCTATATCCTTGTCTTTATTTATATAATTAAAAATTTAAGTATCCGAATTTGAAACTGCAAATGTTGTGTTGGATAAAATAATTACGATTATGTTTTTTGTAATTGGAGCTTGATATAAATATAAAAAGCACATTAAATTCTACGTACATATAAAAAAAATCCTATAACACATATCGCTTATTCACATATTGCTAATCATAACACATATTGTAATATTTGTTTTGTTCAACATAATTTTTGTTGGTATTAAAAAAGGACTTTTCATAATATAATATATAACATGTAATTAAAATCAGTTACTTGAATATATCTTTGCATCTTCATTGCACCACTTAATTAATACCGACACAGTTATTGGGGATGATACATGTTTATTACGTACTTGACGTTATCCCAATATAGAAATGGACCAATTTTTAAGTTTTCAGAATTAATTTTAAAATTATAAAATTTTTAAAATTTCGCCTCTCTTTTATATTGATTTACGATCCTTTATTTATTGGCAACCGACGCATATTTTTAACTGTTTGTACAAAATATGTAGTTAAAATTCTTTGCATTTAGATATGTAAATTTGAATTATTTTTATGTAATAATTGCATACCCTCTCTTTCTCCGTATGAAAAATTAAACCTAATGAAAATTAGCTTGCTTAATGGATTATTATTGATATTATTTTAGAGCGACGGCTATTCAAAAATGTCCATTAACATACCTTTTCTGCTATCCCTTAATCCTTGTGCTCAATTAAACTCATTATCTAAAAGTAGCTATTTTTTTTTTTAAATAATTTGGTATTGATCATTTAAATAGCGGTATTTACAAATATATAAATTCAACAAAATAATTAGAAAACCATTGAACTAAAATTATATTAATTAGGACTACGGTCTACTTGCGATTTCATCATACTTCCAATTCTAAATATTTTTATCAAATCAAATACCTTTAAGTAGGATATATTCCATAATATCATTAATAAACATTGTTTCTGCCTTTTATTCTAAAGAATGTCATTTGCTTAATCTTAATAATATCTAGTGGCTATTAAAATTTATATATTGTAATTGATCTTTTCTTTCCCTAAAAATGACTTCATTAATCAATTTGTTTGACAGACTGACCAATTGTCAATTATTATTCAACGCACGAACACTCCGCCCCTCATAACAATCACTTCGGCTTATTTACTCGGCAAAATTCAACGCCCATTCGGTAGGCCACTGTAAGCAGTTTGTATTTCTCCTGAATACATATACTGCCATTCCAATTAAAACTAACATAATTATATGCTTCGTTACATTGCCATATAAACTTAACGGAAAATGATCCCGGAGAAATATTCAGACATTATATATCAAGGTAAAAATGATATCCTTCACCTTTTTAAATTTTCATATGTAATACTACATTTCTTTTTATGTAATAATACATTTCTTTTTGTAGTATAAATTTCAAATTGGATACTTAAATTTGTATTATGCATCTTTATGTTCAAACTGTTATTGAATATATTTGGCGTTAATTTTGTAGAAATTCATTATTCACAATTAAATGAAGCTACGTGATGTAGTATTATTGCTACTTTTTTTAAGTTCTTTACCACGACCTAGGTTTCGTTGTGTTACAACATCTTTAGGCGGGCTTTCAAACTATTATTAAAACCTTCTCTTTTGAAACTTAATTGCTACATGTTATTTAAAATTTTAACAAGTATATACCGTATTCACTCCAATGTTAATTTATTCCAAATCTTGGCACAATTTCTATTTTTATATGTTAATGGAGCTATTATTATGTAGTAATATCCTGCTGATGAACAACTTTTTAATTAAAAATATTAATGATAGATTGATAAAATATGACACATATATAACTATGTTAACTAAGGACTTAAGATTAAGAAACTAGCACAGTATCTTACGCTGCGGGAGTTCTGACCTATATTATTTAAAGTGAGGTGCACTATGATCAAATATATCTGGACATACTTTTTTATATAAATATTTGTAAGCACTGTCCTCAGAAAAAATATGTTTTATATGTTTTCCTACCAACTTTAACATTGATTATCTTAGCATTTATATATATATATATATATATATATATATACATATAAATATATATATATATATATATATATATATATATATATATATATAATATATATATACAGTTTAGGACTTCTAGGTGTCTACAATTTCTGATTGAGTCGTGTGAAATATAATTAAAATTTATGTAAAGAACCAGTAATATTAACTAATTTAAATGGTCACATTTAGACTCGGCGTGAATTTATAATGGCTGGTAGAATCGTAACAATTCCTATATAAAACTCCCATTGTTTTAGATAACAAATAAAATTGGCTTCATAAATTTCCTACCTTGCTTAAAAAATATATCTTGGGATATAGCGTTGAATATATGTATTAGATCAATTTATTTCAACTGTTTATTTGTCACCTTGATTTAAATTTTCATGTTCTAATTACACAGATTTAGATTTTAGATAGCCATATACACTTTGTTAAAAAAAATTATCATGAAAATTGTCTATAAGATGTATTGGAATAAAAATGATTGAATACACTGCTTACACTTTTACGTAAAGGGAAGACATCTATCTATTATAGTGTGAATTTTAAGTTGTGCTCATGATTACCGGTTTGCTAATAACTAGCCAATCATGGTAACTGAAATATTTTCATGTTTTTAGTCTTTAGAATTTATGCATAGGCTTCGTTATTGGCCTCAATAAGTATTATTCGAAGTAATATTTCGAAGCTCAGGACGAAAATAAAGTAAGTGAAAATTCTTGATCGATGCCACATGAATATTTTTTACTGTTTTAACGTCTTAAATAATACACTTACTTTACACCGTTCTTATCCTTACTCCCTTCCTTGTTCCGATTTGCATGTCAAGTTAAGTTTTTTTATTACGATTTCTAATCTTATGAATTATTTATTATTTTTCTCTTTTGCATTTTACATATAATCTCTTACGGCTCACCATATTTCTAATTGCGAAAAATATTTTTTTTTTTATTCCAAAATTTTTATTCCAAAAGGTAATTGCCTGTTTTGCTATCGATTGTCCTCTTTACTGAAAGGTACATAAAAACAAAGATTATTTGTATATCGTACCGTGAATTACTAAAAAGTATCACTTCCACTACCCACCGTTAAAGTCGCCTTGGTTTATCCTTTAAAGGGAGTTCGAAGCTCCGTGACCTTAGCAAAATTTTCCAATCCTAAAATTCTGTAGATGGTAACACTCCTAAATGTAGTAAAAATATTAGCCTAATTAATGCAATTATTGAATATATTTGGCGTTAATTTTGTAGAAGTTCATTATTCACAATTAAATGAAACTACGTGATGTAGTGTTATTTCTACTTTCTTTAATTTCTTTACCACGACCTAGGTTTTGTTGTATTACAACATCTTCAGGTGGGATATTAGCAAAGATCTTTGTTAATATCCCATGTGGTAAAGAAATTAAAGAAAGAAAGAAAATTAAATCTACAATAAATAACAATCTACTGCCAGGATTTCATAGCTGAATGGAGAATGGAAACTTCTAATTTCGATATACCTGCTTGTTTGCAAATATCGTAATATCATAACGCTCTTTGATAGGTATATTATGCGATATATTTGCGTAGCGTAAAATAGGAGCAATATTTTAACAATTCAATGGAAATTCAATGTCAAAACTTTTGTATGTAACCGACTTGACACGAAACCTTCATGAGGCATGTAATTTTCATGTATATGTTTCATTAATGTTTAACGGGTTTTTATTAGTAAACCTTCCCAGACATCATTATTTTTGCCACTTATCATAGATTTATTAGAACTTGGATATAGAAATAAAATATAATAATTGATATTCAAATAAAGTATAAATTCCTAAACAAAAACGTTTCTGTTGGTATGTAGTTTTAAACTTTCAAAGTCGAGCTGTGTATAAATTAATAATAGCGCGACACATACCAATAGCTAACATGGATAAAAGGATTTTACATGTCAGTACAGCAAATTGCTGATACATTATGACTGGGCCATAATTTTTTTTAATGTTTATCTTTCATAAAGAACAGTTTTATATACTAGGGGTATTTAGTAACGTACAGATATTTCAGTATATTGTTTAGCTACAAACATTTCATTTGTTGTTTCCAAAATGTGAAAATTGCATTAAATGGCAAAGGATAATAAGAATTTTTACATGAATTTTCCACCACATCGGCTGAAACACCATCTGTGTTCATTGACAAGGTTGTCTTGTCACATGAACACACTGCATAGTCAGTATTATTTTGTACAATGGCAACGTACCCACGCCTCAGGCACGCGCTGCGTACTGTTTTAATAACAAATGATTTGCGTAAAGGAACTGACGAAGTTTTGTTAAATTTGTTCTATTCAACATTGTTTTTTATGATGCATCAGATAAAAATCATAAACAAAGTTTTGAAGTATAAAATAAGAGGGAATATAAGTGAATATTAAACGATTAATGTCAACAAGAAAAGTTACTTTATATAAATGTTTGTAAACAAAACGAAATTATACTTTTGAATATTATTATATATTACTAAAACACCCGAATTTGTCACAATTATAACAATGCTTAATTCAATTTAATATCACTAGCGTAAGTGATCTTAAATTTATATCAGCGGCCTAAATCTTAAAAAAAAAGATATCTTTTTTAGGTATGAATAAATGCGGGAAATATTTAGGAGATTACTACGTGAAGAAAAATAAAGCTGTATCAAACCCAGGAAGTTACTGACGGATGTTATCAAATTTATAGTCAATAAATTTTATTAATAATTAAGAACCAAAAGTAAATATGAAACGTTAACGTTACATTCTTTTCATTTATAAAATATGAGCATTTATGCAATAACAATTTAATATTTACATGTACCATATTTTAGTTGCAACTATCGGTATTGATGAAATTGGGCGAGAATATTTCTATTCCGCTGTGCGATAATGTCAAATTCAATTAAAAACTGTTGATTAAAACCATGAAAACTGTTTTTAGGAAAGGTATACAATTTTATGGAATCCTCCTTATGGCCTTTAAGAGTCTTGGGAATAAAGTTGCCAAATATTCTTTTTGCTCTTAATTTTTTAACATTTTTTAATTTTTTTTTGCTTTCCATTTGTAAAAATAATAGTTTATCATACCTTCTTCTTCAAAAAGTGACAATTTTATTAATTTTTTATTTACGATACGTCAACTATAAACAGTGACTAGAAAACATTCGCAAGCCGGACCGCCGGTCTCGAATTTAAAGAAACCACGTGGCCACCGCCGGCGACGGTGGGTACGCTCGCGAGTGCCTCTCCATACATCGTCGGTGCGAGTCAATAACTGCTTAGCATAAATCTAACAGTTAAGAGATACGTAATGCGGATAATAATGATCCTTCAGAATTTATTCAGAATATATAATAAATGATAAGCAAATGAAAGTTCCTGTTTGCATTAGAAGAAAAATATTTATAACTAGATATTAAAGTTAAAGCTGTGTAATGAAATAATTTTATTTAATTTTTGAAATTTCTCAAAACAGTCGCTAATCTATTTATTCATAAGTCGACCTTTTCTAAGTGTAACTAAAAAATTAAATACTCTATTTGAAAAAAAAATTCCTGATACTTCCGCTCTCGCCGAGGTCTGTCGTGTTAATGACGGCGCATGATCTCACTCTTGTGCGAGTGAGACCGTGTACGTATCTGTTATGTAGATACACTAAATATACAAATACTATATCCCTTCCTTATTAATTATTATATTTAATTAAAGAGTCAAGTTTAATCAATACGGCAAGCAAGCAAGTGTCGATTAGTTAATTCACAATCACCCGCTATTTTAATGGCTCATTTCAGTATTCTTATGACTTTGATTTTCAGTAGTCACATCTTGAAGTGTCTTCAATATAATGTCTTTCAATTCCTCCCACTTTCTTTAGACATATCACGTACCGTTGTAATATTTACCCTGTTTCATTATTTCTCACAGTAACATACTGACGTATGGCCTTACCCACTAGATGTTGTAAAGAAATGAAGCTAAACGTAAGCTTGTTTGCTTTCTCCATATCCTTATCTTCTTCTTGAGGTCTTTATGTCTTTTTCGGTCCTCGTAATCTTGGGACAATTTATTAAATCTATTTGCTATTGTATTTTACCACTTATTTAAGGGCAATAAGTTTTAAAGCTTAATGTTTTATTTTCTGCAAAGGGCTTTAAATTCCTCATTTTTATATTTCTGTAGTAATAGATGTAGGATAAACCAAACAACTTATTTTTTATGTTAATTTCTGCGTTCGTGCTTGTTTTTGATGATTTTCAGTTCATTGTAGCAGCTGTAGTAATTATTACTAAGATATATTGATTGTTCGACAATCGCACTTCGAGTACTAAATTTTTTGTAGCTACACTTGACAGTCCTATCCCTTACAACTGTTTATTACCACCATTATCTCTTTATCAATCCTCGACCACCAGACCTTAGACTGTAATCGTCCCTTATGACTGCAATTTCATGACGACTTTCGTATATTATTTGAAATACCCGTTTCCTAAACTTTTTAGGGATTACGGTTCCGTTTTTGTAAAAAAATTGTCTCCTTTATTTTCCCGCATTTATCATTTTTATATTATTTTTATAGTCCATAATTAGATTAATTCTCGCACTGGTACTGCATGACGTCTTGTCAGTTGTACTAATTTTTTTTGTACCTAGTCGTCACGTATCAGTCAAATATTTGAGTCTTCACATAAACGCGTCTGTGGATCTGCAATATTATAACTTTATATTATATTATTAAATATGCAGCTTTAAATATACGTTGTTTAACATAGGCGTAGGGTCTTGATTTGGGCCAAATATAAATCTAGTTCCAATTGATTGAATGCGTCCTATATTTCCAATTTAGTAAATAATTTGGCTTTTCTTATCCTGTGTGGTTAATATTCATGTTAGGTAGCATAAGTATCTCGAACTATTGCTGTAATTGCGCGTCTTATACTAATTCCCATACCATTTCCTATTAATATGGGCACGCTAGGCAAAATATATGAAGACCATTCATTTACTTTCTCGATTTATCAGGATCTAACAACTCCTGGATTTTTCACTATCTTCTCTTCGATAAAAATCTGCGTTCTTCAATAGGCTTGAATATTCCATTAATCAAAATGTTTACCGGATTTTAATTAAATTTTGGAACTTCCTTACTTATTGGCAATGCAATCTGGTTTATGTCATAACGCATTTTCATAACCCCTAAGAACATCACCGTTGCGCTGCCCAGCTAATTTGAAGATCTATTCTTTATAATATGGATGTTAGATTGAACTATTTTTTCTTTGTTTTTATTTTAACTTTGACTGAACGCTATACAGCTAAAGGTATTTATTGCCCTAGGCCAGCAAATTTCTCGTTGCCAATAACTTTTTTATTTTCACAAGTCGTGCTTGTTGACAAATGAAACTCTTTTATCGCATTCTATAATTGTTTCATTATCCACATTGAATATTTATCTCAAAGTATCCTGTTTTTCAGATCTATAGAATATTTCTACTTTTCCTGTTTCCGTTCCGTTTTTCTTTTTCTTATATTTGACTTCGATTATAGATCTTTAATAATATGCTAACTTTGCAGGCTCTGATAATTTTTGCTCCATTTGTAGAAACTTGTGAGTTGTACATAGCAATAATGTGACTGCCATTTTTAAAATATATTTTTTTACATTCCTTTCTCCACCTTTTCCTGCGTTGAATTTTTTTCTTCTGTCCATTACTAAATTTAAGTCATTAGTTTGATACCTTATTTTATTAAAAATTTTCGAACTTTGCTTTTCGTCTTGCGAAAAACATGCTTTCTGTATGTATCAAGAAAACAAAAGAACGAATGAAAAAAAAACGAACAAACGAAACAACAAGAACGAACGAATAAGAAACTTATACCTTTGTTTTAGTTCATGAAAAATTTAACAGATATTTTTACTATAGCTATTTCAAAATATTGACTTTTCCGCTACGCTCGATATTTGCACCTAGTAAGTTATAAAATATTTCTTGAAGTTCTGTTCCTCCTGGAACAGAACTTCAATTAGCGGTATCGTTTCTTTCTTCTTTGTCAAGGTTATATGTTGGTTATTACAAGGTAATTTATAAAGATATGTTCCACTTTAAACATCTCATCTTCGCGGTGCACAGTGCCGTAAAAAGTCGTAAGTCTTCAGAAAATCAAACCCAAGACGGCGACAGTTGACCACGAAATGGGAAACATCGCCAATTTAATGGAAAACGTCACTAATTTAATGGTGAAAATAACCAATTTAATATTGAATTAATCTCCAATTGAGTGGAGAACACATTCCCAATTTAATGGGAAACAATTTTCAATTACCAAAAAAAAATTCCCTTCAACATTACTATTGATTAGATCTTAAGTGATTCAAAAATCAACACAATAGGTACGATCTTCTCTAAACCTGTATAAATTATTTAATACGCAAATGATTTTGAAATTATTGCTAGAACTCAAAAAAACTTTAAACAGGCATTTCTACTACCAGAAAAAAAAAGCCAAAATAATGTATCTCTCCTATTCAGGGTAGATGAAAGAATTCACTCTTTCTAATAACAAATTTGAAAGGGCGCATTTCTTCATCTCTTCTTCATCCCTGAATATGAAATCAACACCGGCAACGATTTGGCTCCAGAACTAAGGAGATGAACAACTGCAGCCAAAAGATGCTTTCAAGGACTAATCGCTTAATTAAAGAACCAGATATAATCAATTTTATAAAAATTCAACGTATGAAATGGGCCGGTCATGTAATTAGAATGAAGGAAGACAGAACGACGAAACGAATTTTTCTGGCCATACCAACTGGCTCAAGAGGAAGAACACAAATTAAGATGGGCGGACTTCCTACAAAGTGTTTTCGATGCCCTCAACATAACAAACTGAAAAACCGTGACGCCCAGAAGGAGGGCTTGGGACAGTATAAAGATTATTATATTTGAGAAGGCCAGAGTCCACCGAGGACTGTCGAGGTACTGATGATGGTAATGAGATTATATCATTGTTTTCATTGAACATAGCTACGTTCAATTGATTCACTATTATTGTTATGACACAAAAAGGGTAACTGTCTTTAATTTTTCAATCACGTAATTATTTTGTTGTACTTATTTAACATGACAGTAAATTTAGTTTGTGTTTATTTTGATCTAAGTTAATCGTTTTATTTAGCTTATAAAAACATTACTGCAATTTTTATTGTATATCCATGACGGTAGTCGTCTTAGATATTTCACATATATAGTATATTTCAAGTAAATAAATATTTTATTGTACCTGCATAACGTATCAAATCAATTGCATAACGTATCAAATCAATTACATTACATATGACATCTAAGTAAATCGTCTTAGATTCATGATGAAAACAGTACTTCAATTAGTAATCTAATTTTTTCTGAACACAACTTGCGTTAGTATCATGAGTACGCCTGACCTAAATTATTGCTGCAAACTAGCAGTTTTCAAGTTATTTCCTTTCATAAATGCCATAAAAAATATAGGTATTCCTTGTTAACTTTTATTTTAGTTAAATTTATGTGGGTAGTGAGCAAAAACATGAATATAAACTTTACAAATCGTTTACAACGGACACTTCTTGCCTATTTTTTTTTCAAGAATATTATATTCGCTACTCTTTTTCCTCTTCGCCACCTGTAGGATCCCTTATCTTCTATATTGTATATACCACTGGATGTATATCACTGGATCACTGTGCATCATAATATCCGCTCTCGTAGAGTCCTGTCGTGCAACTGACAACGCATCACCTCGAATGCGCATCACCTTGAATGCCACCTTCTTTTTGATGTAGGTTAAAAAATTACTCCAATATTAGGTAAATTTGAAAGGTTTTATTATTTTGAGGTCCTATTTAATTATTATATTATAATATGAAATATTATAATATCTGCGTTTAAAAATTGTCTGCATTTTATTATCGTTCTGATGATGATACTAATTTTGTTATTAATTTAAGCGAATAGTAGGCCATACCTATATATATATATATATATATATATATATATATATATATATATATATATATATATATTTATATATTTATATATATATATATATATATATATATATATATATATATATATATATATATATACATAGTTTAAACGAAGTAAAAAAATTGTTAACGGAAATTACTACTGGTAAGTACATGAGTATATATTGTAACAATAATTATATTTTTGACTGAAATTACATAAAATATTTCAGATATAGAATGAAGAACGAAATTAGAACACGAAAATGTGTAGAAGAAAATAAGTTAACCCAAAATAGGAATAACATTTCATAAACAATTTTATTTATTACAATAATTGTGAGTCAAAAAAGAAATCATAAGAGTGATAAGTGTCAAATAAGTCTAAATTTTCCTACATTCTGGTCTCAAAATCTAAACAAACATATAAAATGTTATTTTAGACCACATGTGCATCAACCTTTTTCCAACGACATGTATGACGGATATATATTCAATTTTGTTTAATGAATAAGGATGTGATCAAAATACTAAAATATCAGTTACAATAATTTGTTATACTTTACCTATTATTATTTTTTGTTTAGTAATGTTATGACAAACCTTATTTGAAAATATTATATGACAACCCATTTACAATCCGATTAACATATTGAAAGTACTGATTACTTAGTTTTGAGAGTAATTTTTTGCGTAAAGATAGGTTTATAATATCTACAATTCCACATTCAACAAAAGATTCCAGGTTCAAATAAAAAGAAAAGATTTAAAAAAAAACTAATATTCGGGAATGTTAATTACTGACATTCAAGAATATTCGTTTTTCTGAAAATGACAATTTTAAGACAGTGAATTATAATTAGAATTCATGTTTGAACTTTCCACGTCGCAGGAATGAAATAAGAGGTTTGAGTTCCAAAAATATTTTAAATTTGAAGTTAATATCTAGAAAATTTAGAAATATATGTTTAGCTCTTATAGAAAAAAAACTGGTACATCTTCATTGTGCTTCACAATATCGGTTCATATTTTATTCTCTACTGAAAAAAAAAATTGGAAATATGGCTTTCTTCCGAGAAAATCTAACAAGCTATTGCCCAAATCTAGATAGTGTAATGTAACCTAATACTACCTGTGAGAAGTAAAATAAATTGAATGTATTTGCTCGAAAATGAAACAAAAAATAAGGATGACAAAAGCATTAGTTCTCGAAAACATTTTACCTTTGGCGAATCAAAAGACGACCCGTTTCCGCTTAAACTTAATGACTAGTGTATTGTTACAAAACACCTTCGTTTCGCGCATACTTCATATCTACGTGGAAGCATCAAAATGTTCGGTAATGATAGATAAGTTTTAGAGAAATTGAAAATTCTTTATAATAAAACGCATAAGTAAAATCATAAATGTGCGAATGAAATGTTTAATTTTTGAATATAGAAAAAAATTAATATGTGCATAATGGACTAATGTAAATTGTTGTGTGGTGTGAATATATAAGACAATTGTTTCGTTAATAGAGTAAAAAATTTTAATGATTAAAAATTAAAATCACTATTCTGATATGTTTTGATAATGTGCGAAGTTTAAAAATGTAAAGATATGCAAAAAAAATTATATATATATATATATATATATATATATATATATATATATATATATATGTATGTACATATATATATACATGTATATATATATATATATGTGTATATATATATATATATATATATATATATATACATATATATAATATGTGCGTATCTTTATAATTTTATAAAATTATTATTTGTAGTTTCAAAATAGTTTTAAAAAGTATTCATAGTGGAACAATAGAATGAATGAAAAACTATCGACATTTCGTATAACTCCATTTTATTATCGATTTGCGATTTATAGCTATAAAAATACATATAAAAAATTCAAAATGCTTAAAATAAGAAATGGCTGTTACTGAGGATTAACCAAACGGTATTTAAGTAATTTTATAATTCCATGTGCGTTTTTCTTATAATAACCAATGGTTGTTAGGTTTTTTCGACACACGAGCTTAGGAAATAGGTACAATCCAATTAGGGCTAAATTAAGGGTAAAAATATAAAAAAATATATATTCGCATATGGATTTTTATAATTGACATAACTTAAAACAATTTCTAAAAAAATTTGTACTAACCGAAAATTAAAACATTTGCTAATAATGAAAAATGTTAAAGTAAAGCAAAAGATATATGGTGATTCATGTGAATGAAAATTTTAAGTAAAAGAAGTCAAACCATTTTTCGTTATGGTTTTACACACTGTTTATAAGATTGTGGTATCATTTGAATAATTAAAATCACATCAAATACAAAAACTAACAAATTCTAATTTCTGAGACTAAGCATCTTTGTATCTTTGCCATTTGTATAGTTATTGTGTATTGTACCATAATAGCTGTCACAAAATAGTTGTAACTATTAAATAATGCATGGAATAAAAGTACTAAAGATATTTCGCATCTCCCAAATTTGTATAACTCAAATATGGTATTCACGCTTTAACTGTGGAAACTATGGCAGAAAATGTAGCAAATTCCTGAAAGATAGGACGAAAACTCAAGAACGATTGACGATTGGCGAGAAATTTAGTAATTCCATACTACCATTTTTGTAGGTACTGAAAAGACAAAATATTAATAAGTTCTCTTAGATATACGAGCTTGAGAAATATTTAGAAATCAACGATGATTAAAATTAAGGTACAAACGTAAGCATAAAGAAAATTTTATTAAAGTAGACAAAACATATAATTTTAAATAAATTATCAAATTTTTAAACAAATTTTACAACTGGTAAAAATAATAAAGAATATTAAAACAAAGGGTTTCAGAGCATGTTGTTTTCATTAAAATTTCAAGTGCAAAAATAGTTTAAGTGTCCACTTAAATTAAAAAGTCACTCTTCACTTATTGAATTGTGGCAGAATATTCGATGGTGATTTCTCAAAAAAAAATATTTTTTGCAAGAAATATTTTTCCTACTTTTTAGGTTTTTAATATTTACGTCCCCAAATTTTACTATTAACGTTACAGAACTGTATTGGATTAGACTAGAAATAAAAAGTGAAAATGTTATTCATACCATAGTTAAAATATATCATTTTATTAACTACACTAAATTGATGATAATTACTTTTGCTGCTTAATTTAGAATATTTTTACAGCTGAAACAGTGAAATTTTGATGAAGAAAATTTTAGGGTCTGAAAAATTTATTTTTGGAAATCCGTGGATGAAAAATATTTAATTATATTTCATGGTATAGATTCTCTTCAAAATTTAAATGCACTATCATAATACCTGCGTTTGTGAATTAAGGATATTTAAAAATTAATCAATCAATTTTTCTAAGGTTTTTTAAGAATTTAAAAAAATGCCACATATGAGAATTTAAAAAAAAATATGTTAAATACGAGTTTGCTTATGGAGCCTTTATATTAAACGTATAAGCACAATTTCTTCGCAGACATCGTCAGATGCAATCCCTAGTTTAAAACAAAATGCTTTTATGCCATAAATTTAACTGTGAAGTAATAAAATTGGGAACATTAAAGTTTTGCTCATCTGGCATTCATTATACCAGTGTTGAATGGGAATTTATTATATAATTTTACTGAAATGTAAAATTAATTTTTTCTCTCTCTCGTACCATAATATAGCATAAATGAACAATACCATGAAACAGTGTGTCGACGAATCAAATTCAATTATTATTTTGAGGGGAATTTATTGTAATTTTTCCAAAATATTAAATTATTTTTTTCTCTCGCCTGTAACGTAAAGTAGTATAAACGAACAATTCCATTATTATTTTAAAGCTTCATAATAAACTTGATTTAGTTACACCGGCATCATATATATGTCATCATATTGTGGATAATTTTCGTAACAAAACATCAGCTTATACGCATGTAGGACACGGGTTAACGACAGTTTTAGATACATTTGTTTAAATAAGTACATGGTATTTTGGTTTCTTTTAAAAATAACATTATTTTATTTAATGAAGCCACTTAAACTAGGAAGTCTGTATAATATGTTTATAACTAAGCATGGCATTAAATGTGGCTTAATAAATGTAAAGTTTATAGTATTAATCATTTTAAAATAATAAAAGTAAAACTTCTTTTATGCGGTATACAGAATTTCTGAACGTAAAAATTTAAGACATTGTTAAAGGACTTTGGAAAAAGTGAAATACTTTTATTAATACGTGATATAAATAAAAAAAATCAAGTGTGAAGCAAACCTGCACATTCATTCTTTGTAATCTTTTACGGTATACGCGCAACCTTTGTGTTTATAGTTTTAGTGCAAACTGTTATAATACTCTTCTTGTTAGAGCTTGAAAAATAATTAATTATAAAAAAAAATATTGCACTTTTATGTATTTTAAACTAAAATATTTATGTCAATCTTTTGAGCTTTAACTAATGTTTTGTTATTAATTTAAATTTAAATATTTAAATAATGTGTTTATATTAAAAAAAACAATCCCTTGTATAGTAATGTCAATTTCGTTAATTGAACACTGGTAATTGTTAATTATTTCAAGAAAATTAATACAACCAGTATTCGTGATTATTTTCAGATTTTTATGCTTGAATTTTGAGATGGTGAGGTAGAATAAGATGCAGATAAGTATTCTGCCTTTGATATTTGGTGTGAAGCAATTAAAGTGAAGGTGTTAAATTTTAATGTACAGGAAATATTTCCAGATTATTAGAAATTATCCAAAATAAACGCAGAGTATATAATTTGGTTGTAAAATTAATACTTGTTTACTCGTTCTCATTGACTTATAATTTAGTATTGCGAAATTTATAATTAGAAGTAAATTATGAGCTATATCTGGTTCCGAATTTGCAGTAAATTGCGAATTGTGCATGCCTGATGTTGATGCAAGTGCATCGTCAACAGATTCATCTGTGGGTATATCCATATGTAGAGTCCTCCATTGATGTTTTTTTATATTCTACAAAATGCAATATCTATATGTAGAACAATTTTTCATTCAACCACTCAGACTTGTTACATTTACAAATTAAACCGTTCGGACCTCCTTACTCCATTGATGGGTGCATTCTCAGCCGAGGATATTTAATAAGCAATGCAATATACTGAGCTATTGGGCTGATACAACAGCAGATATTAATGTTCTTCCTACACTCCAACTGGTGGTAGCTCCTGCTTGCTTTATTCCTTTAGTAGCAAATATGTTACGGGGTTTGTGAACAGCGTTGATACCTGTTTCGTTAACATTAAATATTCAGTCTTTACCAGCTTCTTTTTATTTTTATGAAAAAAATGAAAGGATTCCTAATTTTATTAAACTCAGCATACGCATACTGCAGCTTTAAATGATTGTGGCGTCAATGCATAAAAATAACTAATAGAAGTAATATTTGGTCTTTAATTTCTAACTCCTGTTCATGTGAGGAACTGGGATTTCTTCCCATACGAAATGAAAGATCATAGCTGTCCCTTTTTGAGTAATCAGATAAAGTGATAACAATAATACTATACAAAGCAGCTGTCGGCCTTAACTTTGCTCTACCATGAATGGACCCTATGGTACTTTTAATTTTTTGGGGCTCCAAGGAACACTTCGTTTTAGACTCAATCTACAAATAAAATTTTCATTTACTCCCCTCTTATTATGAACTTAATAGAAATAAAACCATTTAATGAAATAATTTAAGAAACAATTATAACATTACCTGTGTAATATATTATATCTGCGATCGCAAAACACACATCGAGCTTCCATAGCCATGTTGTGAAATAGACTGTGGAAAATGGTTGCTATGACAACTAACTCAACAAATCCTACGCGTGCAACAAGGACAGGTAGATTTTTAATTTTATCACATTTATTAAATTTGTTATTATCGTCAAAAACTTGTTTCGAGGATTCAATAAAAAATACCTTCACGTTTAAAACTGTAGAAACTAAAATAGATAGATAAACAAACAAACGAACATAACGCAATTATAAAGATTGTTTTTTTTTCAATATAGAATCCCAAACAGGAATATAAAACTTATTATAAAATTGTATGGTAATATTAACCTAATATCAACGGGTGTTTGGTACGGTATTTACTATCTTATTTCTGTCCGCCAAATGGGGGCCAGGCAAAAACATACTTTTTGACAATAAAATGTTTCATTATAAATTTATCCAAATAGAAATTCACATATTTATTTTATGTTGGAGCTTAAACATACCTTAACGGAAATTTTTATGCTTCTCTAAATAAAAATATATAACTGGATCGGCCTTATTTGGTTGCAAATACATAATCATGAAAGTCTATGATACTGAAAGTACAGAATTTTGTTTTTATACTGTACATTGAACTAATCTATATAAAACAAATCTCATAGAAGTAGGTTTTCATATTATGATACATCCTCGAATAATTTTTAAACTCCTCAGCTCGATTTATCATTTCTTAATATGCTAAGTCTAGGTTTTCTCGTTGTCAAAATTACAAGCTTCCTAAAGAGAAATGATTAAATATGTATAAATTTAAGAAAATATTTTGTCAAATTATGAAGAAATCAAATACTCAGATATTATGTAAAAATAATTGTAGTTTTATTTTATATTATTGATTTTTCTATATTTAATCCCTAATGAAGAAAAAATGTGGGTAAACAATTTTATAGGAATTCCGAGATAAATAATGTTGTAGACATGACAATTTATATCTCGATTCCCGGGTAGAAGTAAAGAAACATCCGCTAAGTTTTTTGGAAAATCGCTAAGGTAAATAGTTACTATCTATAAAAACAGATAAAGCACAACCCTCTCAGAGCCTTCTTTACCCGGGCAAAGGGCAAAGCCAAGACGGGTAGTTAGTTATCAATATTTTAAACAAATTTTAATTTTTTATCAATAAGAAAAAATAAACATGTAAACAATTTCCTCGCTGTATGATTTATTGTGACGAATATAATACTTTGAAATATGTATTTTATTTCACAATAGAAATATTTCATCATATTTTTTGTCATACAATTAAATAACATTATTAAAAAAATTGGGCTCACTGGCATTATAATGAATTAATTTCGGTCGTCATATAAAGAGTATTTGTAGTAATGGACATTTGTAAAAATGGTTCTTTTCATATCGCAAATCAACAAAAGTTTAAGATAATATAAATTTAGGGATTATCATGAGTTTACAGAAATATTACCATATCCAATATTTTATCAAGTCATTCACATGCCCTGTAACGAACATAAGTAAAGATTCAAATATTGAACAGTGTATTCAATATTTCAATATTGAGCAGTACCCATATTGGGCAGTACATATACGCTTTTCCATTATTACACATAATTATCGAAAGTTTTATGAACTAAATTTTCTGATTTGGACTTGCCGTCGGCGTTATCATGTACACATTGACCTCACCTTATACCGTCCTGCACCTGGGTATTTTTTTTATTTAAAATTTACCAATATCCTGTTAATTTTTTCATTAAAATATTTATGCTGTCATATGTATATATAATTGCTGTCAGAACCGGATTTACGTAAATTTAATACTTATAAAAATTCATCGTTTGGAGTAAAAAAAAAACTTATATTATTACTATAATTCCTTTGTATATTATAATTCTCAGTATCGCATCATTATTTTAATATATCTCGAATACTTTACACAGCGTAAGCCAATTTTCTTCGCAATTTACACATAATTCTCGGGATTTCATCACAAATATCCCTATATTTAAATAATTTTACAAATTACATTATTTTATATACACGAAAATTTTTCAGAAAATATAACTAAATCTGTTAAATGCATCAACATTTATTGGCCAAGCGTTTAGTTATAAGCAAGCAAAGAGATAAACTTTGATTATTTTAAAGGAGTAAAATTAAATACAAATAAGGGCTTATCCTGAATTTGTTGGTTACCTTATCTGAATGCTATGTTGGTATGAGACAGTAACTTCATTACTTAGCGTGAATATATAAATAAATTAATTGGAGAAATTCACGGGGTGGAAATCTTCATTTAAAACAAACTCGCTTCTTGACAGCACAGTTTCTATACAACTCGGTGCAATGACCGCGTCGACAAAGAACGTGCTTGTTCACAGAGTGAAAACTTAGCCCGTCTAGCGACGAGCAAATGATTACCTTGGTAATATGGAAAAGACAGGTGTGGCTCAATTGTTTTGTGAAGTGATGATTTGTTAAAAGCAAAAGATGAGTGTATACTTATTGCATATTATTTTTACAGAAATTTTGAAAATGAAAATATTGTATTGAATTTTCAACTGCAGGCGCAATTACTCTAAAAGCTTGACGTTGCGACTGTGGTTTTCAGTCATGAATGTAGTTGAAAATTTATCAGTTGCACACTTGTTGAACTTACATGTCAATACTGCTAGCTAGGTGAAATAATCAGAAGGAATTTTGTTTTCACAAAGAGGAAATTAATTTTCATTGCATTCAATTAAATTAATTTTTGCTTTGTACAATGTCCAGTATGAATTGTTTGAAGAATTAAAGAAAAATAATGATTAATTTTTCAACCATATCCCTATGTACAAATAATCGTGTGACGAATTTTAAGAAGGTTGTATAACAAACTCAAAAATTTAGATTACACTGTGCGAAAGATATACCTATTGAAAGATTGGCAATGATACTGGAATAAGCAAGGAATAATTAAATTAAATATTACATGAATGTTTCTTTTTATAAAAGGTGCATAATACAGTACAAGTCATTTAAGAGTAGCAGTGAAATCGAAGTAACCAAAGCTGAAAAACCTTATTTGAACTGAAGGGCTGTCCACTGCAATTGATTTTGGAGACATATTTTACAACGTCTTTGATTATGCCCGGAGTTCTTTACTGACATTACCCCAAAAAATTAAAGTTACTGGAAAATAGATGCGACACATTTAATATTATACTATATACCGTTGTGTGTATGCATATACCGATAATCATTTGGTTTTATTAGATTTAATGTTCTTTACGACTTTTTGAATATCTACTTGAAAATCCAGTAAATATTTTTCACTGAACGTATGAATTGGAGGCGCAAATTGTCTAAAATCATGATGTTGCAACTGTAGTTTTCAGTCATCATATAAAAAACTTAGTTTACCTAGAAATTGCACGTAACTTGGTTGTGCTGATTAGTAGGTATATCTATGTAATTGAAATTTTATTAGCTGCACACTTGATGAACATAAATGTCAATATTGCTAACCAGGTGAAATAATCAGAAGGATTTTCTTTTTCACAGAGGGGAAGTTCGTTTTCATTGTATTCAATCAAATTAATTCTCGCTTTGTATGGTGTTAAATAAACAATAATCAACGGAAAAATAAAGTTAATGTTAATGTCCACCCGATGAAAATAATTATGGGAGAAGATTTTAATTATTTTTGGGGTAAATACAAAACTGAAAAATTTAAGGTTTGAATGATGCAAAAATAAGACGAAAACCTATATATATATATATATATATATATATATATATATATGTATATGTATATATATATATACACACATATATATATATATATATATATATATGTATATGTATATATATATATATATATATATACAAATACAGAAGATATGACAAATATATTTAACGAAACCAATATGGCGGAAATTTAAATACTATCAAACCGTCAAATTTTAGTGCATAATCTTGTCCAAAAGAGTCCCAATAGTATATAACGTTTTGACATAAATGTAGGATACATTTATGCCAAAACGTTATATAAATAAAAGTAATTAAGGTGTATCATAAATGAATAAATTAATGAAATATAAAAAAATTATGCAATTAAATTATTTTGCCTTTGGCATTTTCGTCAATATTAAAACATATATTTGCCAGCAACAATTTTTACACATATTTTTAGTATGTAGGTAAAGTCATAATATGTGACTCTCCATTAAACTATTATATTTTTGCTCTATAGGAAAAGTTGCCAAATGTGTTTTTTATTATTTATTTTAATAAGCAAAAAATAAGTGGGAGATTTGTAATCCAGTGTTATATAAGTTATTTTAGCTCCATGTTATGGTGTTCGATGCGGGCTGCCGAAATATTTACATTTATTAATAGGAAAAAAATTAGCAAGTCGAAGCAATAAAAACAAGGCATCTGGATTAAAGCATGAAAAAACTTTCAACAAAATGAGGCAGCTGCTTACGCGTGACACGGCAGTAATTTTCTGGTGTACCTGCAATATAAAAGTGTTTTTGGCGAAATCATAAACAATTCTCTACCAATTTTAACGAAAAACAATTGGTACCATTCATGAGCTAATAAAAATGATCTAATTCTATTTCGATTAGTCTTCAGTGTTTGTAAGATATAGTTTCAAATGTTCAGTGGCTTAACTCAAAAGCGGAATGAACTTCCGTGCTAGGAAAAGTATCGTTTGATTTATTTTACACAGCACTATTAAATAAAAATGACTGTAATGATTGGATGCGCCCTTGAGATTTTACAAACGAACAAGTGTATATACGTACATTCACATCGGCAGAATCCGTTGTAATTCGTACTCATTCACTAACATTTACTTAAAGAAGGCACTTTTTCATTATATTTCTATTACCTCCCCCTGGATGCTTACGCAATATTTTCATTAATTTAATGGAAAGTTAAATTTTCTAAATCGATTCAAGCCGTGTCTCAGTTTGAATGTGGAAGGAAGCATATGAAGGAAAATGAATTTTTCGTACTTTTTTTTCTTAATTGCAGAAATTCGTGTTTAGAGAATATAAAAGATAAATTTAAATTCCATGTAAGTTTTAGGGGTCTGTGTCTCATAAGAAAAAAAAGGGTACAATGATAAGTTTACTCTGTATCCGTCCATCTATTATATTTATTCTCCTCAGAACATTTTGGCATAGACACTTGAATTTTATACAAGCCATCGATAGAGATATTGCTGAAAGTATTCAGAACAATATGTTCTATGTTTTTGCTTTTACGATATACATTTGACTATATAATAATAACGGAAGTAAATAAGTAACTATGAGTTAATTACTAAAGACAAACTAATATTTATATGTAACAACGACGTGTGTTCGGAATCCTTGTATCCCGTGTTCTACTCTCACTTTAGATATTTTATTTAAATATAGATCCTTATTAAGAAATGAATGTACAAACAAAATTTTACATTTATATTTAAAATAGTTGCACATCTCGGTTTTTCCCACGCTTAAAAAGACCATGGTTGCATTTTTTAATTTTTTTTTATAGAAATAATCAATTAATTTATAAATTTATTAACGCCGTTCTAACAGTACAACCTGAACGACCAAGTGTAATAAAATAAACAATCTGTAATATTAGCAATTGGTATAATTTGTTTTTTCCTTTCGTATCTCCTTCGTGCAAAATTGTTTCAAACATTTTTTTGATGCAGATAGAGTAGTTTATTCTATTTAACAGAGAAACTGTGAATGCCATGTTTAATGTATATCACTATGAAACTTTCCCTAGTTCGCCATGTTGTTTACTGCTGTTACTGTTATTGCAATATCTTTATCAGTTATGTTGATAAAGCTATAAATGTATATAACTTTATATCCAAAGTTTCATACAATAAGTCATAGAAAATAAATGCATTCTGAAAGAAATTCGTACAGTAAAAAAAATAAATTCTCTTTCAGGAAGTGGAAAAAAAGATCTTGTATAATCACTTACATATTGAATATATTCTGCAAAAAAGATTAATAATTTCATTAAAAATTATTGAATTGAAACATCATTTAGAGACAACTAATGTAATTAAATATTCCTTTGCAAATCAAAATAAAATTAAATAGGCATACATATTTACCAACTTGAATTAACATGTTTTTGTTATTGCCATATGCACTTACTCACATATTTAATTTTAAAGATACACTTTTAAATAGACGTATTAATTTATCGAGCAACGTAAGGGGAGCTGGAATAACCAGAGTAAATACGATAAACTAACAGTAACTTATACAATTCCAGTCTGCACGTCCAACCATACTGAATAAATAAACACGAGCCAACGTCAACATGGGCACGAGTATTCCTCGTGCGTTGAATGATAATTAACAATTGCCAAGCCGGTTATTCAAACTGATTACTTACATGAAACTTGAGACAATGGAAAATCATTTATCTATATAAAACTTATTAAAATATTCGAATTACTATTAAGGGTGCAACGGTAATTTAATAAAAATTATTCTCAGTAATATTTACATATCTTTTTGTCTTGGAGACACATAGGAAAATAATTTTTTTCCTTTGGTTCATAAATATATTTATGATAAAATAAGTAGAGAAACGAAAAAGAATAATCATAATACATATATATATATATATATATATATATATATATATATATATATATATATATATATATATATTTATATACATATATATATATATATATATATATATATATATATATATATATTTATATACATATATATATATATATATATATATATATATATATATATCTTTGATTTTTTTTTAATCTCATGATATAAAATTTATTTTGGGTAGAAGAAAATTTATAAAAGCTCACCGATATAAAGATAATTTTCTAAAAAAGTCAGAAAGCCATTAACTCAAAACTTACCTAATACTTTACTACAATAAAATACTGAAAGTTGTTTATAATGAGATTATTTTTGTATTAAGAGTCTTCGTTAGACAACAGCAATTTAATTTACATGAATCCAATTAAAAATAAAATTTTTTTCACATGAATCGTAATTAAATTTTACCAGGAAGAAAATAATGATTATGAGCTTTTGTGGTTTTTCATCACTTTTCAATAACTTAGGCTTCTTAATTTGAGTACAGTAATTTAAACAATTTTATAAATGCCAATATATTTAATTAGTATTCAAGGGTATTAGAAGAGAAAGGAATGGTATTGAAAGAGAAGATATTTATTTACTCTAAATTATATTATATTTATATTCAAATTAAGTATTTAGGGATGAAAACTGATTTTAGTTTTTATTTAGTCGCGAAATATAATTTCAAGGAAAATTTTATTAAGGGAATATACACGTGAAATGACGCTATATTTATGATCATGGTGGAAAGTGACATTTATTTTATATTAGCATAATGCCTCTTTTTCGCCAGTTCATACGTGATCCAGCATGAAAGTGGCATACCTTTTATAATTTTTAAAGTACTTAAATTGATCTAATTCATGATATTAATTGAATCGGTCCTAAAATGTTTTTAAACAAAATGGCATAGGCAGACTACTAAGTCTTTTAAAAACATGCTACTCTTCTCCAACGATATATATATATATATATATATATATATATATATATATATATATGTGTGTGTGTGTGTGTGTGTGTGTTTGTGAGTTTGCACATTTATTTTATTTTGATCGATTCTTCAGCATTTTACTAAATCAATGTTATTTATAATGTTTTCTAATTAGGTTACATCACAAGAAACAAATCCGACCTAGTGTAGAAATTTATTTCCGCATTGCCACATTATTAAAATGCTATTTTCCCGTTGCTATGTGATAAAGTCTATCATTCTCAATTTATTTTTTTGAATTAAAATTAAACTATTTTATAAATTTTTTCTTTTGGTATGACTGTTTTTCAAAAATAAGAAAATACTTCATTAGCGACATAAAATGCACATTTTACTACGAATATTTAGTAAAATTGTAATTTACATTTTCAACATAAATTCTCATCGGCACGAATCCTCCAGATCGTACCTAATTAATTTCATCATATTTCTTAGCGATTGGTATCATTAGTAACGATCCTAGCAGCTTCTTTGAGTAAATGACAATTTGGTAAACGTTTTTGAATAGATGGGTCCCTATTTTGTATTATAAATTAGTACTGAAATGAAGCGGAAAAGAAGAAACTAAACATGCTTCTTTGTCCCAAATATACCCTGACCCGTCACTAAAACGCCTTTATTTTCTTCTTCTAATTAAAAATTTAGATCTTATTGTTGGGAATTCGATTTCAATTTACACTTTCTAAAGTCTTTCAAAAAAACCGCTCCTAATCCTTTTTACACTCGCCTCGTTTACACCACTTATTTTATCCTGTTCTTATATTTATTCCATTCCTTGTTCCAATTCTCATGTCAAGTTCATGGTTTTATTATGATTTCCATTCTTAGGAATTATTTTTCCCTCCCTTGCAGCTCACCTTTTTAATTGCGAAAAATATTTTCTGTGGTTTATAAAGGGATTGCCCTTACTTATCCTAGTCTGCTTTATATAAAATTTTATATATACGTTAATTTAATAAATAAACAAATAATATTTAATTTCTTTAAAAACTCCTGTTTAATCGAGACTTATCGATAGTAAAGACAGTTGTCTGTTTTGCTATTGATCGTTTTCTTTGTTCGTGAGTAAACAAGAAACAGGGATTATTTGTATATCGTACCGTCAAATGTTAAAAAGGATGACTTTCATTACTCATCGTGAAAGTCGCCTTGGCTTCTCCTTTGAAGAGAGTTCGTAGCTCCATGATCTTAAAAAAAAATGCCAGTTCTAAAATTCTGTAGATGGTAAACACTCCTAAATATAGTCGAAATGTTAGCCTAAATAATGTAGGTATGTTAATTTGTTTGATTCAATATTATGATATAATTATTTACAGTGATATAATTATATACATATTAATGTGGATTTTGAATATATCTTCAACTGAAACTCAATTCAAGTCTTATAAATGATCAGCTTCTATATTCCAGCAGGTATATGAAATAATTATATTTGATGTGATTCTCGTAGCTTTCCTCATTATTTATAAATAAACAAATTCGAAAACCCAGACGCAAGGAAGTGACACCTGTAATGTCACGTCAATCTTCTCTCCCAGAAAACGGTGTTGATAGAAATAATGCCTTGTATTATCTTCTTAATTAGCAGTCTTGATGTAAGAAGTTTCCCAAAGTTATTTATAATCTTTTCATTCTTCATTCTCTGAATAACATTCTCCTTTTTTTTACAATATTTTGCTCTTCATTTATCTTTTCCCTTTTAAATACTTTTTTTATGGGTGCATTTGGTAGCTTGATTTTATTAAATTGTCGAGAACTTCGAAATTTTAATTATTTTTCTCTTGCTTATTTCTAAATTTTTATTAAATATAAATAAATTTCCATTAAAACACAGTGCAATAGAACAATCATTATAGACTTTTCGTCATACTATTAACGATGACAGTAAAAAAAAATTATTATAATAAATTTAAAAAAATATTTTCATTGTTTTTAGACGCAAAATAAAATTGCTCATTACAAAAATTTTACAGCATTCCTGACTAAAACGACGACATTAATTGTAAACAACAAAAAAAACATTTTTTTAATATTTTTGGAAATATAATTGCGGCCGAAAATCAGTTTCTTCTTGAATAATATTTGCTGGAATATCTAAGAAAATATTTTTTCATGTGTTCTATGTAAAAGAGGTTTTTAAAAAGTTCTGCCATTTTCAATATTGTTTTTAAAGATTTTTTTTCAGTTTTCTCTCGACAAGATATGAATGGGTTTGAATGTAGAAAAGAAGTTGAAATAAAATCTAATTTGTAGAGTTAAGTTAAAAATAAATTATAAATAGATGTGGCATATTTGTCATGAATTAACTAATTAAAATTTTAACGCCCAGTTTTATAAATGTGAAATTTGGAAGAGGATTTTCTGTTAGGATGTAAGCCGCAGACAAACAGAAAAAAATTGGAGAGGTGAAAATGGGGTTTATGTCATTACAAAATTAAAGTATTTTACGAAAACTATACCATCGATCGTTAAAACGATTTTTTAAATCGGATTATTATACATATATACACACACACCCACACACACACACACACACACACATACACACACACACATATATATATATATATATATATATATATATATATATATATAAATATTTATATATACATCGATAATGCACGATAATCTGAACCGTAAATTCAAAAAAGATGTAGTTTGAACGATAACTTTCTAATGTTATTTAAAAAAACCAAGTTAAACATTTCAGGCAGTCCAAAGGGGGATGGAAACTGTCATAATAAATAAATATTTTATTTAGTAGGGAAAAAAACAACGGCAAAATATTCACCCAGTAATTATTTCTTGAAATTCTCATGGGAATATAAACAATGTGACTTAATCCATTTCCAAGACCCAGCAGGGTGCCCAAACTGACATAAACTTGGGAATTAATCAAAGATATGACACAAAATGTACAAACGTGCAAGAGAAAGTGTTCATGGTGGACAAGAGCGAAATTATAACAAAAATAAAAAAAATATCACGCGTGCAAAGTCGCGACCAGAAACTATTAATATCATGTTAGGTCAAAATCAGACTCGTAATCCGACTTTTACATTATTACCCAATTTTCAATCGATCGTTATTTTTATCAAGGCAAGGGTTTTTGACTCACTATTATAATATACTAAACTTGTATGTTTACTTAGGTTGCGAGATTCATTTAACGACAGACATAAAACGAAATAAAATAAGTCTAGCGAAAACAAATATACGAGAGGTCTCATTTAAAATTCATCTTTATTTTATTGCTCTTCTATAGTCTATCGTATTTTGTAAATGTAATAAAAACTAGCAAGGTGTTTTAGGTCATGACCGGTATGTACTCGAACTCAAACTCGAACTCGAACAGGTAGAATATTTTGAATGTCAAATAATTGTAAAAAAATGCATTATTATATTGTTCTTACGGCAGTTGGATATATTATTTCTTTGCTTTAAAAAGTAACAATGAGCACAAGAAGTCACTTTTTATTATTACTTTATTTTTTAAATTTCTTTTCTACTCTTTTTATATATAAAAGTTGTAATTATTTATAAAAATTATCACTAGCTTTCGTAATGTCGAAATTTAACCGTTTTTAAAAGTGAAGAAAAATCCCTCAAGCACTTTATCTTCATTACTACAATAAATCTATTGCAATATTGAAGTTAGATATGAAAAGCAATGACAGATTATCAAATAGACAATTGATACGCAGACATGCCTGGTTTCTTATAAAATGGTAGCATACAAAGAAAACCCCGGGAATTATTGTTTTTTCCATTTTAAATTTTAAAAGTGTATTTTAAAGGAAATATTTGTCCCACACCCCTCCTGTAGCTGGTTAGTAAAGCATGTTGTTGTCTAACAATATGTATTATAAACTAGAGATAAAAATATTTCTAGTCCAAGAAAATTAAATTCACATTAATAATTGCTGTCACTATTGCATAGCTATATGGAGAAGGTAAGTTTATAATTTCGCCATATTTGCGTGTTTGTATACATTATAACATCACGAAGCTCTATGATAGATACATTGGACGATATATTTGCACAGCGTATAATATGAGCAATATTTCAACAATTAAATGGATATATTATGTATTCTTCCATAACCAAACTTCTATGTTTCTGAGTTGGCATGAAATCTTCGAAGTAAATGTTTCACTAATGTTTAACGGGTTTTTATTATGAAACCTTCTCGGACATCATTATTTTTGTCTCTCATCATATAGACATTTCTTTGTATTAATTGCATTAGAACTTACGATACAAAAATTAATTAAAATAATTGATATTCAAATATAGTATAGACTCCTAAACAAAACGGTTTCTGTTGGTAAATAAAAACATCACCTTGAAATAATAATACAAAATAAGGTATTTTTAAACTCTTAAAGGCGAGCTGTGCATAAAATAATTATAGCGGTAACAATAACAAAAATTCAGGTAATATGGATGAAGGGATTTGTATAGTTTACTGGATACCGATCGATTCGACAAAGGCTGTTCAACAGAACGAACCGATAATACGATGTGACGCCGGCAGCCGGCAAACATTGCCCTCGATGGGTATTGGCAAGTCAGCTTGGCCTACATAGCAAATAATGCATCACAAGTTGCGACGCGATATTCGTTTATAGAGATAATTATAAATTAAAAACGTGGGTACAGCAATTTTTTGAAACATTATGACTGGACCACGATTTTTTTAAAGTTTATCTTGTATAGCGAGCAGATTTATACATTAGGTGTACTTAGAAACACACAGTTATTTCAGTATTTTATTTAGTTGCAGACATGTCATTTGTTGTTTCCGAAAAAAATAAACATTTCATGAAAAGTCAAAGGAGAATAAGAATTAATACACGAACTTTCCACAAGATCGGCTGAAATACCATCTGTGTCTTAGAATATAGAGTAATCCAGAAGGCGCATACGCACAATTCTCCTCCCGGTTGCCTGAAGCCAAAAATCTTCTCTCGCTTCCACCGCGCCACTTCTATTAGCGCCCCGCCTTACGTACACGGTGTTACCAGCAGAATAATTTTTTTCACCAACTTCAGGAAATCGACGCATATAAATATAACTGCTTGAGACAGTGCGATACATATTTGCATCGATTTATGTGGTGCCTTTTTGGCGCTTCTCCGTGATTCTAATATGTATAGTATTTTGAAATTGAATATAATAACGGAAATATTAAATGTTACACCAAATTCTCCAACAAAAATTCTCAAATTCCGATTTTTTAACAAATCAAATTTTACATTTTTCAGTATCCAGCAATTAGTACGTTTTAATTTGGGTAAACAATTTTTAAGAGTTTACAACACCATCCAAAATGGCGCGCTCTTGTTAAAAATAGTCCACTTCGATATTTTAAAATTGCATACTCAGAATATAGAGTAATCGAGAAGGTGCATACGCACATATCTCTTGACGGCTGCCTGAAGCCAAAAATCATCTCCCCCTCCCCCGTGTTCCTTCTATTAGCGCCCCACACTACGCACGTAGTTTTACCAACAAAATAAATTTACCCACCAACTCTGAGAAATCGACGCATATAAATATATATGTTTGCGACAGTACGATACATGTTTGCATCGATTTTTTTGGTGCATTGTTTGGCTTATATTAAATATTATTATGGCCCTCACGTTAAATTTCTAAATTTCCGACCACAACCAATAGCCGAAGAATTTAGGTTAAAACTTGATGAACACTTTACTACATTTTCTATTTTTTTTATTAAAATGAGTATTAAAATATATTTTCATTAAATATGTGAGTGCGTGTGTGCGCGAGCGCGCAGGTATGTGTGAGTGAACGTGTGCATGTTACGCATACGTACGTATGTACACGTTAATATAAAAAATTATATGGGTACTTTTGCCCAAAAAATTGGTTTTTTTTTGTTAATATAAGAAGAAAACAATTAGCATAATGTATTAAAGTAAAAAGATAGATTAAAAAGCCCGCTACAAAAATTTGAAAATAATCCGTTCCGTACTAAATCTAAATGGGAAGAAAAATGGTTTTATATTAATTAGCATTTAATCATGTACATGATGAAATATCTACCTATTTTATACAATCTCCGTTCGCATTTATAGGAAATTAAAAATGGTGAAAATTAATTAATGTAACATTTGTTTCTTTCACGCGTCTCCCTTTAATCATAAATACAATTATTAAATACGCAATAGGTAAAATATTCTCTAAAATACAAATTGAATATGATAACGGAAATTTCAATAACACCAAATTCCCCAATGGCATCTTCCAAATCCTTACGAAATTAAAAGTTTAACAAATTAAATGTTACATTTTTCAGTATCAAGCAATTAAAATGTTTTAATCTGGGTAAACTATTTTTTAAAGAGGTGACACCAATGAAAATGGCGCGCTTCCGTTAATAATAATCTATTTCGATACTTTAAAATTGCATAGTTAAATGAAAATGAAATGAAGTAATAGTATTTACGTATGAAAAGTAATCCCGATTTTTTTTTTGCAGTTCAGTGATATTTCTGCAGGTGAGAATAACATAAGCCGACATTTTAAGCGATGTTGTCACAGATAAATACACAACCGTTCAGAGCTCTGTCTTAAGTTGCACTGAAAGCCGCGTTTCGATACTATTTATTACGTTTTTTGGACACACCATCGCGCGTATTCTGGCCGTCTGGAGTATTCATTATTCTAATATCTGTGTTTACTTAACAAAGTTATCATGTCAATAGAGTAGCAAATAGAATTATTGGATAGTCATTGGGAACTTTCTGTATAAGTTTCTGACCCCTCATACCTTCTCTTTTAAATGCAGATGATTAATTATTTATTTCATAATTCGCATGTTACTCCAAAGAAATGTAAGTCTAGGGCGGTGGTTTCTCTGAAGACTCGTTTAGGGCAATGGGCGACCGACGCGGGCCCGTGACCGGCGGCGGCGGATTTATAAATAAGAAAATGTTCGGGTTTGGTTTCTTTGACACGCGGTATTGTAGCGGTGGTGGGCAAGTCACACACTGCATACGTCGGTCTGTATTGTTTTGTACAATAGCGATGTGCACACGCCGCAGGCGCGTGCCGCGTTCTGTTTTAAAAAATAAATGATTTGTCTTAAGAAACTGATGAAATTTTGCTTAAGTTAGTTCTAAACATTATTGTCTTTTTTGATGCATCAGACAAAAATGTCAAAAAACTATGTTTTAAAGCATAGAGTTAGAGGGAATATAAGTGAAAATTAAGCAATTTTCGAATATGCATATTTATAAATGTAACTAAAAAATGTTTATTCTTTATACATTTTTGTTAACTAAATAAAATTATATTTTTGAATATTATTATATAATATTAAAATATTTGTTACAATTATGAACATGCTTAACTCAAATCTTAAATTGATTTCAGTCATCTAAATCTTAAAAAAAATTATTCTTTATTCACGTGTGAAGAAATGCGGAAATATGTTAGAGAAGCTTTATTTTTCTTACTACGTGAAGAAAAATAAAGCTGCCCCAGACCCAAGATGTTACGGATGGACATTTTAAAATTTATACCCAATAAATTATATTAATAATTATGTATTATTCAAAATAAATATGAAATTAGACATGCCGTTCCTTTCATTTGTAAAATATGATCATTTATGAAACATTAATTTATATTTATATGTACCTTATTTGTGCTGACAATTTTTGTGTCCATAAAATTGGACAAGACTATTTCTATTCCGCTGTGTTTTAAAGTGAAATTTAATTACATTTGATAAAACTGTTTTTACAAGAAAAAAGTATTTTATCCAATTTTCCTTATTGCATTTAAGATGTTCGAGTATAAATTTGCGAAACACTCTTTTCTCTTAATTTTCTAATATTTATTTTTTTTGCTTTCTGAGTGTAGAACTAAAATATTATAATGCCCCTTCTTCGAAAAGTAGCAGTTTTATTATTTGTTTATTCACGTTATATCATTTAAAAACCATGCTAACCAAGGAAGATTTGCAAGCCGGAACACCGACCTCGAATTTAAAGAAACCACGTGGCCGCCACCGGCAGTGGTCGGCACACCGCGGGCGCCTCTCCGTATGTTGTCGGTCGCGTGTGGAGCGTCAGTGAAACCACTGCCTAGCATAAGTCTATCAGTAGATACAAGATACGTAATACTGATAATAGTTATCCATTAATATTTAATCAGAATATATAATGAATGATAAGTAAATTATAACTGCTGTTTACATTAGAAGGAAAATATGTATTGCTAGATATTTAAGTTAGAATAATGAAATAATCTTATTTAATTTTTAAAATTTCTCAAAATAGTGATATATCAGATAAAGGAATTGGTTCATTTTAAGTCTACCTTTACTAAATGCAACTAAAAATTAAACACTCTATTTGACTAAACTTGAACAAAAATTATGATTATATCTAGTGTAGCATCCCTGGGGTTTCTATAATATGTTTAGATCATTGATTCACTTACCACACCAGACACTATGCTGACGGCACATCACTTCACTCTTATGCGAGTGAGACAGTGGATCTATTGTGTAGATACACTAAGTATGCAAACATCATATCTATGTATTAGAAAAAAAAACTTTTTGTTGAAACATCACTAATTTCAGATTTAAGATCATAAATTGCAAGTTCTAACTTAAATATCCTGTTCCGAATTTAATGGAAAACATCGCTAATTTAGTGGTGAACGTCACCAATTTAATAGGAAATATATTCCAAATTGAATGGAAAACATCACCAATTTGATGACGAACATCACCAATTTAATGATGAACCAATCTCCGATTTAACGGAGATCTTATTCTTAATTTAATGGTAACACCACCCATCTAATGGCAAACATTACTAATTTAACGGTGAACTCTTTCTAGTTTCATGGGGAACTTATTCCCAATTTCATAGGAAACGTCACCAGTTTAATGGTGGACATCACCAAATAAATATTGAACTCATCTTCAAATTAATGGAGATCATATTCCCAATTGCATGCGAAACATGACCAAGTTCATGATGATCACACTACCAATTTAAATAAAATCACTACCTTTAGGAACAAAACGTCGTAGTTACAATTTAATGTAAGTATCATCTTATAATAACAGATTGTCTACATTTTATCGGATTAGATATATTTTCATTGAATATAGCTCAATTACGTTCAATTGATTCACAATTATTTCGATTGTTCTGATATAGAAAGGGTAGTTATCCTTTATTTTTAACTTACGTAGATATTTTGTTGTACCTGTTTAATATGTCAATCAATTTTGTTTGTGTTTATTTCGATTTAAGTGACTCGTTTTACGTCACTTATGAAAACATTATCGGAATTAGTATTATAAATATATGATAGTTGTTTTCCTGTGTATTTCAAATACATAGTATATTTCAAGTATACAAATATTTGATTTTGCCTGTATAATATATCAATTCAATTTTATTATTGTATTGAAATCTAAGTATATTCTTTTATGTCGCTGACTAAGACATTATTTCAATTAGTAATCTATTTTTTCAGAACATTTCTTGCATTAGTGTCATGAGCGCATCTTGTCTAAAATATTGCTGTAAATTGGCAGTTTTTAAATGATTTCCGCTAAAAAATGGATAATAATATAGGTATTCATTGTTTTCTTGTATTTCAGTTAGGTTTATGCTGGTTGTAACTGAATCCATAAGCATAAATTGAACAAATCGTTCGCAGTCGATATCTTCTTATTTTTTTTACAAAAGTATAATATTCACCAATCATTTCCCTATCACCATTTGTAAGATCCCTTGTCTTCTATAATGGATATGTTCACTGGCTCACTGCGCGCCAAACACTGTGTAGGTATGCGTCAGCTTCCGCCGAGCTCTGTCGTGCGTCTGACAGCGCTTCACCCCATACTTGTGCGAGTGAGAGTGTGTATATTTCTGTTACGTAGATAGACTAAATATTCAAACACTACATCTACGAATTATAGAAAAAAAGTAATATATTTTCCTTCACGAAATTTCAAATGAAAAAAAAATTTTACCAATTTTTAAGTGACAACATGTACACCATATTTTTGGGAAGATCGATTAATATTTTTGAAATTCTTGAAACTATTTCTTTAAAATTTAAATTTAAAAAATTTAAGGTTTTATTTATTTATAAATCACTTATGGGAAAACTATTACGTTAACTTGAATCCTAACCCTCCCACATCAAAATAATATTCTACGTACATATATCCTCAGTTTTATATAAATATTTGTATAATGAATTAAATTTTCAGAAATTGTATAGTATATTAAATTGAAATATAAGACATATAATGTTGATAGACCAACAATGAGTATTGAAAATATTGAAATCAACATTTCATTCAAAATTAACTACAATAGTTATCCGTTTAATTAACTGATTGTATTGAAGTAATGTGATACCAAATATGTCCAGAGAATAAAATATTCTGTCGCGATCATCACAAAGCCTGGGTAGCGGTATGCGAGCAACAGTATTAATGAGAGCGGTTGGTAGATAAAAGAACGCGGAGTTACGGGTGGCTTTCCCTAGTACACGAAACCGCAACCAATGTTATAAAGTACAATTGCACCGAGTTCGATGCGCCTTTCGTGGAGAGTACGATATTTGAATGCGTACAGTGCGTTACTATAGTCTATTTTGGGTGTATAGAAGCGATATTGCAATGTACGTATAAATCATTTTTGCACTCCTTCAATCTTATTAGAGTGTGTAAGATAGTATGGATTCGAGACTGTAACCGCATATTCAAATTAAGATCACACAAGAGTTGTGTAGAGGATACGATACGTTCTCATTTGATTAAAAGGTTTGGTAGTTAGTAAGACAATTGCCAACAAAGCATAAACTTGCAAGGTAATTTGCTTAACGTGAATATCAAAATGTAAGTTTCATCAAACATAACATATTTCATAGGTGTGAAAATAGATTGTCTTATTTTTAGAAAAAGTGATCGATTTGAACTTACTGTAACTTAATTGTATCTTGTTTATTCTGCAATATGAATCTGGTCTCTTAAGATATTCTTGTATATCTTAATGGACTAGATATTAGAGATTGGATTATGATGATCAGAAGAGTCTCTTATTTTGGAGAAAATCATTAGGTCGTCAGCTTATAATATGAACTTTCTGTATTTAAAGCAATTACTGATGTGATTTATAAACATGATAAATAAAAAAGGATCCAACATGAAATGTTGAGACAACCCTGAAGTAACGAGAACCTACGCCGTTATAACCGTTAATTTGTTCTGCTTGTTGCCTGTTGCTGAGACATGAGACGAACAAACGCAGCAAATTATCCTTTATACCGTCAAAAGGGAGTTATTTTAGCAAGATGAGATGATCAAATTTGTCGAAAGCTTTTTTAAAATCTGTGTAGATGGAGTCAATATGTGTCCTGCAATCCATAGATTTAAAGAGATTTTGCGTATACAATAACAGATTGCTTAAAGTTGACCGGTTCCGTACGAATCCATGCTGCTCCTCAATAACGTGCCATGCAATGTCGGATAAAACTTATTCTGAAACACTTTTTCAAATACCGTAGATATTGCTGATAAAATGGGTATGGGCCGATAATTTTCGATAGATTGGTTGCTGGCAGATTCATATACTGGTATTATGTGTGCAACTTTCCAGCATCCGGGAAACGTACCCTGAGCGATACACATGTTAAATATTATTGTGAGTGGAACAGAAATTGTATCGTGTGTGTTTTTCAGAAATATAAGTGCGATGTTATCTGGAGTATTATTGATTTCATCTTTTTGGAAGCAAGTGGAGGTGATATTCATATTTGTCTGAAGTGCTAAATTTTAGTGAGGAGGTAGGTTTTTTCGTAAGCTTTATAAATATCATTTGGTTTGAGATGTGTATGGAAGATTAAGGAAAAGTGTTGGAAGGAATTAGAAAATATATGGCATATTATTTAAATGTCATTCGCTTCATAACCTTCGAAAGTCATCGACGATGGGTATCCTCCCGACTTCTTTAGGGATGAAGACACCAGAGACCTTTTATGTTGTTATTAATAAGTTCCTCAGTATTTTAGACATAGTCATGAAAACAATACCGAGACATTTTCTTGTATTGATTTCTTAATTTAATGAAATTCAAGCAATCAGGGATGTTTCCATATAATTTCCATTTTACCCAGAATTTTTTTTCTTTACGTTTTTTTACCTGTATCAATTTAGGAGTATACTACATTGAATATTTCTCGGCTTTTTGCGTTTTCTTTAATACACATTTATTGATAATGTCAAAGATATTAAATCTATTCACAGCGCAGGTAGCTGATGGAACTCCGCTTTCCAGTTTATAGATTTCAGCGCTTTATTGATTGCATTATAGTCGCATTTGCGGAAATTATATTTTGAGGTGTCAGTTTTTTTCATCGCTACCTCTAGACAGCAATCTATTGTGAAGAGAAAAGTAGGATGATGGCAGTCCTCACGAAGTAATTAGATCATGAAGTAAGAGAGTTTGCATTTATACTTACTCAGCGCAAGATCGAGAGTACTGTTGTTAATATTTTTTAAGATAATTAAACTCGCAATTAAATGAAACTACGTGATATAGTATTATTTCTACTATCTTTTATTTCTTTACCACGTCCTATGTTTTGTTGTATTACAACATCTTCAGGTGGGATATTAGCAAAGATCTTTGCTACTAGTAAGAAGAGAATTCAAAGTTATTTCTACGTCAAAATTGTGATCAAGGCTATTACGCCATATACAAAATGTTAAAATAGCTAATAAGGTTAGATAAAGATACTCTCTGCTGCTATTTACACTTATTTCTTGTAAGTTCTATAAGCAACCTACTTTCAAACAGGAGAAATTTCTGTGACACTGTACCCATATAAAATTTCTTTTTCGTCATCATCTATTCTTAAAAGCCAAAGTTTGTGTTCAACTAGTATCTTTATTCCATAATATTTACTGTCGATTTCTATGGTATACTATCAGTGACGCTATAAAGATGTACCTGGAATCTTCCTAGGTGATTTGTTTAATTCGACCGTTAAATGATTCCTATCGAGCACATCTATTTTCTGCACTCCTCGCAAGGTCCGCCATATTAACTCCCTTTCATTTAAAACGCGCGGCATGTCTATAGTATCTGGGGGTACTTAATACAATCAATGAATAATATGGAAGGTATAAAAAAAGATAGCAGTAACCTTAAGGTTTACAAGTATCAACTGATTGGCGATTTTTATCATAATGATGTAAATTTTAGAATATGACACTAAAATGGCGAATTTAGAAAATATTAAATAGATGTGTGGTAAAATTTAGTAACATAATCTTATACGAATATAAAATATAATTGCAAAAATATAAAGAGTATATAACTGTAAGCGATGAGGTAAAAGCATAGCATTTTGAATTAATTTTTTTTTCGCATATGAAAATAAAAATATATTCAAAATTTCTACTCCAATAATGGCGATATACCTGTATATCTATTCTGTGGACTAGGTTACACAATGCTTACGATACTATGAGGGTACTTACACATAAGGATATAAAATATTTACAAGTTCCTACGACATACATGTGGCCATAGTTCACACGTAATGTTTTCGATCCAATCTATTACTTAATTTCATATTATTTAAAATTTTATTAACAAATATTATGTTTTTATCACTTGAGTCTAATTGCTTAGAAAAATCAGGTACGAACCATGTACTTTTGACAGAATTTGATATTTTCCTGAGTAGTTTCTTAGATCTATTTTTTGATATTTTTTTCTGAACTTAAGCAACTATCAATCGACTTCTTTTTGCAATAATATTCGAAAAAGATTACTTACGTTTTTATTTTCGAATCCTTCAGACAATAAATTTCTCGTATTATGATCGGTACATTAAAACGTTCAATTTCGTAAGTATTGTTTGACGATGAAACTCTCCGTATTTAATTGTTCCCATTAGCTTTCCAGTGTAAACAAATTGTATGCAAAATTATTTCACTAGAACCAATTATTCACACTTATTCTGAGTTTATATAACTGCATAAATACATCGTGGCGACATACCGATATTGGATGAAAATAATTGTTTATTGTACGATTCGGATAAAGAAGATTCGTATGATAAATTATAACAAAATATAATAAAAATTTCAAAATAGAACATGTGAAAATAAAAGGAGAAATTTCTGTAGATTTTGGTGCAATATAATTGAATTTACTCTAATTGATTTAATATTATGTATGTGCGTCTTTTTTATGATTTAGGCGCACAGAGTTTTATATGAGCTTATATCATTAATACTCGAAATAATTTTTTTATTTAATTATGTGTACATATATTTTTTTAAAATACAATTTGTATTTTTTATTTTGTTTTCCGTTTTATATTAGTTTTTCGAAATAGATCCCTATGTACAGAAAAATTTAAAAAAAATTTGTAATAATATTTCCCGGTTAAAATAGTTACCTTAATATTTCTTAATCGAATGTGTTGTTGTTTGACTATCTATTGATTGTGAACCGTAAATAAAACAAAATAAGCGTACATACTAACTTAAAAGTACAAATAAGTGTTCGTCTTTCTTTTGCGTCGAAACTGAGCAACTGATTGATGTGATTTTTTATACAGGGATAGCGGGTGGCCCGGGAAATTACGGAGACTATTACTATGTATGAACACACATCCACACAAACATATACACACACACACACACTGGCGGATGGGCGTACGGATGGACAAAGGACCGGCGGACGGATTAACGGGCGGACGAAAGGACGGTTTTTATTTATATAAAAATATGAAATCATTCTCATTTATTCCTAAGTTACAGGGAAATATTTTCACTACATTTGTTATTTTCATTAAAAAATTACGAAAATAAAGATTTCATATTTAATTAGTAACTGTTACCACGCGAGCAAAGCCATGGGTGAAAGCTAGTAAATTAGGATAAAAATAACAATTATTTCAAAATAAATACACCAGCTATATGAGATATTTTTCTCTCAATACAAATACGATAATGACTATATGCATTATTCCACAGATTTTACCTTTCAACCAGTGTTATCAATGAATACACGTTTATGTAGCAATTCATTGTCTTTAATCAGCACGTATAATAAATTTCAAAATAATTTGGATTTTAGAGTGGGTAAACCCAACATTTTAAGGTTTAGTATTATTTTTAATAACGCTATTTAAATATTTCTTTTCTATCACAGGATAAACACAGTTTTTATTTCACACTGAAACTTTCTTGTGTAGCCCTACACTAATAAAATTAATTGATCAGTAGAATGCACCAATAAATTTTCAATTAATATTCAATACACCGGTTTTGACCCTTTTATGTAGATATTAGCGATTTTTTAATTATTCAGTTGCACTCTGAGGAGTGTATTATCTTTGGAACTTTTTATTCATTTACGGAGAATGTATGCTGATGAACGACGAAAAACTAAAAGAAACTAAAGCGATAAAATTTAATGCAAGTTTGCTAATTTTTTTCAATAAAGATATTGACGGTTAATATCGATGATCCTTATTATAATTCAAACAACACAAATATAAAATTTGCAACCACTTAAACAGGTCTAATTCTCGTAATTAAATTGACCGTGCAATCTTTCTTAAATATTTACGTCTAAATTTATTTTAGATATTTGTGCAAAGGTATTGCAGAACAATTATTTTTTTATAATGAAACATAACATTTTTGCTTGCAATATCAGATATCAATATTTTTGTATTTTTATATAGCTACATAGGACTGCACGCAAAATTTTGAAAATTCTGACAATAAAGAAAAAAAACAGTTATTTTAATATACTCCGTATTAAGAATACTTTAATTTTATTTATTTGAAGTATAACGTTTTGTTATGGTAATGACTTTCAAAGATAATCTGCAACGCAGGTTTTTTATTGCACCATTTTTCTTGTTCAGATAACTAAACTTAAATATAAAAACATTTAAAGGAAATTAGACTTTCAAAATAGATTTTGCCACTGCATCTAGCTTGCACGACTCGATTATAATTCTTTCACGTTCTCAAAATATAACTGAAGGCTCAGGGAAATTTAGATTTTCGAACTAAGTTCTAAATAAAATGTTTGGACAATATGACGTAATAATGACATGAAACCACACGAAACGTTGAGACAACAGAATATATATTTGAATAAACAATCATAATTTTAAAATATTGTATAAACTGACAGAACAATATTAATTTCCTCAATGAAACTAAGTGTTTTCCCGTCTATTTTCAAAGCCTCCATGAGATACCACATGGATTAATTTGTCACGCATGAATATCTAATTAACCATGAATGTTCAAGGATATATTGTACCTGACAAACCAATAAGCCAAATAATTACGTAATGTGAAGAGAAGTTACTTGTCCCTTTTAATGAATGTAGTTAAACATTTAGAATTTACTGTTATACTAGTTCATATTTATAAACAGTAGCAATTTTTGTACATTTATTTTGAAAACGACATTTTAGTGAAAAATTACAAATAAATGTTCATAATTTCATTATTTTATGGGTTCTAGTACGTTTGTTATTCGATTATTATTTGACGTCTGTTCAAATTAGCTGAAAAAAAAAAAATTTCCATTTGTATTGTCTTGGTTTTACGCAAAATGTTACAAACTTATAATAAATTCAATATCGATAGTTTCGTTTATTGAAATTGGAACAGGCGTTTCTTAAACTTACACCTTTTTATACAAATCTTTAAATATACCTGTCAATGTATAAATGTCAAACACAATTACATTAATACCTACGGACATATAAATCACATAATCTCTTTTGCTTCACCGTAGCCAGTGCTTCAATACTGACTTACCAACCAACTAATATGTACCGGTATATATTTATTCATTTATCTACCTACATACCGACATTTATTGTTTATATCTGTCCCTACTTATATATCTACTATTATACTAATGCTATCTTAATTGTTTTACGCCTTGGTATATACCTGTGTTTATTTACCAACTTCTTTATATCCTTACATTATTTCTTACGCCAAAGCAAGTGACACGAGCCCAAACTCGATTAATTTAGACTCCTCTTTGCTAGAAATGTCCTTTCATCATCTTTAGGTTTCAACACTGTACCCTTATTTTGCTAAAGGGCATATTAATGGCACAATTAGTCATTTCAAATCCTTGGAGACTTAATTATTAAATTATAATAATTTGACCTAATTCACTTAAATTCGATTAAGGCACCTGTGCTATTCAATATCCTAACCAAATTTTTATGATAACACATTGGAACCAAGCAAGAAGGGAAATAATTGTCATTCAAAAAATATTAAATAATATATTGATTAATGTTGAATATATGAATAAAATAAATAAAACGAACTTTTCTATGACAGAGTCTCTGCTTAAGATTCACAAATCTAATTTAAAAGCAGCAGGTCCTCCAGTCTCATAATATAAGTAGGCAGTACTCCCACAACATGTGGACCAAGTAGTTGAAAGTCGGTGTTTTGTGGCAAAGTCTATACTTGAGACCCAAAATACTAATTTAAAAATAGTAAATCTTCAAGTCTCTCATTTTATACCGACAGTATTTCTGCCGCATTAGGACTCAGGAGTTGGAACTCGTAGTTCAATGATAGGAGTCTCTGCTTGGGACCCATAGTACTAATGTAAAACCGACCGTACTGAGTAAATGTAACAGTTTTACGATTTTAGGTACTGCCTGTACCTCCACCCATGAGAACAGATAAGTTCGAACCAAGAGTTAAAGAACAGCCGTTTCTTGATTCCCACAATACTAATTTTAATACGGCAGATCCAATACTTTAGACAGGTAGTCCCTTGGAACATCCGGATTTATAGATCAAAGGTTGAAATTATATTGTTTATACCCATATTTACTCACTTATGTACTTTGTTACGTGCTGTGTCTTTCACAAGTCGAACGAGTCTAAACTCCTTAAGTTTATTCCTCATCCCTGAAGGATTCCTGTAACCAATTTCTGTCTCCACCATAATACCCTGATTTTGTTAAAAAGCAAATTCATGTCACCCGTATCTTAAATCCGTATCTTACCAGATATTAAACTTACGGCATCAGACTTGAACACGCCACTTGTGCTATTGAATGTTTAGAAATTATGTGGTGTACCTTCCTTCCTTCTAACATTCTGTATTTTCTTATAGCAATATGATTACAAAATATGGGATTTTTTATCAACGTTTTTCATTTGTACCTACGCTTTTCATTATCTTGTTTTTAATTTGATAGAATACTTAGTTATGGCGATAAATATAATTGTTAAAGCAGTATATATATATGTATATATATATATATATATATATATATATATATATATATATATATATATATATATATAGCATCTTAATGTGTAAATTTCAGCTGTAATATGATGTGTATTTGTAATAATGCATGTTTGCGGGTTCTTTTCATGTCATAAAATATTATTAGTATAAGGTAATATAAATTTAAAGATAATTATCAATGATATAACGAAACATTACCATGTCCGATACTTCACAAAGACACTCATTTAATCTAATAACCTACATATATATACCTTATATAATTTTCCAATATATTAAAGCTGTCTCAGCACCCAATTCAAACTTTAAACTCGAATACTTCGGCAAGCAACAGGGCTAGCAGGAAGGGTCCCGTAGTCATTAGAGCAAATTTTTGTCACTGTAGCGTGAGTATGGTGTACACTGGCTTTCGCTGCGGAAGATTATTTTTGCAAAGGTTTTTCTGTCAGTGAGGCACGACGCAAGTTTTGGAATTACTTTGAAATCTGGCGTTTTAAGGATGATCCCAGTGAAAGTTAGAGCGTCAGGTAGAACACTAAAACATTCAAGTGGACCTCGAAATAGACCTGTGCGATTGCCGCTGAAGTCGAAGAGCATCCACGAAAATCAATTTGAAAACGTTTTGCCTCTTTGAATATCCAGCGTTCCCGTTGATTGGAGACATCTTGATTGTGTAGTATTCAATAGATGGGATCGGCATAAATGTACTTTAGTTTATTTTAATTAAAATGTTACAAATACAATAATTGTTTTTTTTATTATTATTTAAAAATTTAATTCCGTGCTGAGACACATTTTATATTAGTATTCTAAACTTTATGAATTAAATACTCGGATTTCGACTTGCCGTCGTTGTTATTATATGTTCATTGGCTTCACCTTACAATGTACTGCATTGGCGTATTTTTAAATAAAATATTCAAAGTTAAACAATATCTTGTTAAATTTTATTGAAATATTTACGTTCAATTGCTGTTATGTCGGTCTTACCTAATTTAATACTTTTGAATAATTTTATCGTCTGGAGTGAAAAAAATCATAATTTATTATAAAAATTCTTTAGTATATTAAATTTTCGCTGCGGCATATTTATTAAAATGGAACAATACGACTTTTATTTTGAAGTTCAGTAAGAATATATATTTTTTATCTTCATTTTAATATATCTCGAATAGTTTAGACAGACTAAGCCAAAATACTTCTTAATTCACCTATGTTTCTCCGGATTTCTTCTCAAGTATAATTATAGTTCAATCATTGTAGCGAATAAATAATTTTACTAACATGCAAATTTTTCAGAAGAAATACCTTAACTAATTTATTTCCATTGATTTCATTTAAATAATGTTTTTGCTTTGTACAGTGTTCCGCATAAATAAAATAAACGAAAGTCAATAGAGAAGAAAAAAATTTCCCATCGTCATATTCATTTATTAGAGGTATTTTCAAAAGAGTACCATTCTCTCAAAATTTTCGATATTATGGTTAACTTATAAATTTTGTTAATTTCTGAAAACAAAATTATAGCATTTCGTAATTCAAGCTTGAACTCCTTTCGAGCCACGACCCTTCTACACCTGTTAACAGTATTTTACAGTATTTACAGTATGTTAACATTATATTCAATAAGATATTCAATATGGAAAGCTTCAAATATAATAAAACAGATTAGTTTTTCACATTTTTTTATCTTATTGATTTCCAATGTTTTTCTGTTACAATTTCCAAAATTTCAATGGCGATATGAACCAGATATACGAAATTAAAATAAAAGAAGTTAACATTAGTGTTCACTCAACAGAAATAATTATGGGGGAATATTAATAATTGCTTATGGGGTAAATACAAAACTGAAAAATTTCATGTTTGTGTCTTTTAATTTGCATTTAAAAAATAAAACGAAAAATATCAACAAGTTGCATGTAAATTTTATAATAGTACCATTAGCCTATTTATTACAGCTTTTTCGTTTTCTTTTTCAAACCAATAATTTTACTGTTTTCGTGATATGAGTGATTTACTTTTCAAAAAAATAATGAAACATCTTATTCAGAATTATGGAGTATGCTATTATTGTAATTTTATGTTATATTCTTTGATAATGGATGAACACTCACCAAGAAATATGGATTCCTTTTTTAGGATACAAAGTAGCAGTCATTTCTTAATCTAAAATCGAAAGTTTGATGATTTCAGTGTTATGGAATGATTTCTTCAAATAATCTTATTTCATTAAAACAATGCATAATACCGTGGTTTCTGTGTATTAGTTATCGTAAATTGCTTCAAGAGATGTTAGAAACATATTTAACAAAACTAATATGGCGGAAATTTAAGTACTATTAAACCATGAAATTTTAGTGCATAATCTTGTCAAAGATTTTCTCAGGAGTACATAATATTTTACCATAAATGTATTCTATTAATGATTATCATAATATAATTAATAAATTATGTACCAAGGAAAAATATAAGTATTAGCAATAAATAGCCTTTGCCATTCTCGTCAATATTAAAACATTTTTATCATCGTCAATTTTCACACATATTTTTTTGATGTCAATTCATAAGCTTCCTAAATTCATTATAGGTAACTCTCCATTAAAACTATTATAATTTGCTCTGTGGAAAAATGTGCCAAATATTTTTTTTGTTTATAATAATAAATAAAACTGAGGTATACAATTTGCGAGGGTGACGTGTCATCCAGTGTTACATAAGTTATTTTAACTCCAAGTTATGGTGTCCGATGCGGCCTGCCGACATATTTAGACTTATTAATAAGAAGAAATGTACACACAGTTTGTATCATTCTTATTGTATTGAAGCTGACAAAACTGTCAACAAAATGAGTCAGCCGCATACGCATGGCGTGTCTGTAATTTTCGGTCTACCGGGAAAAAAAATGTGTCTGGAGAGATCACCGAAAGTTCTTCACCGCTTTTAACAAAAAACCACCAGTGCCATCCACGGACTAATAGAAGCAGTTCCATTCTAGTCGGATTAGTAATTCATCAGTATTTGTAGGACATACATTTAATTTTTAATGGCATAATTCAAAGGCGGATTACATTTCCGAGCTAGGAAACGTATCGTTTGATTTATTCTACACTACACTGTTAAATACAAATGGCTCTAGTGAATTAGTTGCTCCTTTGGAATTTCGAAAACGAACATGTGTAATTCGTGCTCATCCACTATTTTCTTAAAAAATGCACTTCCTCCTTTGCTTTGTTTGACCTCCGCCTGGATGCTAACTCAACAATTTTTTCGTTTTGATGGAAAGGTTTGTTGCTCAAATCAACTCAAGATATTATCAGTTAGAGAAAACAAATTTTTCCATCTACATTCTAAGTTGCAAGAATTCATGTTTATTGCACATTAAATGTCGATTTCGGTGTCGCGTTTTAGGGTTTAGTACTTCAAAATTAAAAGCGGAAACTTAATAAGATTACTGTCGTATCAACCCATCTGGCACAGCTATATTTCTTAGAAGTTTTTGGCACAGACTGAATTTTTTTTAACTTTCACATAAAATCTGAAAATATTAACAAATAATATGTCCACATTCCTATCTCCGGAAATGCTAAAATGGAAATGAAATTTACCTTAATTTCACCACAAAACTCTAGCAATGATTTAAAATCTGTAAGCTGTTAAGAAATGCACTATGTATTTATGCCTTCGTAAGATAAGCTTGGCTATATTTTAATAATAAAAGTAAATAAAAATAGGTTATTAATATGCACATATTAACATTTATATATAGCGGCGCGTGTTCAGAATTCACATAGACATAGTTATATTCATACTTCACCAATTTTATTTGAAATTAACTAGATCTTTATCAAAAACTAAACAAGCAAATATTCCCATTTATATTTAAAATTGACTATCACAATTTCTCATGCATCGAAGAGATCATGGTTACATTTTACAATTGTTTTTTTTATTGAAATTATCAATTATTTTTTAATATATTAAGGCCATTCTAGCGATATACACAATAAACAATTTATAATATAAGTAATAGGACCATTTTTTTTCCTTTTATGTCTTCTTCGTGCAACATTTTTTCAAACATTATTTTGATGTAGAAGGGAGTTTATTCTATTTTACTCAGAAATACTTCTATAATCCGATTTTACATAAATGAAACCAGCAACAGTGTATTTCACTACGAAGCTTTCCCTAGTTTGCCGTGCTACTTGCTAATTTTACTGTTATTATAATATCTTCATCCATTATGTTGACGTAGCTATAAACTTATGTAAGTTTACGGATAAGTGCACTCAGTATCCAAATCTCCATACAGTGAATGATAGAAAATAAATCTATGCTGAAAGAAATTCGTAAAATGCTTTTGTTCGAGGAATAATGCATTTATATGGAATGAAGTTCTTGTTTATGTATGAGATAATTTTAAATAATATTCGATCTACGTGAATGCAGACATAAAAGTGAATACAAATAATATCTTGCATAATTTGTATAAAATTTTCAAATCTCTCTGTATGCTTCATTCAAATTCAACGGTCGACTTGCGAAAAATGTTTGCATTATGTTGCAACATATTAACTCTTTGTATTTTAGGAATCTCTGTGTTTTGTTTTGTACTTTTTCTATTAATATTGCCCTTTATAATATAATAAATTTGTATTTTGCAATATTCCTAAAAAAATTAAGTCAAAAAACATGAACACCATTTTAAGACTTTTAATAAATATTCATATATTTAGTAAAGGCTTAAATAAAAATAAAAACAAATTACATTTTGGAAACCATTTAGACAACTTCAAAGTGAGCCGTACTATAAACATCACACTGGAATGCATTGTTTACTGTTTGACGCAAAAATATATTCAATCTTATGCACGAACAGTTTAGGTAGTTCAACTTGAATGTTTGAGGCAGTTCAACCTTTTTAATTTTTCGATTCTTGTGGGTCTTGTACTTATATAAATTGAGAAACTGACGTCGAACACAGTAAATCTCGTGTGTAGATGAACTAACTGACATGGCAGAGCGTCCAAATCTCCGAATCGAATCCGAGTTTTGCCGGTGTCAGATGTGGCTGGGCAAGTGGAATTTTCATTGCCTCAAAGCAAACTTTATTGGTGTGGAGATGATGACGTACACATTCCATTTGTCGAAAAATGGTTTATAAATATGGTAATCAGTTCAATATTTAACTGATTACCAGATTTATAAACTCGTTGGTTTTATAAACTCGGGGTTTCGTTTTAAAATGAACGGTATTTACAGTGAAGTGTCTGTTATATAAATATATACAGTCTTCGCTATTATGACACTCTTAAAAATAAATAATAAAAATTTTACTGGGCTTTAGAATATATTCGGCTACCACTAACTAACCATTAAATAATTTACAACGTAATTTGTAAAGCAACAGTTTCTCAAAATAATTTTAACCAGTTTTGTATGAATAATTTAACGATATTAATATACTTTACCTTTAAATAACGAGTTACGGATTTATGACAGCGGTTTATCATGTTAAAATAATTAAATTAATTCCATTAATTCCACCTGCACAAAAGTACAAGACAATATATTATTTTCTCAAAATATAACATAAATTTTTCCACTAAGCTTTAGAACTCACACGTAATTCCCGAGAAAATATTCAGGCAATTAAGAGCGTAAAATGAAAACCGTAACGTAATCATGATTCATTTACGTGACTAAGTATAAAAGAGAACTTTTCTTCAATTAAAAAAAAATTATTAACGTTGTCGTATTCTTATATAAATCTATTAAAACTTTTCTTCTTGATCAGTTGACGGAGATTTTCCAATTTGTTTAAATCGTTTGAATCATAGGTAAGTTTATTAACTTCTTCCAATTACTAGTTTGAATGAATAAAGCTTAAATTAGGTCTAAGTGTTTCTTTTGCTTAAGGCCTATTTTTATTTTACCTTTTTGCGTATTACGGTATGCATGCTTAATTATTAATTTATTTATTTTCACATTGCCGGAAAAAAGTTTTCGGAGTTTTGACTCCTATTCCTATTCCTAGGACCATGAAAAATTATTTCACAAAAAAAATTTTTTCCATAAACAAAAAGACTTATTTACACAGTTGCACTTTATAGGGAAGAACACAATTTTTATAAAGAAAATCGATATATAATGTTATAATGTCGATGTGCTTTTGCCATTCCAAGAGCCACTGGTTGACAACCCTTTTATGAAAGCTTGCCAGACAGAAAATCAAAGGATATTTTTCTAAATATTTTCCTCAACCTCTTGAGAATATAATTATTGACTTGAAATGTTTTCATTCACTAGAATGAAAGGTGGAAGTAAATAACAAAATTGTAACCAATGTTTTCTGGCTATAGTTCTTGTAAGTAAAATATGTGTCTTCAATTTTAAAAAAAAAATATTCATGTTCCTTCGTGGGTGTTTACAGGATACGTTACTAAAAACTATTTTTGAAAACTTCTGAACTTCTAAGTGGAAATATTTTATCTCTTTACTAAGCTTTATTTTATCTCTTTACCGTAAAGGATTTCAAAACTATGGATGAAACTGGGGCTGATGAAATGCGCTAGGTTAAGCAAGCCAGCGATGGTCGGTACAAACGTAGCGACTGTAACAAAATTTTCTTGCGCAATTATATGCGGCTCTTCCATCAATAGCAAAATATTATATTTAATTCAAAACAAGAATCGAAATTTGAATTCGTTCCTATGTAAATTTTATGCGCCATTGCGCCATCATGTTCAATAGATACATAGGGGAGAAGAATGATGGCGCGAAGGGGAAGGGATTGCGGTGGTACGACCAAACGTATCCGTGGCGTAGAGTATTCGGCGTGCTACACTGTCGTTTTGAGGTGATTTTCGTAAAATTTTATTAGTAGATTTGTTGCAGTTTGCGTATAAAAGTCTAGCCGTATTTCCATGGTGAACTGAACTGACATGGAAATACGGCTAGACCATATATCGATGCTGCTATGAACATATATCGATACTTATACTGTTTTGTAGAGGAGGCTGGAAGTACTCGATATAGAAGATATTACCTGTATATCTTGGTTAATAGCGGAGATATTTAAAGTGTCCGATAACAACTTTTTTTCAAGCATTAAATCGTCAAAATATCAAAACGTCATAAACCTTTAAAGTTATTATAACGTTTTGGCTCATCGTAAACTAATGTATAATAAATTGTAAAGTGTATTAGAACACAAATATTTAGTTTCATGTTCCTAGCTTTAACTTTTTCCATTTATTGCTTTATTTGTCTGAATTATTATTTTAGAAAACACTCTTTCATTTGTTATATTAGTTTTGTGGATTCAACTGCAATTTTCAAGTGAACTTTATTGAATTACACTTGAGAATTAAAATCAAGTGTAGTTTGCAAATTTAGTAGAATTTTTATTCTTCAATTAGGTTTTTACCGTTATTGTTTAATTTATATTAAACCTACATGCCTTTTTTAATTTCGTAGTTCAATTGTTTATTTGTTTGTTTGGTTTAATTATCGTATGGTAATAATGACAAAACTAAGTTAATGTTAACAAACGGGTAAAACATTATCTGTATGTCATGAGTGACTTATTTTTTTATATTTCCTTAGAAGATCATATCTATTGCAATGTTCAGTAATATAATAATAACATAATTAAAGTGTGCATAATATTTTTATATAATTCAGAAAATAAAAGAAATAAAATGACTTGTTTGTATATATTTAGAATGAATTGAGTTATAATTACCTTCTCAAATTATCGTTACATATTTAAATGTAAGTCTGAATAATTTTGTAAACATGGAAAAAAATTGTAATGTCTTCGGGTTTTTAAATTTAAACCTTTATTTTTGTTAACATAATAGTTTATTTTTAATAGGTAATTGGTATTTTATATTTGTTTTATTAATTGGTATTAAAGTTTCTTTTTAGTACATAATCGGTATTAATATAAGACAACATAATATAAATAAAAAATATTAATCAATATATATATAATATTTAAAAAATTGTTTAAAAATTACTCCCGAATATGAACAATTCAATAATACCTAAAAACCAAATCTTTCATGTGAGATTTTGGATCCCAAAATCAATACGTGGGAGTGGCGTAATGAACCAAAAGGTCCTTACGCCAAGTAAACATGGAGATTTAAATAATGAGACGGAAAGAAAAACAATTTCAGTGCTGTTTCACTTGAACAAAATTGAAGGATAACCGTTAACGGTGAATTTTGAAAATATTTAGATTACACGATGCGCTTCGTTAACCGTTAATTCTTATGAAAGAAAAAAATGAATACAATATCGGTATTTGTCGAGTCCATTCAAGGAACAAGTCTCTACACTCCAATACTATTGCTACCGCTTCATGATACCACAAAAAACTTTAACCGTTTATTATAATATTTAATACCCCAATATATACACTTAGCTATTTGTTCGTCTGTCTATCATAGCATTTACCACAAGAAACTGTGTGATTTAGGAATTTGAGAGGCATCCCGAAAGATATATTCCTGAAAACTTGACACTTAAAAATATTCATACAAAAAGGAAACTGACCAAAATGGAAGAAATTAGAGAAACAAATTATTTTTTAAAAATCTAATATTTCTTAGGTTTCAATAAACCAACAATTCAGCGATTAAAGTCATTAAAGAGCCATTTATGGTCGTGATAGAAAACAAAAAAGCTGTCTTCATAAATAGGCATATGTTATATTATTAAAAATATCAGAGATCCTTAACGTGAAATAAAAATAATAAAAAGTAAAGTAATTAAATACTTATTGACTTTTTAGAAGTGATTACAAAAAATTATAAATACCACTTGCCTTTTCTAATGTTTAGCCTTTGAATAAATTCATTAAAAATGAACTGGATACTGACAAAGAATTGACAATGGATTTGCTGTTGATATAACGAATTTTTTTATTCTTTTCCAATTTTCCGTGATTGTTTTCTATAATCCTACAGAGCCGGTGAGTTTCAAGGATTAATATGGGACATTTGTAGTTTAACCTTTGTTTCACCTCGATGGTTCAGAATTCCATAGAAATAATATTTACAAACTATTATGAAAAATGTGTTTGTCTTTATTTCGCGTATTTTCTCTCAAAATATACGAGATATCCCGTTGTCGATTGACGATTTAGATAAAACTTTTATGTAGCTCATTTTTTTCACTTTCTCTCTATAAGGGTGTCATTTTTATTCTTGTGACATCTTGACTCAACATTACACGAACTTGTACTAATCCCCTTTTAGAAGGTCGTCAATAATAATACCACCCGTAATTTTTTTAAATTTATTAAATCGTGTGTGTTTGAAAGGGCAAGATATTAGGTAAAATAAAATAGTTCTAGAGACACTGTCAGAAATATACACAAAAAACATGTTTTCTTTATTTTCCCTCTCTCTCACTCTATATTTGAAACTACTAAAGTCAAAATTAAGAACAAGAAACGGCATTACCCTAAAGCTTATAGGGAAACTACAACGATGAATAGATTTATTATTGTTTTTGAGGTATTCCTAATAGTTTTACGCCTTTGGAAGATATACTAAGAAATGTATTTCCTTCTTAAATTTTGAACTACTTTCAAGACTTAGAGAGTGGGATTAACAATTTTTTTATATTTAATCCACAATATCAGATAAAAGCTTTTTAAAATGTGAGTTCAGAAATAGATAATTTGGATTTTAACATATATTTTGACAAAATTTCTAGAAATGTCTTTTTCCCTTTAAAGTAATAATAAATGAAATAAATTTGAGGAATTACGACGATTTAGTCAATATTCACAAAAATTGAATTGAATTGAATGTGACTCAAATATTATTTTATTTATATCTTTAAACTTCTTCATATCATGTACATTTTCAAATATTGCATGTAGCAATTAAGAGACTGCAGGAAAATAGCTCGAATACCATATAAGGCTGGCATATTTTAACCTTGTTTTAAAACAAAACTTATTTTGACAATTAAATGAAACTACCTGATGTGGTATTATTTCTACTTTCTTTAATTTCTTTACCACGACCTAAGTTTCGTTGTATTACAACATCTTCAGGTGGGATATTAACAAAGATCTTTGTAAATTAAAGAAAGTAGAAATAATACTACTTCACGTAGTTTCATTTCATTGTGACTGATGAATTTCTACAAAATTAACGCCAAATATATTCAATATTTGAAAACTTATTTTATTACTAAACCACATATTCTTTTAAAAATAATATGTCAAAAAACTTTACTTCAATTATTTTAGTCAGCATTTTAACAATACAATTTTTTATTTACATGTCAATTACTCATATAAGAAATATCAATAATTATGTATTTTTTAAAACATTATTGTTCCAATTATGATATTATAAAAATGATCATGCAAAAATAATCGTCATTCAACAATATGGCATTAAACCATATTTAGGATATATATATATATATATATATATATATATATATGTATATATATATATATATATATATATATATATATATATATATATGTGTATATATATATATAAATATATATATATATATATATATATATATATATATATATATATATATATATATATGTATATATATATATATATATATATATAGATGTGTGTCTTTGAATCCAAATTAATAAATAACGCTTCTTAAAAGAAAATAAAAAAACTTAAATTCAGATTTCCATCGCATTCCGTTACAAGAGTTTTGCCGCTGCGCCAATAAGTCATTAAAAAAATTACGAAATAATAATATACTTTCTAATTCAGCCGCTTCTTGTATGGCATTACTCTGTTTTGCACAGGGCATACTCGAAAAGCGTCAAATATTTTGGTGCTACTCAGTTTACCGCCGAGAATACACGAAGCATTTCTTAGCGTTGTACGAACATATAAATCCTTTTCAATCAAAACATTTTGGCCAAATAAGCCAAAAGAAAATTTAAATTTTAAAGCTGTCGCAATATTAGGTCTTTAATTTTTTTATAAATGTGTATCGAAGATATTAATCATAGACTGTTTGCTGATACTAATCGGCCCAGTTGTTCAAAAGTTTCGATTTTTTGTTATTTTTCATTCGGATTCCATTTTGTCTATTTTATTAATTCAGTCTTATACCTTTGCTTCATTAATTTGTCATAATTTTTTGCTTTTAAAGTTACTGTAATAAGTACACACTTTAAATTAATACGTAGATATATTTTATTTTAGCTATTATTCATAATTAGACATATAAATTGAGGTTCGGATTATATTTTGCTCATATTGAAATATAATTATGTACTGAGTATAAAATAACGAAGCAATCAGTTCGTTCTATAATAAAAGAAATTTATGGTCTTACTAAATGTTTCCCCAAAAATCTTACTAAGGATAATAATGGCGGAAGAAAGACGATAAGGTTAGCAGAAGAATAACCTTTAAATAGGACAAATAGAAGATTTTTATTTAATATTTAATTGAGCCCATTATAATTGCAAATTTACTTAGTGCTTTACATATATTTCCCCAATAAAAAGTATACTTTTTCCCAATATTTCCTTTCTCTCCAGATATTTCTTAAAAGTTATAAATCACAGGGACATGCTTTGGAATATTATTCAAAATACTAAGTAGTAAATTCAAAATTTTATATATTAGAATTTAGAGTAGGGCAAGGTAATTAAAATTGAACTTATTCTTTATACACTTTATGTATATTTGTTAATGTTGAGAATTTACTCAAATATTTAAGCTAAATTTTATTATTTATATAAGCCATATTTATATACGGTAATTTCATGGAGTATCACATTTAGTCGCTGATGTGAGAGCTAATATAAATAAGAAATAGCTATCAAAATATGGTCTTTTTACTGTTGTGAATTAATAGTATTTTCATAAAAAATTGTGAAAAACCTGTCCAGAAAGAGTAAAACTCGCACTAAGAGTACTTAGGCACGCACACTAATATACATTTAAAGATACATAGTGTATTTATTAAACTAATTTCAAATTTTACTTTTTCACCACGTAAATAATTGTCTGCTAGTTCTTTCACAGTAATAAAAATGCGGGACATATTTAATAACCTTGTTCTTCACCATGGTAATATATAAATACATTGTTTAGTATATCTTTCGCGAATATAGAAAATGTACATTTAAAAATACAGTTTCTTTAGTCGTTGATTTAGGGCAGTTTTACGTAGTTTTTATGAACTTTTTACAAACCCAAGTACATGTTATAAGTTTGTCGACTATTACTAGTAAATTTATGGTGTTAACTGAGCTGTGATTGAACTTCATATATATGTCAGTATTATGAATATTTCCAAATATATAATGGATCAGCTGGTAAGCGGAGATGGGGACGCGTAATTCCGAAAAAAAATTACAATTTCAAAGCTTAATTTTCTTAAGCGGATGCCTGCGAATGAAAACGTACTGAATTTTAGTTAATAAATTCAAATGGGTCAAATATAACCTCTACGTCACATTATTTTTCAAAGTCAATACGCATACAAGAATCTGTTTTTAAAATAACTAGAATAGCCCCTTGTTTTGGTATTGATTATGAAAGAAAAAACCATTATTGAGGTTTCGTTCAACGCATTTCAATCTAAGATGAATTAATTATTCTATTTTCATAGGGCAATTGGTCACATCGGAATAGCTGCTTTTGAAATATAAGAATATTAAGACAACTTTGCATAGCTTATCGTTGCTGTGTTCTCCAAACGTACTCAATGAACATCATTAAATTTTTAAGTCCTTTAACACAATTTTAGAAATAATGAAAGAACTGCTTACTTTTAAAGGTGCCTATGGGTTATTTGATCTATTCGTATATTATTAGTTCTTTCTAAATAACTTGCTTTTTATATAGTGTTGATTCAATAAAAAATACACAAGGAAAAAATTAATAACCATTTTTTTTAAATTATTATATATTTGTGTACAATTTTTACAAGCCTTAGCTTTAGAATTGTTGCAGATCCCGGATAAAAGTTGCCTATGGGAATCACACATTTTGCTACTTTGAAATGAGAGCAAACTTTTCCGTTCCGATTCTTGAAGATCTTTCTGCTCGTAGATAGAACCATAAGTATTTAGTTATTTCTTCAAATCGATCTCAGGATATTATTTTTGTAGTGTGATATTCACCAAGTTTTGCTCAACAAATCATTTACAGATATATGTTCAGCTCTCAAGACAAATCTAACATACAAAAGGGATAAACAGTTTTTCTAAAGAAATCGTGAGATTTGTATGTTCAAGCCCATCGGCTTGGACATACAAAGCCCATCGGCTTGGTGCTTCAATCATAGTACAATTTTGGATGTGGCCTAATTTTGTATTATCAATAAGAATTCTCCAGGATGAGGTAAATTTTTCGCCAAAGTTTCTCTTCCATATGAAATAGGATCTGGCGATTCAGTCAAAATATTGTGGCTTGTCCAACGACCTGGTACTTTACCACCACTTTCAGGAATAACGTTCCACCATATTTTACCTGGTTATGTAACAATTTTCAAAAGTAATTCTTAAAAAATATACCACGCACGTGTCTTCGCGGCTATCTACCAAGTGATCCTGGTTGACTCTATATGTCTCGGTTTTGTAAAATTGCTGAAAATATTAATAGCTCTATTATCAAAGAGCAAAGGCAGGGCTGAATAAATGTGACAAAACAATAGCGGAAATAATCGTATCTTATCAATTTTACAAAATTGTTCCTAATTGTACATTGTCATCCATGTCATCGCCGGATCTTGATCCAGAAGTATTGATTTCTCTAAAATCTAACCTTGGAGATATTTTTAATTCGCAATCTTTACTTACCGATAGATTTTCTGACAAGGATTTTAATAATTCTAGCATTTTATTATTACGAAGAGATCGAGAGAATTCGCAACCAAATCACGTCGAAAATAATAATTTTACATTTTGAAAGCACGTGAAATATTAAAATAAAATCAACGATTTGTACAAATAATACTGAGTAAGTCAACAACAAATCGTATTATAAACTACCCACAATTATAAATACACTTGCTTACAAATGTACGTCAGCGCTCATATGTTCCATGCTCACATGTCACGTGAACTTGTTCCATCCCCTTTGTCGGTAAAAGATTTATTTTTTCCATTCGGATAGATATGTAATAATCTAAACGGTGTTTCAAAATTTGATGCTAATTCATTAAAAGTCATAACACGTTGTCACATAAATAAATATTATCTGATTTATCAGGCAATTTAATTTCAAAATGTCTCCCTGACCTCTGCCCTGGTCTGTTTCATATTTCTTATATGGAGTACTTTTTACTGGAAAGCTCAAAACATACACATTCATAGCTATATTATTAATTACAACACTTTATTTGGAATCGGTAAACACATACCTGTCAATAAATTAAATGCTTTGCTGCAAATTCATTCATTCACGATGCTCACTTCGAACACAATTTCACCAGAGCTTTAATAAAATATTAAAACTAATAATTTAAATGGATTTGGCGAGCGTCTTCATTATTTTTGTTAACAAATATTTTGATGTCAACAATATGTCAACGTGGACGTTTAATGCTCTTTAAATGCATCAGTGCAATCGAACCCAATCATAATCTTCATTTAAATTACTTTAAATTTGCAATTGGTATTTGCCGATCAGTATCCAATTTGGCAGTTTTTAATAATATTATTACAATTATATTTACCCCTCAATTGAATCGCGAAATGTATAATTATTTTGATACGTTAAATGAATTCATTTCACGAGTATAAAAGGAAATACAAAATGTTAGGTTATTCCGTATATATATAATAGAAAAACATGATTAATTATTCAATTTTAGATTATAAACTACTTTAGTAAAGGTTGCTTTAGCTCAGTACAATTGGGTATTTGACTAAATTTTTTTTATTTCATTATTCATAATTTCAAGATACAAGCTGATGAAGAGTGAAATTTTTTTATAATAATCTTAAAATTGACCGAGTTATAAAAGTTTAAGTTTAACCTTTAGAGAAGGACGGTAATACTGTGTTGTGAGGTCCTTTTTAATATTGCACATTATATTCTACAAGAGGAAAAGAGACAGGGATATATCCAACTCTATCCTTATATTTTTCAATCAATTTTTGAATTTTTTTCAAGACTGGTTTTTAATTAACTTATATTTCACAATATTGTACGAAAAATATAAAAATTTAGAAGGAGTCAACTACCGTATTTTGACGTTATTAAATAAGGAATTTTTATTAAAAAGCGATTCAACTCAGTCTGCTTTTTTGCTTGTGAAGAAAATATCAGCAGTTTATATGAATATTTTTGAGGTTCAAAATATTCCTTTACGAGATTTTGAGTTCCTTTGATTTTAATTCTTAACAAATACTTTTCGCCTTTTTTGCCATGTCTTTAAGTCGTTTTATTTATTGAGTCTCACACGATCATTATTAGAGGAATTTTGCTAAAACTTCATTTAAGTGTATCGACTTTTAAATTATCAGCAATGAAATTTAGTTTAAAATTACTTCCCTTCTGTATTAATGAAAAGTCGACTCTTTTGTAATTAACGAAATATGCGTGCCTTTAATACTATTTTTAGAGCATATCTAATCATAGTTATTTTATATTCCGTTAAAGAAATTTTAATTTTTTTTCATACAATCATAAAACGCTCCCTTTGTAAATACATGAAAAACGAGATACACAACAAATAAACTTCCTTCACAAATAATTATTGATATTTAACAGGAGTGTACGGCTATTTAATAATCTCTTGTAACATAATTTTACTTCCTTATTGATTTCTTAGTCCATCCGTTAAATAGAACTCACTAATTCAAAGTAGCTAATGGTTTTCTGTTACTGTTTTATTTATATAGAAATTAAACGTCAGTGCCAATAAAAAATTAATTAAAGGAGTTATTAAACTATTCAATTAAAACAAGACTAATTCTGAATACAGTCTACTCGCAAGTTTACCATACTTCCTATAATAAATATTTATACGAAATTAAAAGCTTTTAGGTAATAACATATTTCATGATAACATTTATCGTAGACTTTATATATTACTCCAAGCTATGCCATTTACATACTTAATTTCAGTAGTATTGAGCGGTTTACTTAAATCGTAAAATGTTATATCTATGTCTATGAAAAATGAGTCGTCTTCACTTTCCCCAAAAATAACTTCTTAAATCAATCAGTTCAAGAGGCCTCCCAATGGTAAATTTTTATTCATTGCACGTACACATCGCCTGTCCCATCATAATGTTCACTTCGGTTTATTTAGTCCGTAAAATTCCATGCACATTTAGGTAGGCTACTGTTAAACTTTCGTATTTATCCTAAATATATTTACGAACACACAAATTAAAATTGATGTATAGTTCGTTTATTTATCAACTAACCTTAAGGTATATGAACGCATAGAAAGATATGAAGCATTTTTCATCTTAAAAATAATGTATTTAACCTCGGTGAATTTTCATATCGTATTCCATATTTTCTTTTGAATCCAAAATTGGATATTTCAACTTTTATTATGCAATTATTTATTCAAAATACTAATAAAATATAATTTTTAAAATGTTATACATCGTTAACTTCAATGTAAAATTTTCAAACATATATGTGCCTTGAAAAATGAATCGAAAATCGATGTCGTATTTGATGAGATTTTTATTGATTTTGACAGTAAAAACTATTAGTTTACGAAAAATAAAGGATAAGCAAGTCCCATGAGAAAGTAGAGAAAATATATCTTTTGTTATTATTCATTAAGTATATACTCGTCGATATATTGTAAATTAAAAAATTTAAATTATTACCTTAAAATATTTCAACTCCAATATTCTTTTGCAAGCAACGCGATTAATTATTTTTGTGCGCTTATATACATGACAAGAACTTAAACAGATATAACGATTTAAAAACATAAATTTACATATTTCTGTTGTCAGTTGTCATATCCTCTTTGTCCTAATAATACAGAATACCTATACCTAGTTATAGAAATTCGTGTATAAATATTTTTGTGTGTAAACCATTGGGCTATATGCGGGTTAACATATTTTACTACTACGCCAACTTCCAAGTTTCTACGTCACGCGGTTTTTGATAAAGACGGCATACGTCATACGACGTCATACGACGCTCACATAATCCTATAATCCTAAAAAAAATTCAAATAACTTTCGATCTTGCCAATTGTGTACTTCTTTTGGCTACATGCAACTGCTTCCTAAAAAAACAGGGAAATAAAAAGATTTAGTTAAACTAACAAACTATCAACATTGTTCATTGTGTCAGATAATGTAATTAAACAAACACATACAATCAATAGATGTTATGTGAAAATGTTATAAGCAAAAAAAAACTTGTACCTGCATACACTTCTTCAGAATAATTAAAATCAAATCATTTATTCATTTACCATTTACGCTGAAAGATTAATTGTAAAGTATAACTAATAGATAATAACTTAACAAAGTTTTATACAAAGCTTGCTACCCACTCACTCAATTTGTGGCGGAAATTACACATATATTGTAATTGTGGTGTTTCTTTACATATTAAACGACATTGTACAAGAAATATATTTTTTCTTGCCTTAAATTACAGTGACTGTTGATAAAATTGAAATTTTTTAGATTTTATTTATATATATATATATATATATATATATATATATATATATATATATATATATATATATATATATATATATATATTTCCACAATATAATCGAATGGTTATTACATTATTATTGAAGGTACATTTTTTGGTCCTAAATAACTAACATCCCTAGAAATATAGCATGTCTGTGTTGTTTCTTGTTCTGTGCTAAATGGAATGAATACTTTCTTTACATAGAAATGTAACATGGCAATTGTGGACAATACTTATAAGTGAATTTGTTATCAAATTTAATTTCCTTACTATTGCGGAAACTTTACACCAAAGTTATAACTTAATTACGTCCAAAGTGAATATTGTGATTAATGAGGTTTGCAATACAGCTTATAACTTTTACTCGTATAAGATACATGTTAGCGTAAAGATTTTGTTAGGTTGGTATGTTAAATACCTTATTGTTTTTAATTTTTTTATCATAAAATAACGTTTTATTTAATGAAGTTAAAAAATATACAATCGCAATTAATTAACTTGACATTTTTAGGAAAATAAAGCTGTAATTTTAATAAATTTTGTACGCATATTTAATTTCGGAATACGCTAATTAAAGAAAGAATTTACTGATGTTTAGCTGTATGTCCAGGGATATATGGTTAATATTTATATTAAACTTTAGTCAAAAGCAGCAAGATTTTGGGAAGTATAGTATAAAAAACTGACTAAATACAGCTGGGCAACGTATGCTTCCTTTTCTAAGTCTCGATGATTATACCTATTTCAACATTATTTAAAATGGTAGCAAACAAGACAAGATATTCTCTGTCACACGTTATCATTGAAAGTTGAAAAATTTTGCCATAATTCACTTCTAGTCAAAGAGTCTGTTATAAATTTATTATGAACGATGAAAAGCAGGTAAATGGTATTTAATTTCGTAATTGGCAACATTATCAATTGGTTATAATCAAATTGATTTTATCATCAAATCAAACTCATGTATTTTCATAAATGTAATAAAATTTATTATTAGATATCAGGAAGAAGCGATTATTGAAAGTCGATCAAATCGCAGAAAACTAATTGCTAAACAATTTAATGGCTTTTTGGTTAGCAAGAAGACATTAGCGGTAATATTTTTCCCAAAAGAGCAAGGGCAGAAAGGAAAGTTCTTGAAATCGGTCATTTGTAATGTAACGATGATAAAAAATAGAAAAAAGGAAGCGGGACATACAGTTAGAAATTCGAATTTAAAACGCGTTGTGTAAAATAGTGAGTGTTTTCTTCTATTCGAGAATGACACACCCGCTCCAGATCTTCCTTCGTCCCGATAGTGCATCTATACTTTCAACACTATGAATGACCAAATATTTTACTACGCTGTGTGTAGAAATTATTTCTCATCATCCATATAGTTCCGACCTCGCACTATACGATTTTTATTTTTTACATGAATACAAAATAAACTATGAAGTATAAGTTCTTCATATGAAAGTATGATTGACTTCAAGACGGTCATAAGAGACGCCAAAAGGAGAGTGGGCTGATTGTTTCTCTTCTTCCATCGAATAAAACGATGTAGGTACACAATTACACGAAGTCTACTTTTCAAATAGTAAATAAACTGCCAATTTCATTCTCAAACATTTGTTATTATGTTGGGTATGTATATAAGAGTGGTGTGTATATAAAGTTTTATTCTTTTGTCATATTTTAATTTTAAAATATTTTGGGCACAGAATCTTACGAAGATTAAAAAAAATTACAAAATTTTATTTGGAAATTTTGCAAATTTTGCCTGATCTGATTATTCAATTAGCAAACTTTCGATTCAAGTATGAGCACTGAAACTCATGTTTCATTGCATTGCATTCTTAATTGAAAGGCTGTTGGCTGCTGGTTTTCATGTTTTTATTACGTGTTTAGATTAAAATGTCTAACGAATTTGACATATCCTGTAACTAATTGCTTCAGCGAATCAATGTTAGGTTTTTATATCGACAAACGTGACATAAAGAAAATTCATAACGTACATGAGTGCGACCTCGAAGTCGAATCTAATTCGCTTTCTTTGATAGTATTCCCTTTAAAGTTGAACGTTCATTTTTTTTCTTCAAATATCAGAACTGTTCAATAAATTTTGATCTACATAGAGTTATTGGAATTAGTATAAAATGAAAAGTTGTTCAAATATAATTAAGGAATTATCCAAGAAATGTTGAAAAAAAAATTGCTTCCTGAACCAATAATATTTTTTATTTCCTTCGTTTTATTTCTTACCAATTTTATTTGGTTTTTTTGTCACTAAAAAATTAATTCGTAAATGTAAATACAAATGATTAAGTATTTAGCATACAGAGAAAAGTAATAAAATTTAAAAAGAAATCGTAAGAATTAAAAAAAATCGTCATAATGCATTTGAAATGTAATATTTAATATAGACGTAACCAAAAAAAATTATGTAAATTTTTTAACGATTTATATCTTGCATTTACCTATATTGAAAACGTTATTTATTATCAAATCCCATCGAACGAGAAAAGGAAACAATACTTTAAAATCACTTCTGTACAGCCGTATTTAATTTTTATTTTCCTCAAACATTCCCAAGCTTCGAATTTTCACGAGACTGACTTAATATTTCCAGACAATGAAATGCCGTTACAAAGCACGGGAAGTGGGCTCTAAAGAGGTCATTAGCTTCTTGCAAAGTCTCAATGAGGCATTCGGAACTTGTTTAATTAAAATTTGTCTCGACAGAGTTTGAATCATTTTCACAAACTTAACTTCGTTAAGAGGTAAACTGGTGACGATTAGGATTTTTTTTAATTTAACAATAAATTTATATAATTATTATCTAAGTTGAGATATTTTGATGCAACATTTCATTAAACATACTACCGAAAGTAACCAGCTGTATTAGCGAGATACGTAAAATTTACATGGAAGATATTCCATGTATCAATAGAAAATTATTACGCTTTTAACACTTAACCGTGTTTATTTAAATAGGTAAACTTTATAACTTATTTAAATATAAAAATTCTTTAGTATTATTAATACCTTTGTATTATTCTGGTTTAGTAAACAATACGGAATAATTTCGACCTAGTAACAAATTGGGTCTGAACATAGTGATTTCTATGGTCCATAAAATTATTATGTTGAGCAAAAAATAGTTAAGTTTACACTTAAGTTTACGTTCTATTCAATCTCAGTTTAAAATTTTTAAAACGATAATCCTCGTACTTAGAAAAAAACAAAGTATTCACGTAATACAAGTATATCTCTCTCTGAAATTTCATTATAATCAATGTTAAAATAAAATAATTATGATGACCAAATAGTGGTACCATATGAATGAACAAACAGATATGATGAAATTACGATGACCTCCAAATTATGAATATCTTTATGATTTTAAATGAAATTCATAATAAAATTGTATAGTCCGTTGTAAAAATAGTATATCAAAATGTATGTGACTGAAATATTTCTCGAATATACCTATCTAGTAGGAGTGGAGACGATAAATGTAATGTATAATATCACTCACAAAGATTTTATATTTTTATTATGATATAACTAATCTTCTTTTTTCTATCTTTATATAAATGTCCAAAACAAACCTATTAAACAGACAGCAGCATCGATATCAGTATGCAAATTGGCCCCGTATAAGTAATTTTGAATTTTAATATTATGATCTTTTTAATATAATAAGAATCAACCGCATTATCAAAACTGTCTGGATTATAACTACAACGCGAAGAGAAACTAAATATTCGTTATTTTAGTTTGTCGAAGCAGTTGGAGTCCATTTCTTGTTTTACCAACGTATATATATATAAGGTGGATTATTTAAATTATTTAAGATAATATTTAAGATGAACTTAAATATTCAGAAATAATACGAAAATTCCAAGATAAGAGTATTTTCAAGAGTACTATTGCGTAAAGAAAAATTATCTGCATTAACATGGAATGGGCCGAAACACTTCAATTAAATATTAATGGAAAATTGACTGGTGTATTCTGGTAATTGTTTGATAGAATTACATTTATGGAAAGAAAAGTTTCAGACTAAAATAACATATGTGTTCTTTCAGTATGAACTAGAAATAAAATGTTTAAAGTTACGTTACCGGCACAAATTGATTAACCTCAAGATTTTGGGCCTATATTCTATAGAAATACGTTTATTCATTATTAGTTAATTATTATTTTTTATAAAAAAATTTAAATGTCTTGGCTACGTAAACGTGAGTTTACTGAAAATATTGGTTGACATTTCAAATTCTTCGAACGAAATTTACAATACTATAGTCAAGTATAACATCCATTACCCCCACCTTTATTGCCAGAAAAGTATCACGTCTAAAACATCCGAAACACTAGGCTGGATTTAAACATTTTCGACCATAAATTAAAATAAACAAAGATGTTTAACAAATTATATTCATTTCTTAAAATTATAATCATTTAGCTTAATATGTGCTTCGAACTGCTTTCTAAAATCATTTTAAATCTATTTTTAAAATAGCTTTCTAATACCATTTGGAAAAAATGTTCTCTCGAAGCACTCAAAATACACTTTGATTGCACCTTTGGCTACATTTCTGACGGTGCTATGTCAGGTGGAGATAAGAGGTAATAATTGAAAACCATCATTATATATTTCCGTCCAGGTTTCTAAGGATGTATGAACGCTTGCATTGTCCTGATGAAATAAAATACTTCTTGTTACCATTCCAGGCCATATTTCCTTGATTTCAACGTACAAGCGATATAAAGGCAGCAGTAAGTGGAGTAAGTAATGATATCCTTTGTTACATAATCATTTATAATGACTTCCTATGAGTCCCAGAAGTCTAATACCATCACTTTGTTAAAAAATAAAATCACTTTGGTATTATTTGGAGCTAGTTTATAGTTTTATTAATAGTCATAAATCTAAATACAAATGCTTTTGTATCACCTTCAAACTACTCAGAATACTTGAGTGAAACTGAAAATTGGTTACACTTTTCTTCAACTCAAAAGAGCCTCACCACCCAACTCGGTGATTCCTAAGAAAATCCCAGCCCATAGGAAATAATGTTTTGAATTCGTTCATAAGTGATATATATCATCAAAATATCTAATTAAATTGCAATCTATGGTCTCCCATGACTAAATGGCAGATGTTTCCAACATTTTATCAGTAGTCGTAGTTGATGGCTATGCAATATTAGAATATTTTTCAATGCTCTAGCGACCACGTTTTAATTCAGCTGACTACTTTTTTAACAATTGTATGCGACTAATCAAAAGAAGTCAACCGAATTAAAACGTGGTCGGTAGGGTACGCTCCTTGAAGACTACATTTTATCAATTGTAGAAGAGGGACCAGATTCTGAAATAAGAGAATATTATATTATAATAGGTTAAAATTTTGTGTGATAAATTTATCCGGTATGTACTACTGTTTAACAATTTTATAAAACGGAGCAGATTTTCCAACATTAAAACCATGTCTTTAAGAAATTATTTCGGGTTTCATCCTGTCCTGCATACGTACTTAAGAGCACAGTGTTCAATTCCATCTCTGTTCAAAAACAATATCTCTAGTCGCTGATTAAATCGCGAGATTATTTAAGATGCCCTGTAAGGAGTGAACCAATGAAAAGTCGATGATAGAAGGGGTCATTATACACACGAAATAATACATTTTATTATCCCAGACGTAATAGTTTGACATATGATTTTTTAAAATGTTTTGTTAATGCAAATAAAAGAAACTTTTTTGTTAGGCATTATTAAAATTTCTGCTTTTTTAATATCGAAAATCTTTAAGAGAACATTCTAAAAATTAAACGCTAAAGCATGTGCATTTTTTCAATTACGAAACATGAAAAGTTATTTTTGGACAAAGTTAGTTTAAAAAAATATGTGGCAATCTTGTGAAACTTTATTTCAAAAATATCTACAAATCACACAGATTCCAAAAAGGTATAATTTTGTAGTACTGAGTTATTTCATAACATGTTTTTTATTCCTAAACACATATTATTGATAATTTTTTCAGTCATGGTAAAATAAAACAAGTGTAGGATTTATGATCATACCGCATTTATTATATTTGTTTTCACAAATAAATGAAACTACGTGATGTAGTATTATTTATACTTTCTTTAATTTCTTTACCACGATCTAGGTTTCGTTGTATTACAACATTTTCATGTGGGATATTAGCAAAGATCTTTGCTAATATCCTACCTGAAGATGTTGTAATACAACGAAACGTAGGTCGCGGTAAAGAAATTAAAGAAAGTAGAAATAATACTACATCACGTAGTTTCATTTAATTGAGAATAATGAATTTCTACAAAATTAACGCCAAATATATTCAATATATTGGTTTTATTACGGTGAATGCACAAAATGCCTTCCCCTAGCTTTCATGCATAATCAGCATCTTCTTCCAAAATTTCTTCTCAAACTTCGTTAGGCTATTTCGTTGTTTATTACACCTTCAGACACATGATGTAATTTTTGTCTTAATTATTGTTAGTAGTTTTATAGACCGCCTCCTTGAAGTATCACCATAGAAAATAGTCCAACAGATTAATGTCTGGCGAACGTGGTGGCGATGCAATTGTACCGCCACGTCCTAACAATCGATTTAGGTAAGTTACATTTAAGTATTCAGTTATTTGTCACGAAAAGTAGGCCGGTGCATCATTGTGCTGTAGCCACATCCTATCACCTACATCTTGTGCTATTTCATTCGATACATATCCAAGTTCGTCTCTTACATAATATATATAAAGAACTCCATTAAGCTTCGGTGGAAGTTCAAATGGACCGATAATTTTGGCATCCACAATTCCAGCCCACAAATTGACTCCGAATTGATATTGAAATCTATCTTGCATTACTATGCGGGAATTTTCGACGGTCCATTGATATAAATTGTACATAATAAATACTTCCATTATTTTAAACCATGGTACTCCATAAGATTGAATTAAAATAAGCGAACCTTGAGATCAAACGAATCATCGACGCAGGATCTCCTGACTGGAATCTATTAGTCGTTGATAGTCAGCAGGTATCATTTTTAAAATGTTGTTATTTTTAAAATGCGGTATACTGTACTTCTTGCGACACCAGTGCGTCGAGAAATCTACTGAACACTAGTAGAAGGGTCTTATTTTACTTCGGCCAGCATTTAATGCTTACAAACATTTCTAGGTCTTCCTTCAGGAACTACCTTTCCAGGAATTAAAAACTCTATGATCGGGATAACCTTTGCAATTAAGGTAGCGCTCGCAATATGTACGTGCTGTTTGCACAGTATTCCCATCGCATAGCCCGAAAATGATATATATTTTTGCATATTCACAAACAGTGTAAATATGAGGCATTTTGTCACTTGTCACTTGCAAAGAAGCGAACTTGTTGAGGAAAATATTAGAGGGTGTTGCTTGATGGTGGAAATAGTAAAAACACCATACAAGTGAGAAAGAGATACCGAAACAGTTCTGATAAGCGACTGTCGTAATCGCAAACATTTCTGCGAATACGGAATTATTTAATTGTTTTTGAAATAAAGTTTCACAAGATTGCCGTACATTTTTTAATACTAGCAGTGTCCAATATTACTTTTCATGTTTTGTAATTGAAATGCATGTCTCAGTGCTTAATGACTATGTTGCCTATGTTAATGAATTAATAATATTTTAATTAGGAAGACAATTGTTCTATTAAAGATTTCGGATAACAAAAAAGCAGAAATAATAATAATACCCTACCCTTTTGTCATGCAGAGTAACAAAAATTTTATAAAACTTAAAAAATCATTTCCCTAAAATTATTAGGCCTAGGATAACAACATTCATTGTTTCTTTTGTATGATAATTCCATCTATCACAGACATTTCGTTGATCCACTCCTTACTGGACACCTGTATATCTCGGGATCAAAGCAACAAAAGAATTAAATTTTTCAGAGTGACAACTAAAGCATTGTTCAATGTAATAGGGATAGTAAGACTACAATATTATAATTATATCTCTACGTCGTTACGAACTTTTCAATTTACGCTTAGGTTTAAGTGAAAAATTCCCAATTTCATTATAATTTATGAGGGTAATTGTAAACATTCAGCAGATACTTTTGCGTTTTACAAAATCAGCTCAGAAAATTACCATTGATTCATGTGTTTGTATAAATATTTCAAATTTATTTGCGATTTATACACGCCACGTAATCAGAAACGACTTTTGATCCTTTGAGGTAAAATTATTGCCGAACCTATTTGAATTTCAAAACATTACTACTACGTTTTTTACTTTTCTGTAGATTGTATTTTTAAAAATTAATATCTTAATATGAAATCGATTGAAATTTCATTCCAATAACAAATTCAAAAAGTATAGGCGCATTGTAAATTATAACATTATAGATGCTAAAAATAGTAATGGTTCCAGGCTCCTTGTGAAATTGTGTCCGTTAAAATCATGTAACGTATTCTAAAAGCGACTTTAAACGAAATATAAATATTGAAATATCTTTTTGCTCAAATTCCACTTTGATATATTTTTACGTCTCTTCAGAAATCCTTATTTGTGTTTATTTTACTCTATCAGACGGTGCTTCTCTATCCATATGATAAATACCGTTTTGAACAAAATATTCAACGATCGAAATTTATTTTCATCAAATATTGCTGTATCGCTACGATACAAATAAAGACATACCAATACTCAGACTAAAGAGGATATTTGTGTCAGTTGCAATACTTTTCGATTTTTCTAGAGGATTGCTGATTTATAATTGAAAGTCTCCAGAAAATACAAAAGCGGACGGCTTCTTTGTCAATTAATACTTATTTTGAAATGGAAAAAATAGACTTTCATTTTTAACATATAGACGCGGGATAGCTCTATATACAGCTGTCCGCGGGAAAAGCAACTGATGCTTAGGCCCACGCCAGCTACGCGCAAGGTTTGTCCTGTTTTTGAAAACACGATGACACCACAATTTACAAAATTTACTTGTGACATCTTCCTTTGAATAGTATGCAACGAACAATTAAATAATAACATATCGCATTGCATAATAGAAAACGTTTAGCGTTATATCTCGTCGTGTAGAAATAAAAAATATATGGATTATTCAAAACAACTAGAGTGCGTTATTAAGAGTCGTTTTTATGTTGGGTTGTTTACTTTATATCCCTACTTGCGCCATCCATTGTAGAAAAGCGAAATAATAGTACAGACCTTGTAACTTTATTTAGGCCTGAAAATATTTAAAGGGTATGGATATGATGTGAATTATATTGCATTGCATTATATAATTTGACATGGTGCAATATAAAAAAGATCCAAATTCATTCAGTGCTAATTGACTTGATGCACGCATTTTGTAACTAAAAATGTAATTTATTTTTTATTTAATAATGAACAAAGAAATTATAGATCCAAAACCATTTTTAGATATTAAAGTGCTTTTGGATCTAAAAATGTAATGCATATAAAGTTGAAATGTAATTGCAGATGCTTGTATCATCTATAATATCAGTTTTTACACAAAAAGTTTAGCATAAAATTAAACAATAAAAATTAATATATTGAAAAATGTTCCTTCTCTGTATTTTTTTATTTTTTTAATCATCATTTCGGGTAAAATCACTACTACTAACTTATTTTAAAATTTTGTAATTTTTGGCTCTTATAACAATTATATAAATTTTATCAAGTATACTTATTATTACTATTATAGCTTTTAAATTTCTCGCAAATAGCTAACTTTACACAATCGATATTTTACACAAATGTGGATATTATGTACATAGTAGATTAATTACTATATATAATGTAATTTAAGTATGCGTTATTTATATATTAGCAAGAACCCCGCCACAGGTAAGGGCCTCCTCCAAAGATATTGTTCCAGTTCGTCTTATTTCTGATAGACCTTTTATGTCGTGCTTGATTTCTTGTAATGCTTCATTTAGTTCAGTTAGGCGTTCATATGTTGCTAGGGATCTGACATTGTATGTAAGTATATAGAATTTGTTTAGAGGGTTAAGTTGAATCTTTGGAGGGTTTTGGTCGTAATCTTCCACGGGGACCAGCCGTCTTGTGAAGATGTTGTTTATGTTTTGCTGGTATATTTTCCTTGCTTTCATTGTGGGAGGGGAGAGGTAATTGCCAAATTTTCTTGTTTTGATTGCTCTGTTTACTCGGCAAATTGTTAGTTTTTCGCTGTGAAATTAAGCAAGCTTGTTTTCAAAACACTTTCAGATATAGCTGAAGACCTTTATATTGATGTTTGTGTCTTATTTTTCTTGTTTACTTGGGTATTTTTTTATCTTGGATGGGGAGGGGAGGGGCGGCGTTGCCTTCAGGTGACAAAGAGAGCATTCTTTTGTTATTGTTTGTAGTGTTTTTGTTTATTATCACTATTTTGTTGTATTTAGTTATTACAGTATTTTCTTTTTCTTCGAGTACCTGTTTTTGCAGTTCCTTCTTTTTTCCGGGATATAGGATGGATAGTCTCCCTTTAAATAGTATGGGGTGTCTTTCAGTGACCCTCTTTGTTCGTAGATGTCTATTTTTAATCCTAAGGTTGAAAAATTGTTTGAGGTTTTTCTCCTTTCTTTCCTATCTTTTTGAGTCTTGAATATCTCTATAATCTGGCTTAATAGACAGATAACGTTCAGTAAAATTGCTTAAGATTTTTTCCAAGTTTAGGTATGAAGTTTCTGTTTCCTCCAAACCAAAGAACATAAAGTTTCTTGTTCTTGCTTATTTTTCCAAGAAATAGTCTTTTCTCTAGATTGTCTACTTTGGCATTCAGGACATCAACTTTTTCTTCCCAAAAATTAAACTTTTCATCTAATATTTTATTTATGTTTTGAGTCACTTGGTCTGTCACTTTTCTCCACTTTTTTGAATAGTTATTTTTTGTTAATCGAGTTTCTTTTTAATATTTCGAAGAGCACTCAAAACTTCTTTCATTTTTACTTTTTTGTTGGCTAGATTGGTATTGACCTCTTCTGGTGTTTACTAGTATTGATTGATGTAGCGTGAGAGATACAAAGTCTCGGTGACTGCACAATAGCCGAGTTGTTGTTTAAAATTATTACGCGTATATAATAGATGGCGTTAGTTTTCGGTTAGATTTTTTTACATAATCATGGATCATAAATCTAGGTTAGTATTCACTTTTTTATTTCTAATTTTGCTGCACAATGTTTAATAGACACATCTCGCTACTGTTAAAACATTCGATTTACTTTTCCTTAGTTTTTTTGTTGAAATGTTCACAAACAGATTCACAAAAGCGTTTTTATTCACTCCCAACCATTTTCACGATTTTTCGTTAATCCTTGAGTAATTAGCCAGTTCTAATAGATTATCCTGTAGAGAAGATGTACTTGCACAGAATTTTGGTGAATTTTTTAAAGAATAACGCTTTTATTTATTTTTAAAACCTAATAATATATAGAGCCGATGTAAACAGTGGCAAACTAGCGCCGCCGACATAGTCTATCCAGTATAATTATAGTAGTAAATTATGAATAAATAAATATGTTTGCGCATGACACCAAACCCTTTTGTACTCTTCACTTTATAGAGTATTTACACTCCGGACACACGTTGTTTATTTTAAATTTGTCTACAATTTTACCCATAATTAATCATGGATTTGCTTCAACCTGATGTGTAAATTGTCTACGAATATTTAATTTCTCGAAAATTTTAATGCTCTAATGCACAATTTAATGGTCATTGATAATATGAATTCAATATTCATTAGTCACCGTACTCGTGTTTCTCAATTTCAAAAGCCATATGAACTACTTTAAATTTCATCCGCCTTTATCTCCTTTGAAATATTCAAATTATGTATTAAAATTTATTGAGATACTTCAACTGATAATAGTAGTTGATAATTTTCCTATACACGTCTTCAATTGACAGACTTTTCAGTTGATCTCTCTACTTATTTTTTTATAATCTATATGTTAACTAAAGGCTTATTTTTGCTAACTTTTTTTTATAATTCGTTTTAGGCGCCGTGAACCCTCTTAATGAAAACCATAAATTAATTAATTTAAAGGCCTATATAATTAATCTGCAGCCCGGCAAAGTCTAAACTATTATCATCGAAGATAAAATCTTTTTTCTAAATGTAAATTTGATATATCTAATTCCATGGAATTAGGCATAGCACACTGTTGTTTAATGTATAATAATGACAATTTTTTCTAATTTAAATTGAATCAATAATATTTTCTTTTCATTTTGGACACATTTAAAAAAGTATTTTTTTTCGTTCTAGGTTTAATATTAACTTTCAAATTAATTCCTAATTAACGATATATATAGATATCATGATTTCTGCCAAAATAATACCTAAATATATTTGTTTGAACGTCGTGATATAAAATTTACCTAGACTAAAGCTCACCGGTAAATTCATCACTTTTGACGCTTGACAGAAAACAGAAAAACTTCATAAGAAAATCTTAAAACCTATTAATATTTTAGAACAATAGAGTGTCATTATGAAGAACCGAAAGTTGGTTGAAATGAGGTCGTTTCTGTATAGCAAGTTTTGTAGAAAACTTCAAAATTTAACATAATTCGTCCTCACTGGAAACTCAATTAAGTTCCTCGAGCAATAATTATAAGCTTCCGCGGTTTTCCGATAATTTCCTAAAACTTAGCGCTCTTAATTTTTATACTACAATTAATAATATTATAGATATTTTTAATTGCGGCATACAAATTGTTTATCTACTTTATACGAATGTTGATCTACGTAATTAGTATTCGAAACTATTTAAATAGAAGAAAATAATGCTTAAACGAAAAATATTCATAGAAAATAATACTGCAATTATATCACAATTATGTCTATATGGAAAACAAGGACTGATTTTTGTTTTCCTGTGATATTGCAGTGTTATATATTTTGTTCCTAAGAAAGACCACAATCATATAGTTTTTATATTGGTATGAAACCTCGTTTTTATCTATAATAAAAACTTTGCTTTTATACTTATTGTAAAAAATGGCGTTACGTGTATTAATGTTATCTTATTTTTTTCTATACCTATAATAAAACTGTAAATGAGCTGTGACTTTACATTGAATATTTTTAGAAAAATCTTCTTCTCATAGTCATTATTATCGATACAAAGACCAAATTTATCAGTTTTAACATTTTTGTCCGTTTGTCTGTCTGTCTTTTTGTTACCGCATCACGCAAAAACACAAGACGGATTTTGATGAAGTTTGGTACGATGATAACGATGATCCAGGTCAACACATAGAATACGTTTTATTTTGGGAAAATGTCTCATCCCTAAGTAAAAATACAAAAACTTGTTAAAGCAAAAATCAATCCGAATCTAGATATTTTGCTAACCAATACATGTCGATACTTGTGAAATTTGTGAATTTATAAAATTACAGAATGAGGTAATAGATAAGTATAAATACCCATAATTAAAAAATTAAAAAATTTAAGTAAAACGGTTCAATAATACTAAACTAAGTTCAGTTTAAAAAATCACCAATAGATGTCATCACAAGGTTTTTAAAATACGTAATTTTCCTCTATCGCATCAAGTCAATTAGCACTGAATGAATTTGGATCTTTATTATATTGCACCATGTCATATTATATAATGCAATGGAAATTAATTCACATCATATCCATACTCTCTAAACATTTTCAGGCCTAAATAAAGTTACAAGGTCTGTACTATTATTTCGTTTTTCTACAATAGATGGCGCAAGTAGGGATATAAAATAAACAACCCAACATAAAACCGACTCTTAAAAACGCACTTTAGTTGTTTTGATTAATTCATATATTTTTTTATTTCTACACGACGATATATAACGCTAAATGTTTTCTATTATGTAATGCGATATGTTCTTTTTTAATTGTTCGTTGCATACTATTCAAAGAAAGATAAGCAAATTTTTAGTAAAAGTTAAAGTTAAAATTAGAAGTAAATTTTATAAATTGTGGTGTCATTATGTTTTCAAAAACAGGACAAACCTTGCGCGTAGCCGGCGTGGGCCTAAGAAACAGTTGCTTTTCCCGCGGACAGCTGTATATAGCGCTATCCCGCGTCTATATGTTAAAAATGAAAGTCTATTTTTTCCATTTCAAAATAAGTATTAATTGACAAAGAAGCCGTCCGCTTTTGTATTTTCTGGAGACTTTCAATTATAAATCAGCAATCCTCTAGAATAATCCAAAAGTATTGCAACTGACACAAATATCCTCTTTAGTCTGAGTATTAGTATGTCTTTATTTGTATCGTAGCGATACAGCAATATTTGATGAAAATAAATTTCGATCATTGAATATTTTGTTCAAAACGGTATTTATCATATGGATAGAGAAGCACCGTCTGATAGAGTAAAATGAACACAAATAAGGATTTCTGAAGAGACCTAAAAATAAATTGAAGTGGAATTTGAGCAAAACGATATTTCAATTTTTGTATTCCGTTTAAAGTCGCTTTTAGAGTACATTACATAATTTTAACGCACACAATTTCACAAGGAGTCTGAAACCATTGCTATTTTTAGCATCTATAATGTTATAATTTACAATTCGCGTATACTTTTTTAATTTGTTATTGGAATGAAATTTCAATCGATTTCATATTAATTAAAATTTCAGTTTTTCAAATTAGGCTCCATTCTGTCAAGATATTAATTTTTCAAAATACAATTTACAGAAAAGTAAAAAACGTAGTAGCATTGTTTTGCAATTCTAATAGATTCCACAATAATTTTACTTCAAGGAATTAAAAGTCTTTTCTGATTACGTGGCGTGTGTAAATCGCAAATAAATCTGAAATATTTTGTACAAACACATAAATCAGTGGTAACTTTCTCAGCTGATTTTGTAAAACGCAAAGATAGCCGCTGAATGTTTAGATTAACCCTCATAAATTATAATAAAATTGGGAATTTTCCACTTAAACCTAAGCGTGAATTGAAAAGTTCGTAACGAGATATAATTATATTATTGTAGTCTTACTATCCCCGTTACATTCATCAATGCTTTAGTTGTCACTCCGAAAAATTTAATTCTTTTGTTGCTTTCGATCCCGAGATATACTCGTACATGTGTCCAGTAAGGAGTGGATCAATGAAACGTCTGTGGTAGATGAAGTTATCATACAAAAGAGACCATACATTTTATTATCCTATACCTAACAATTTTAGAGAATTAATTTTTTACATTTTTACAAAATTTTTGTTACTCTGCATGAAAAAAAATATAGGTATTATTATTATTTCTGCTTTTTTATTATCTGAAATATTTAATAGAATAATTGTCTTCCTAATTGAAATGTTATTAATTCATTAACATAGGCAACAAAGTAATTAAACACTGAAACATATGCAATTTTTTCAATTACAAAACATGAAAAGTAATTTTGGACACTACTAGTATAAAAAAATGTACGGCAATCTTGTGAAACTTTATTTCAAAAACATCTACACTTTCACTTGACTTGTTTATCGCTCGGAGCTAACAACGTGTTTTATGCTGTTTTTTCCCTACCATTGTTTTTATTTTTTGACCCATGCTTGAATTGGACCTTTTTGTGCTTATAATTTGGATATTGTTTGACCGATTGCATTGCAAAATGCCTCACATTTACACTGTTTGTAAATATGCAAAAATATATTTCATTTTCGGGCTATGTGATGGGAATACTAAGCAAGCAACACGTACGTATTGCGAGCGCTACCTTAATCGCAAACGTTATCCCGACCACAGAGTCTTTAATTCCTGGAAAGGTAGTTCCTGAAGGAAGACCTAGAAATGTTGGTAAGCATTAAATGCTGGCCGAAGTAAAAAAAGCCTCTTCTATTAGTGTTCAGTTGATTTCTCGACACATTGGTGTCGCAAGAAGTACAGTATACCGCATTTTAAAAATGACACCTACTGACTATCAACGACTAATAGATTCCAGTCAGGAGATGCTGCGTCGATGATCCGTTTGATCTCTAGATTCGCTTTTTTTAATTCAATCTTATGGAGCGGTGTACCATGGTTTAAAATAATGGGAGTAATTAATATGCACAATTTATATCAATGGACCGTCGAAAATTCCCACATAGTAAGGCAAGACATATTTCAATATCAATTCGGAGTCAATTCGTGGGCTGGAATTGTGGATGGCAAAATTATCGGTCCATTTGAACTTCCACAGAAGCTTAATGGAGTTCGTTATATATAGTTTGTAAGAGACGAACTTGGATATGTGTCGAATGAAATAGCACAAGATGTAGGTGACAGGATGTGGCTACAGCACGATGATGCATTTTTCGTTTAAGACAAAAATTACATCATGTGTCTGAAGGGGTAATAAACAACGCGGTATGATCATAAATCCTACACTTATTTTATTTTGCCATGACTGAAAAAATTATCAATAATATGGGTTTAGGAATAAATTAAAAAATTTAAAATCATATTTCAAACTATTACGCCTAGGAAAATAAAATGTATTATTTTGTGTGTATAATGACCCCTTCTATCATCGACATTTCATTGGTTCACTCCTTACAGGGCATCTTGAATAATCCCGCGATTTAATCAGCGACTGGAGATATTGTTCTTGAACAGAGATGGAATTGAACACCATGCTATTATTTAGTACGTATTCAGGACAGGATGAAACCCGAAATAATTTCTTGAGGACAAGGTTTTAATGTTGGAAAAATCTTCTCCGTTTTATATAATTGTTAAACAGTAGTACATACCAGGTAAATTTATCACACAAAATTTTAACCTGTGATAATATAATATTCTCTTATTTCAGAGTCTGGTCCCTCTTCTACAATTTATAAACGTAGTCTTCAAGGAGCGTACCCTACCGACCACGTTTTAATTCGGTTGACTTCTTTTGATTAGTCGTATACAATTGTTAAAAAAGTAGTCAGCTGAATTAAAACGTGGTCGCTAGAGCATTGAAAAATATTCTAATATTGCATGGCCATCAACTACGACTACTGATGAAAATGTTGGAAACATCTGCCATTTAGTCATGGGAGACCATATATTGTAATTTAAGGAGATATTTTAGATGATAAATATCACTTATGAACGAATTCAAAACATTGTTCCCTATGGGCTGGGATTTTCTTAGGAATCACCGAGGTGGGTAGTGAGGCTCTTTTGAGTTGAAGAAAAATGTAACCAATTTTCAATTTCACTCAAGTGTTCTGAGTAATTTGAACTATTAATATAACTATTAATTAATAAAACTTGCATCCACTAGCTCCAAATAAATCCAAATTGATTTTATTTCTTAACAAAGTGATGGCATCAGACTTCTGGGACTCAGAGGAAGTCATTATAAATGATTATGTAATAAAGGATATCATTACTTACTGCTGACTTTATACCGCTTGTACGTTGAAATTAAGGAAATATGGCCTGGAATGGTAACAAGAAACATTTTATTTCATCAGAATAATGCAAGCGTTCATACATCCTTAGAAATCTGGACGTCATACATACATACATAGCACCGTCTGAAATGAGCCAAAGGTGCAATCAAAGTGTATTTTGAGTGCTTCGAGAGAAAATTTTTTTAGAATGGTTTTAGAAAGCTATTTTAAAAATGGGTTTAAAATGATTTTAAAAAGCAGATCGAAGCATATATTAAGCTAAATGATTATAATTTTGAGAAATAAAGAAAATTTGTTAAAGATCTTTGTCTATTTTAATTTATGGTCGAAAATATTTCCACCCAGCCTAGTGTTTCAGATGTTTTAGACGTGAAACTTTTCTGGCAATAAAGGTGGGGATAATGGATGTTATACTCGACTATAGTATTGTATATTTCGTTCGAAGAATTTGAAATGCCGACCAATATTATCAGGAAACTCACGTTTACGTAGCCAAGACATTTAATTTTTTTTATAAAAATTAATAAATAACTAATAATGAATAAACGTATTTCTACAGAATATGGGCCCAAAATCTTGAGGTTAATCAATTTGTGCCGGTAACGTAACTTTAAACATTTTGTTTCTAGTTCATACTGAATGAACACATATTTTATTTTAGTCTGAAACTTTTCTTTCCATAAATGTAATTCATTCAAACAATTACCTGAATACACCAGTCAATTTTCCATTAATATTTAATTCATGTGTATCGCCCCTTTCCATGTTAATGCAGATAATTGTTCTTTACGCAATAGTACTCTTAGAAATACTCTTATCTTGGAATTTTCGTATTATTTCTGAATATTTAAGTGCATCTTAAATATTATATTAAATAATTTAAATAATCCACCTTATATATATATATATATATATATATATATATATATATATATATATATATATACGTTGGTAAAACAAGAAATGGACTCCAACTGCTTCGACAAACTAAAATAACGAATATTTAGTTTCTCTTCGCGTTGTAGTTATAACCCAGACAGTTTTGATCATGAGGATGATTCTTATTATATTAAAAAGATCATAATATTAAAATTCAAAATTACTTATACGGGGCCAATTTGCATACCGATATCGATGCTGCTGTCTGTTTAATAGGTTTGTTTTGGACATTTATATAAAGATAGAAAAAAGAAGATTAGTAATATCATAATAAAAATATAAAATCTTTGTGAGTGATATTATACATTACATTTATCGTCTTCACTCCTACTAGATAGGTTTATTCGAGAAATATTTCAGTCACATACACTTCGATATACTATTTTTACAACGGACTATACAACTTTATTGTGAATTTCATATAAAATCACGAATCATAAAGATATTCATAACTTGAAGGTCATCGTAATTTCATCATATCTGTTTGTTCATTCATATGGTACCACTATTTGGTCATCATAATTATTTTAGTTTAACATTGAATATAATGAAATTTCAGAGAGAGATAAACTTGTATTATGTGAATACTTTGTTTTTTTCTAAGTACGTGGATTATCGTTTTAAAAATTTCAAACTGAGATTGAATAGAACGTAAACTTAAGTATAAACTTAACTATTTTTTACTCAATATAATAATTTTATGGACCACAGAAATCACTATGTTCAGACCCAATTTGTTACTAGGTCGAAATTAGTCCCTATTGTTTACTGAACCAGAATAATACAAAGGTATTAATAATACTAACGAATTTTTATAGTTAAATAAGTTATAAAGTTTACCGATTTAAATAAACACGGTTAAGTGTTGAAAGCGTAATAATTTTCTATTGATACATGGAATATCTTCCATGTAAATTTTACGTATCTCGCTAATACAGCTGGTTACTTTCGGCAGTATGTTTAATGAAATGTTGCATGAAAATATCTAAACTTAGATAATAATTATATAAATTTATTGTTAAATTAAAAAAAAATCCTAATCGTCACCAGTTTACCTCTTAACGAAGTTAAGTTTGTGAAAATGATTCAAAATCTGTCGAGACAAATTTTAATTAAACAAGTTCTGAATACCTCATTGAGACTTTGCAAGACGCTAATGACCTCTTTAGAGCCCAATTCCCGTGCTTTGTAACGGCATTTCATTTTCTGGAAATATTAAGTCAGTCTCATGAAAATTCGAAGCTTGGGAATGTTTGTGGAAAATAAAAATGAAATACGACTGTACAAAAGTGATTTTAAAGTATTGTTTCCTTTTCTCGTTCGATGGGATTTGATAATAAATAACGTTTTCAATATAGGTAAATGCAAGATATAAATCGTTGAAAAATTTACATAATTTTTTATGGTTACGTCTATATTTAATATTACATTTCAAATGCATTATGACGATTTTTTTTTAATTCTTACGATTTCTTTTTAAATTTTATTACTTTTCTCTGTATGCTAAATACGTAATCATTTGTATTTACATTTACGAATTAATTCTTTAGTGACAAAAAACCAAATAAAATTGGTAAGAAATAAAACGAAGTATATAAAAAATATTATTGGTTCAGGAAGCAATTTTTTTTTCAACATTTCTTGGATAATTCCTTAATTATATTTGAACAACTTTTCATTTTATACTAATTCCAATAACTCTATATAGATCAAAATTTATTGAACAGTTCTGATATTTGAAGAAAAAAAGAATGAACGTTCAACCTTAAAGGGTATGCTATCAAAGAAAGCGAATTAGATTCGACTCATGTACGTTATGAATTTTGTTTATGTCACATTTATCGATATAAAAACCTAACATTGATTCGCTGAAGCAATTAGTTACAGGATATGTCAAATTCGTTAGACATTTTAATCTAAACACGTAATAAAATTTTAAGAGAGTAAATTCTGTACCTAGTAAATATTTTAAAAGAGTGATTGTTTTAGCATAACGAGTGATAATAGAAGTCAGAAAACGTGAAACGTGTTTTTAAAATGTTTGTGAATCTATCTGTATGTGAATTTTATTGTCAATCACGCGAATTCTACAGTATGTATTTTGATGAAATTTGATATGATAATAGTTTATCCTCAAGCGCAATATATGAAATAAATTATAATATCTTTTCTGATCCCAAGTTTCACGCGTACTAAGGCGTAGACACAGTTAGTTATATATAAACAGACTTAGTGTTCGAACATGAAAACCAGCAGCCAACAGCCTTTCAATTAAGAATGCAATGCAATGAAACATGAGTTTCAGTGCTCATACTTGAATCGAAAGTTTGCTAATTAAATAATCAGAACATTATTTACTGCAGGCAATTACATTGACTAGCTAACAACCTAAATAGCTAACAGGACTAAGTTAATTTTATTTTCTTAATAACGCTGGAACACGTTCCGTAAAACATACTCGTTAAAAATAAATGCAATACAACTGGGTTCTAATGGCACGTCTTATTCATACAATTTTACGCCAACAGATTATCACATATAAAAAGCTCCAACCAATAAATCCAAAATTTGCAAAATTTCTAAATAAAACTTTGTAATTTTTTTGAATCTTCATAAGATTTTGTGCTGAAAGAGCAAGGGCAGAGCGGAAAGTTCTTGACATCGGTCATTTGTAATGTAACGGTGATAAAAAGTAGAAAAAAGGAAGCGGGACACACGCTTAGAAATTCGAAATTAAAACGCGTTGTGTGGAATATTGAGTATTTTCTTCTATTCGAGAATAACACACTCGCTCCAGATCTTCCTTCATCCCGATGGTGCCTCTATACTTTCAACACGATGAATGACCGAATATTTGACTACGCTGTGTGTCGAAATTATTTCTCATCGTCCATATAGTTCCGACCTCGCACTATACGATTTCAATTTTTCTCATGAATACAAAATAAACTAGGAGGAATAAGATCTTTATATGAAGGTATGATTGACTTCAAGACGGTCATAGAAAACTCCAAAAGGAGAGTGGGCCGATTGTTTCTCTTCTTCCATGGAATAAAACGATGTAGGTACACAATTACACGAAGTCTACTTTTAAAATAGTAAATAAACTGCCAATTTTATTCTCAAACATTTGTTTTTATGTTGGGTATGTAAATAAGAGTGGTGTATATGGAGTTTTATTTTTATGTCATATTTTAATTTTAAAATATTTTGGGAAAAATATTACCGCTAATGTCTTCTTGCTAACCAAAAAGCTATTTAATTTTTTAGCAGTTAGTTTTCTGCGATTTGATCGACTTTCAATAATCGCTTCTTCCTGATATCTAATAATAAATTTTATTACATTTATGAAAATACATGAGTTTGATTTGATGATAAAATCAATTTGACGATAACCAATTGATATTTTTGCCAATTACGAAATTAAATACCATTTACCTGCTTTTCATCGTTCATAATAAATTTATAACATTCAGAGTCTTTGACTAGAAGTGAATTATGGCAAAATTTTTCAACTTTCAATGATAACGTGTGACATAGAATATCTTGCCTTGTTTGCTACCATTTTCAATAATGTTGAAATAGGTATAATCATCGAGACTTAAAAAAGGACGCATACGTTGCCCATTTATACTTAGTCAGTTTTTTATATTGTACTTCCCAAAAGCTTGCTGCTTTTGACTAAAGTTTAATATAAATATTAACTATATATCCCTGGACATATAGCTAAATATCAGTAAATTCTTTCTTTAATTAGCGTATTTCGAAATTAAATATGCCTACAAAATTTATTAAAATTATAGCTTTATTTTCCTAGAAATATCAGATTAATTAATTGCGATTGTATATTTTTTAAATTCATTAAATAAAATGCTATTTTATGATAAATAAATTAAAAACAGTAAGGTATTTAACATACCAACCTAACAAAATCTTTACGCTAACATGTATCTTATACGAGTAAAAGTTATAAACTGTATTGCAAACCTCATTAATCACAATATTCACTTTGGACGTAATTAAATTATAACTTTGGTGTAAAGTTTCCGCAATAGTAAGGAAATTAAATTTGATAACAGAACAAGAAACAACACAGACATGCTATATGTCCAGGGATGTTAGTTATTTAGGACCAAAAAATGTACCTTAAATTATAATATATTAACCATTCGATTATATTGTGGAATATATATATATATATATATATATATATATATATATATATATATATATATATATATATATATATATATATATATATATATACATATATAAATAAAATTTAAAAAATTTCAATTTTATCTACAGTCACTGTAATTTAAGGCAAGAAAAAATATATTTCTTGTACAATGTCGTTTAATATGTAAAGAAACACCACAATTACAATATATTTGTATTTTCCGCCACGAATTGAGTGAGTGGGTAGCAAGCTTTGTATAAAACTTTGTTAAGTTATTATCTATTAGTTATACTTTACAATTAATCTTTCAACGTACATGGTAAATGAATAAATGATTTGATTTTAATTATTCTAAAGAAGTGTATGCAGGTAAAAGTTTTTTTATGCTTATAACATTTTCACATAATACATCTATTAATCATGTGTGTGTTTGTTAATTACATTCTCTGACACAATGAACAATGTTGATAGTTTTTTAGTGTAACTAAATCTTCTTATTTCCCTGTTTTTTTAGGAAGCAGTTGCATGTAGCCAAAAGAAGTACACAATTGGCAAGATCGAAAGTTATTTGAATTTTTTTTAGGATTATAGGATTATATGGGCGTCGTATGACGTCGTATGATGTATGCCGTCTTTATCAAAAACCGCATGACGTAGAAACTTGAAAGTTGGCGTAGTAGTATAATATGTTAACCCGCATATAGCACACAAAAATAGTCATAATGAAATTTCCGTGGGAAAAGGTCAAATGACTCGAAATCTTTTTTAATTTTATGAATTGTTTAAGATATCGTTCACAAGGTCTAGGTATAAGTTTTTTTTCATAATTTTGGATATAATGCCTTGGAGGCATCCTAAAAATATGCAAAAGTTATGCCTCCTCCCACTTCATATTTCAAGATTGCTTAACCAAAGATTACGAAGGATAGGGCATTTAGAAGACCATATAAATATTGTTGGAAAACTATAGCGATTATAATTTTTGAAACATACGCCATATTTTACGCCTGTTCAAGATATACTAGGTATAGTAAGATATTTACGCCTTTCTATGTTTACAGCCGATTTTCTCAGAAAACATGCGCACTAGAAAGATCAAATTGGCACAGTAATAAATAGTTTTAACTTCAATATTTTTACTAGCTAATTCCAGTAAAAATGTTGGAGTTAATACTACTTTAATATTCATGGAGAAATTAAAAAATTTTTTGTTATAATTTCCAATTCTATATTTAACAATATATTCGAAAGAAATGCAAGAATTTATAATTCCCCCTTACTCCCGAAACTACAGAACCAAAAAAATGAAGTAGGAAACATCGTAGTGTCTGTGATGTATGAATAGAAGATTACTAAAAAACTAAATGAATTATCATAGATCTTATACTTTTTGGAATATTCACCATCTTTTACATCATTACATTACGAAAAATAAATATTTGTAAATAGTTCAATAGAAATACTACGTACTGTTAAGTGTTTACAGCTACCTAAAAGTACACGGAACCTTCTAGTTCAAGTTATAGTCGTACTCGATAGGTATATAAGTAGATACGTGCACATATTATTATGTCGATATTTGTTATATCGATATTCAAAATTATTTTCTAATCTGATTATAACTTGTTTCGATTTCATTCCATTTACACGATTATTTAATGCATTCTACATATTCGTTCTAACAAATTATTTCAGCACGTAAAATAAAAACCTTCCATTTTTTATTATTTCGTCCTTTCTTTTTGTTAGTTTGACTTGAGCTTCAAATATATGCAAACGAATGGAACGCCACGACAAATTCTGTTTCTCTTTTTAAATTCAAAAACAAGATGATATTCTAGAATAACGTTCATTTATTCAAAGTTGTTCAAAGTTGTTGATTACATGAATAAATAATGAACATTATTTATTCAACAACTATGAATAAATAATGTTCATTTATTCAAAGTTGTTGATATATAAAATATGTAGAAGAAGAACCTATTAAATTGTGAACTTAATTATTATCCACTTTGTTTTGTTCTCAGATCTCAAAATTTAAAAATGCGCGACTCTTGCAGCCTACAGAAACTTAAAACTAAATATACATATGTGTGTGCGTTTGTAAATATATGTGTGAATACATATATATATATATATATATATATATATATTACATCTTATTATTTGAGGCTGCTCACTACAGTACAATGATATTTTCCAACATTCGTTGTCTGATGTCGTATTATTTGAAAGGTATTCAAATGGTGATTATAAAGTAATATCCATGAATGAAAATAAGAAATGTCGTAATTGTCGCCCCTACAATATTGGCCAATTGAAATAAATTGTCACGATATATAAGATGAACATATTTATCATTCTAACATTTATTTATATTTTAGCTATATTACAGGCTGGTTTATCATATTTGTTGTTAAATTCAAATAATTAAAGTAAATGTATTCTAAATTGTTTATTTCCAGAGCAGTATTAAAATAATTCAAGCCCCTCAGCAGTATTAAGAATCACTTCCTCTATTATATTTAAAGCTATTAAATTCTTATTCCTATTTTAATCGTTTATTCGTCGTAGTTTCAATTTTGTAGGAAGAAGCTAATGAGATAATATTTAATTCAAAAGGCAAAACAATAGTTTGTGTTAATTATTTATTAGAACCATATTTTTTGTTAGTAAATACAGTTTTGTTTCGACTGCGGTAAATACATATTAAAATATGCACATATTAAAAAGGCGAACAGGCTCATATTAAAGTTTTACTCTTATTTTCGATATGTGCGGCAGGAACTTTGACTTAGACACGACACGGAAATGTCAGAAGAAAATAAACAGAAGCCAAGAACCTGTTGCTGGTATTTTGTCTATTGGTAGTAATTTTATACAGTTAAATTCAGTTTTATATTATGTCAGTATTCCACCTACATATGTCTTTAAGATTGTATAACTCTTATCATGATACTATATGCAAATATTGGGAATAGGTAGCAAAGCATTTCACGTCTAAGGCGGTACGAGAAGAAGTAGAATATGCAAAATCCATTACCAGTGTATATGAAAAGGGGCACCAACCATTACTGCAGTAGCGGATGCTTATTGGTGTAAACGGTGTCATGACATCAATTGTAAAGCTTCTACGGATGCTGCAGCAAACATAGATCTTAATACTAAAAATTTATTCATATAGGAGTAAACATTAAATATTGTCTTACTTGCTCTCGGTCATGAAACAAAGGCATTGAACCTCCATTATACATCTATTTTTAAAATTACACCGGCTCTTGAACTAAAATAGAGACCGATATTATAGCGAGTAGATTTAAAAATTATCTTACAGAAAATGATCCTATTTATTCCTAACTGATTGCCAATGGAGAGTCAAACACTATTCAACTGTCAGAAGCTCCCAAACTTGTAGATATGTCACTATAGGTAAAATAGAAAATAAAAACCATGTCTTGCGTAATTATTGTAAATCCCTGTTGGCCATTACGTCAAATACAGTCAATTCATCGAGAGCACGGAAGTGTTTCAAGTTTAATTATTTCAGATTGCGTTGGGATGATTCATTCCTGAAATTTTGAAAAAGTCAAAATATACTATTTGTTGGAAAACTTGTTTATATAAAAGATGTAATGTTAATGACCCTATCACACATTTAGCCATCATCCTAACTATTCGTCTTATTTTTATACCGTGAGTATTCCTAAAAATAAGAATTTAGTTATCGCATGAACTATTTGTGTTATTTTAAACAAAATAAATGACATCGCTCGTAGATTTTCTTTATATTCGTGTGGTTTAGTTCATAATGAAACGAATGACTTATAAACAACTTCTAGTTCACTTTAGTCTGAGCTTAGGCGGAGCATAGCGGTTTGTCAAAGTATGTGCAAGAGACGTGTAAATATGAATCTAAATTCGTTACGTGAAACACGTTTTATATGGGAATGTTTTGAACCATGTGCTATCAATGAAACATGGAAGAAACAATGAATATACTGCACTCAGGGAATTAGCAAAATTTTTACATATCAACGTTATTCATTAAAAATGATTTTTCTTTTCTTGGAACCACACCAGACAACGACTACGCAAACTGCGTTATATAAATTACGTGCCCGTTATCGAATAATCATAAAATGAATATCAATAAAAAGCATTCGCGGTTTTTTTAAATACGTGATTAACTTCGTATCACTTGGCCATGATGTCTGCCTATTTACGGTTTGGGCTAGTACCAATAAATTTAAATATGAATTTATTTGGGAAGATAACTAAGTCTGGAAAGAAAATATGAAATTATATTTAGTGAAATTGTATGAAAACTGTATGCTTCCAAAATTGATGAATGCTCGTCTATCGAATTCAATAAAATTAAGACATAATTCATTGCATTCATTAATGCTAAGATTTTAAAGCGAGCAACTAAAGATTATCAAAATTAAATTTTTCACGTCAGTGCTACATTAGTTTTATAGCCCTTTCTTTTCACAAATTATATTTTAAAAATTTCAAAAAACCTACTTTTATTGCCTACTTAACTAAAGTAGATACTAAATGGAAAGGTCCTAGTCATCCTTGCTTTTAGATCTTGTAAAAAAATGTGTTAGTGGTACTTAGATTTTTCTTCAGAACAATTCAACAATTCAAATTTGATACACTTTTTATTTAAAAATTTAAATGAAGCCGTAAGATGATTCGATAGTAATAATTTCTGTTATGAACCAAGAAAGTTTTATTCTACTTGTATACATTCAGCATTTAACTAATATTATTTTAGCGATGGGTTTATTAACCAAATCAGTATTCATCAATAATAATTACTCAACGAAATCACATAGATCGATCCAACAAATCAATCAATAGTACATCTTCGAAAAAAATTTTAAATTCCATAGTTTTTAAATGCAGTTTATAACTTCCAGACGACACAAAATAATTCGTGTCCCTTTTTTTGAAGCTAATAACTAATTTATGTCAACTATTATTTTAATATATCAACGAAATTCTGCTATTTTTACATATGAAAAAAATTATTTTGCGAATTGAAGATATTAAAGAAATATTTCGAAAAAATTGTGAATCTCTCTTTGTACTTGAGTGTCACATCATAATTATGAAAACAGCCAATGAATTTCTTTTATAGCTACATTTGTTGCAATCGTGTACCGTATAATTTTGAAAGCTACATACGTTCTTATTTGATTATACAGCTTTTACCGATTTCAAGAAATTTTTCATCAATATATTGAGAAATTTGAATGATGGCATATTTAAAAAAAAAAGAGTAAGACGACAGACAGAGTTATTTTGCTCTAATTTTGTTAAAAAAGGCTGAACTATACAAACTTAAAAGTAACATCAGAGAAAACCTTTAGAAGTATAGCTAATCTAATTTTGACGTGAAAAGTTTTCCATTCAATTCATTAGTCCATATTTAGTTTCATATTAATTTTGTTAACAACGCAACTAGTCTTCCTTTTTTCAAGCACAGAAGTATATTTCCTAATGTCCTAGTTCATTATTAAGAATACTAAATTGAGAAAATTTCGAAGTTTATAGCGGGTGCCAAGGGCTATAAGCTTCGAAATTTGAGAATAAAAGGTAAAATTTTAAGAAATTTATCCTTTTTGACACAATCTAAGATTTTAATGATCACCAGCACATGTAATAAATTATTTCATGCATTAAAAAACAATACGATATTTATTAATTCAGATAGGATTCTTAAACTTACGTTACTTGAAAATATACCTCCAGTCAGCTGTCCAAAACTATTTCTTAAAGGTAATATGTTAAATTGATGGACAGACTTTGCCAAAGGCATTTTTAACACAATGAGTGCATTTTATGTGATATATTTTTCTACCTTTCTAATATTTTACAACCTAATTTTTTCATTTACGTCATAATTCTAACGCCGTTGATAATGAAGAACGTATTTAATAAAATTAATAAATCTTTGGCATTATTGCTTCCATACTAAAAACAAAGTATATTAAACTGCATACTTCTAATTTAAAAATTTAGATGGTTTTTTGGGAACATTTCTGTCTATCTCCAGTATCATAATGTATTGGCCGTGTCGTGGATGCCGAGATTTTAAATATTTTGTCGTTCACCGCATCTGCTTAACTTCAACGGGCAACCCGTTGGTTCCTTGGATTCGTCTTTTTTCAACACAAAAGATAAATGCTTCTATGAAAAAAAAATAACGACCAAAATGAGAAGAATAAAGAAGTTATCCCGGAGACGTTTAATTTTCGCCGTAGCTGCCAAATATATATAAAGAGGTTGTACCAGATATTTCACATTTCTCAGAGAATATTGAAAACGTGCGCAACCGCACATTTTCGGGACACAGACGTACCTCTCTTTGTTTTCTCGCTTAAAGTTTTTACCGCAGCCTGTCTGTGCACGGAACACGTGCCCTACAACACGTGTTCAATATACCTATAGACTGCGGTGAAAACCTTAATCGAAAAAACAAAGTGAGGTATGTCGCCTTTTCAAGCACGATAAGGAAATATCAGACGACTTCACATAGAAAGAAACGAGACTAGCGAATAGTTAAAATAAACCAAATATACTATAGATTCGAGCCACACTTAAACCCCTTTGATTAAAATCCAAAGTTAGGAACTTTAGATTCACACATAACAAGAAGAGCAATTATGAAAAAAATGTGGGTCGCTGCCCTCTGTCAGCCGCCTCACATAATAAGTCCAAGTAATCAAAGGCAAAAAAGGGAGCATGCGCCTACGCTCGCATATAGTTTTTGCTAATGAGGTTATTGTAAACTAAAAGGAATAGGCCTTTATCGATCTGAATCATCCGTGGATACATCGTTATGTTATGGGGTTCATGGAAGTCTACATAACGTTTACTTAGCAATTACGGCTAATAAAGTGAACCAATATTACCGGTCGTTTCGGTTAAGAAACGCCACGGAAAGCGAACTACAAGGCTGCAAAAGATATCGCATAAGAAAAGTTACGCCAGTCCAACCATCAACGAGCAACCATTTCCGCAGTAGCCTAGCAGATCACTGTCAGACCTTCACCTTCATTAATATCGACTACTTTGGCTAATGAAATGTCATTGTCGAGTGTGCTCCTGTAAAAGATGAGTTGCTCTTCCCCATAGCAGCCAATATTGAGTTACCAGAAGCCCGAAAACCAACTAGCGATAATGGTACTGGGAAGATTTTCTGTGCCAAATGGATACCTCACTGAACTCTGGTCAAACCAAGGGACGAACTGGAAAATGCAGACCTAGAAGTGGAAAGAACGTCAAAAACGCCGTAGAAGAGAAAGCTGGCATAAACTTAATATAGTAAAAGTTTATTCCGCCTGGTCCTTTGTTTAATGACCGAGCTTTGGAGCGTTTAGTCCGAAGCGTAAAGACTAATCTGCAGGCCACCCTGCACGAGCGCAGTACCAAAAAAGTGAGGATCACGCTGCTTGAAGAAACTGGATACACGGCCAATAGTTTACGCATCGACTTCTTTAGATGATGAAGAATGACGCCTAATAATTTTCGTCTGGGCGATACGTCACGAGTGTTTCTATCAAGGAAATTCATAGAAACAGACATAAAAAAACCTGAGGAATGGAGAACAAGACAATCCTTCGACGAATAATTCTGGTCACGATACTTAAAATATTATCTTCCAGAGGTGCAGACACAATGATAGCCCTAAGCCCGCAGAGTTATTAAGATGAACGAATTGAATCTAATCTCCATTGGACCTCTGGCCTCGCGGATCAATTGTTGCTACGTGTCTAGACGGCCTAGACGGGGAAACATAAGCTGTGGACATTCAGACGAACAAAGGGATCATGTCTTATTTAGAAATTACTTGTCTTACTTAGAACCACTGTGATGATTCGCCCGGGTAACCGTTCAATTATTGCAGCGGGAGAATTTGTTCGCGAGCATCAAAACATTACTAGTACCAACTTCGCTAAAAAAAGTGTACCTCTTAATGAAATTTATTAAGGTTATTTAAGTTATTATCTATATAAGTATATTATCATTTTAAAAGCCGAAATGATTATTTAAATCGATCACAACTCTGGGAAAGTGTAGAAATTCGCTTTCGCCGAACTCTGTCGTGCGACTGATGGTGCATCACCTCGCTCTCGTGCGAGTGAGTCATTACATATATGTCCACACACTAAATGTACAAACACTACGAATTAGGAAATATACGAATTAGGAAATATAAGTTATATGTTGCCCTTTACGAAATTTCTAACTAAAAGAAAATAGTTACATATTTTTAAATGTGACAAAAAATCCACCAAATTTTTGAAAATAGAGATTCAGATTTTCCAAAATTCTAAAAATGCGGTTCTTTAAAATTTAAATTACCCAAAATGTTAATATTGAAGATACACAAGAAATTCCAAAGAAAAACTGAATGTTATCGAACACGCTTCTCAAATTTTTAATATATTTTCTTATGTAATATTTTTCTTTGCCCATTGACTGAGCAAGTAAATGGTATTGGTTGCTTACTTTAATATTTACTCTACTCCAGATACTTCAATAAAGTTTAGTGAAAACTATGCTAAAATTTGTTTCCAGTTTCTAATCGCGAACTAAATATTTTGATTTTTTTGCTGTGTTTTTTGCAGCTGGGATAATTATGCAAATACATTAAAAAGAGAATTATAAAGCTCTTTCAATGTTAAAATTATGATATAACGCATTACGCTTTATGCAAAATGTTATTGAAAATGGCTAATAAGGTTACATATAAGTACTCTGTGCTGCACTTTTTTCTTAGGGGTTCTTTAAGTAACCTGCTTTAAAACAGCAGATATTTCTGTGACAATATATTTACGTAGAATTTCTTTTTTGTCATCTATTTTTAAAAGTCAAAGGTCGTGATCAGCTAGTATTTTTATTCCAAAATATTTACTGTCTGCTTCTATTGAATCCTATCGGTGACGTCATAAAGAGGAATCATTGTTGGCTTGCTTAATTTGATCGTTAAATGGTCCCTCTGGAGCGTACTTTTTTCTTCATTCTTCGCAACGTCCGGCATATTAACTCCCTTATATTTTAAACGCGCGGTATTTCTAAAGTATTTGGATATATTTGGTGTAATCAATGAATAATATAGAACGTTGGTAAATAGCTAGCAGTAGTCTAAAAGTTTAAAATATTATCAGATCGGCCTTTTTACCATAATGATGTAAATTAGAGAATGTTTACACTAAAATGACGAATTTAGAAATTTTAGTAACTTGATTTTATGTGGACATAAAATTTAACAATGTATTTAAAATGTATATAACTACATACAATGAGATATTTTTTGTAAACGTATCTCAAAATAAACTCAAAATGTCTACTCCAATTATGATGATATCTACTAGCTTTGTGGCTTAGATAATACAATACTGTGAGGGTAGTTACCCTTAAGAATAGAGAATATTGAAAAAAAAATCATGTGGTTATTGTTTAAACAATTTGATCTAATTTACTTTTTATTTTCACGTTATTTAAAGTTTTATTAACAAATATTATGTCTTTTATCACTTGATTCTAAGTCATCAGAACAACCCTGTACGATATACATACTTCCAACAGAACTTGATATTTCCCGGACTCATTTTTAGATCTAATTTCTGATTCTTTTTTCTGACTTAAGTTTAGAAAAAAGTATCAGAAAATAGATTGTTACTGTTATTTCGACCTCTTTGTATTTTATTTTTTACATGGACTTTCCATTGTTAACTAATTAAATTTGACATTATTTCACTGGAACGAATTATTCACACTGGTTCTGAGTTTATATAACTTATTATTATTCATCGTGGCGACATACCGATGTTTGATGAAAATAATTTTTATCAATAAATATTTTTGTCCAATATAGTAAACGGTACGGATATAGAGACTCGTTTGACAGCGTATAACAAAATAAAATAAGAATTTCTGAATAGAACAGAACGGGAAACAAATTTTAGTAGATTTGATACGAATAGACACTCGAATTTACGTTAGTTGGTTTAAAGTAAAATGTGAATGTTTTGTACGATTTGAACGCACACCGTTTCCTAAGAGCCTATATCGTTGATATTCCTAATAATTTTTGTCTATAATTTTATGTACCTGTATTTTTCGTAAATTTCAATTTGCATTTCTTAATTTGTTTTCCGTTTTATTATTAGTTTTCTGAAATTGTCTTGTATGCAAGAAAATAAAAAGTATGTAATAATATTTCCCAGTTAAAGTAGGTTTTATAATATTTCTTAATGAAATATGTTTTTTAACTATTTTTTGTGTAAAAACCGCAAATAAAATAAAATAAATCTAGTAAATTGAAATAGACGCTCGACATAGCGGACGATATTTCTCCTAATTTTGTAAAACTTCACCATAAAGGTAACTCCAGAAATTTAGAGCTAACCTCATGCTCACATATATTATGAACACAAATATGTATTTGTCTTTCTTTTTCGTTGAATCTGAGGGACGGTGGTATGGCGAGGCATGTAAGATGGGCATGTAAATGCCAATGAGGCATGTAAATGCCACTTGAACAAATAAGTTCTAACCAAAAAAATATATTTCAATTAAGCCAAATAAAATCTATCTAGCTTTAAACAAATGACTGTTACCTGATTAAAAAGACAAACAATGTATTAGTTCTAATTATTGGCTAAATCAAAAACTAGTACAAATAACCAAAACAATGATGAAATTCCTAATTATACACAATATGTTTGAATGTCAATATTTCTCTCACTAAAAAATTATCGCCACCATTCATGTAAATCAATTTACATCAACTAACCTGGGAACTTCCAACACCTGGTAGGCCTTGTGAATCCCAAAGATTCCTTCAAGTAAGGAACTTCAATCTTCTACGCCTGGTGAATCTTAATCTGCATAGATAGATTGTCTTGGAACGACTATACTCCCCGCTGGATGAATTGTGCTTACCGACCAATTCAATTAGACCCCTCTTTGTTTCAAATCCAATTATTCAATTCATATTAATTCTGTCAATGTATCGGAATGAAATTAATTCTGATTATCGCTTAGTTATTTATTTCTTCTACGAACAAGAATTTACAATGGATATTTTAGCCTATACAAAACGCATAAAAGGACAAAGGCCTTTAAATTCGTAATTATCTTACCGTCGTAATATTTATCGAAGAATATTTTCATAGAATTTGTATTTCTTTCAAGCCAAGAGAGCTTGTAGAAAGCTGTCTGGAGAACTCACAGAAGAATTTCCATTACAAGATATTAATTAATTTTCAAAGATTGGGAGAACTCGCAGAAAACTATCCCGAGGACACAGAAACTGAACTAAAATTATATAAAAGAAATTATATTTGTAAAACCGGTTAGAAATATCTAATACCATGCGCATTAGTAACTGTTCAAAAAGAAATTAAAGATCACGACAACAGAATAATAAAAAAATAACATGCTAATTTTAAATCGAAATAGGATAAAATTCTATTTCTTCGAGAAATTTTTACACAATACAACAAATCGCTTTATATTTTTTAAAGGTACAATTCAAACATTTGTATATAATGCCATGTTTTAGAATAAATTACATAACATAGTCTATAAAGTTATATATATATATATATATATATATATATATATATATATATATATATATATATATTATTGTCATGCTTAACCAAACGGATTGATGTGATTTTTTACAAGAGTAGCGGACCAATCTTGGACCAATTTTCTGGTATATGCAGCCTATGTTATTTAGGCTGTATATCCCAGGTAATCTTAATTCTTTGGAAAAATTCTTGTTTCGAACTATAACAATACACAAAGGTAATAACAAACCAACGTAGCAACGGAGCAACGGGTCGATGTGATTTATTCAAATGCTGTATAAAAATATAAAGGGGCAAGAAAATAATTCTCTGTAATTCCTAAGTTACATGAAAATATTTTCACTATCTTTGTTATTTTTATTATAAATTAACAAAATAAAGACTTGGTATTTAATATTTCTTAATAACTCTAAACGGTTCTGTACTTTTAATTTTGACATATATAATTTGTAACTATAACCACGCGAGCAAAGCCTCGGGCGAAAGCTAATAAATTAAGATATAAATTGCAATTATTTGAAAATAAATACTTCAGCTGTCTGAGATATTTTTCTCGTAATGCAAAAACAAATAGCGTTCTATGATTTGATCAAACGAATTTGAAATATTAACCAGTGTTATCAAGAAATACACTTTTATGCAGCAATTCAATGTCTCTAATCAAATTCAAATAACTACACGTATAATAAAGTTCAAAATAGATTGAGTTTTATAGTGGGTAGGCACAAAATCAGGTTTAATATGTCTTTTAATAACGCTACTTAAAGATTTCGTCTCCAATTCCCACAGGATGAACACAGATTTTATTCACACTTAAACTTTCTTGGGGCTACAGTAATCAAGTTAATTTAACTGTGGAAGTAATACACCAGTAAATATTCATTTAATTTTCTGTTCGCCTGTTTTGCCCCTTTTTTGTAGATATAAGCTATTTATTTAATTCCACTCTAAGGAATGTATTGTAATATCTTTGGAAATTCTTATACATCTTATTTTTTTGCAGTAAATGTATGCTGATGAAGAAGACAATAGATTCCAACGATTTCTAGAAATAAAAGCGATCAAATTTTAGTGTTCATTTTTACATGTTTTCTCTTATGGTGATTAAGAACTTTTTAATATCGATGATCTATATTATAACAAAAATAGCAGAGTAATAAAATTTGCAACGATTAATTCGGGTAACTAATTTAATGCTGCAATATTTTTTGGTATTTAATTTCAAAACAAATTTGAGATATATGGACAATTATTTAAAAAAAATAAAAATGTTGCGTGCGATATCAGATATCCATATTTTCGTATTTTTTATATACCCGCATAGGTCTGCACGAGAAATTGTTGAAAATTATTTACCATAAAAAAAATAAAACGCGAGTCAGGTCCGCGTTAGGCGTATGATACAATGCGTATGATATTTAAAATCGTATTCCTTTTGACACAGCTGTCTATGCCACTAAAAAAACAGTTCTTTTACCATACACTATATTAAGAGTAATTTGATATAACGTTCTGTTACTGACTTTCCAAAGTGATTAGTGCAGATAATTTATTACACCTTTTTTTCGTTTTAAGACATAGAAACTTAAATATAAAAATAAATAATGGAAACGTAATGAAAAACGCCTACGAAAGTAGATTTAATGATTGCGCTTAGTTTATACGACAAGTAAAATTTCTAATTCACTAGTTATGTTGATTCATATTTAAATTCGTTTTGCAAAAATATTATATGAATTTATCTATATTCGAAAACGATACTTTACTGTAAAATTTTTAAATAAGTACTCGTTCTTTCTTTATTTTAAACATTTCAATACGCTTCTTATTCGGTGGTTATTTGAAATCAGTTCAACATTTTTGTAAAAAAGTTTTATTGTTCCATTTTTAGTGCCTATGGTATTACCTAAAATGTTACAAACATACGATAAATCTAATATCTATTATGTCTTTATTAAAATAGAAACAGGCGTTCTCAAAAATTTTCATTCAAATCTACAAATATGCTGTATGTATACACTCACGGTTATATTCATACCTATGGATATGTAAATGACATTTCCTGTTTTGAATTTGCCGTATCCAGTGCTTCAAGCCTATAAATTCTGTAGATACTACCTATCTGCCTACTAATATCCTAATTACTTCACACTTTTGTATATATCTGTACAAACGTGCTTACTAAACAGCTAATATTGTTGCTATAAATCTTTGTACCAACCAACTAATATGCACCGGTATATATTCATCTCCTACATATAAACATTTAGTCATTTCAGGTATTTGTTTTTATCTGTGCTTAATTATTTATCTACCAACGTCCTTATGACATCTTAGTGGTTTCATGCCTTTGTATTTAACCGTTGTATATTTACCTAGCTACTTAAATCCTTATTATATTTTTTTGTTTAAAAAGAATTAAACGAGCCCGAACTCGATGATTTTGAACTCCTCATTAGTAAATATTTCCTATCACCATCTCAGTTTCTATCACCGTACCGATAGCAAAGTAATTGCTAAAGGGCAGTTTTATGGAACCGTTAGTTCTTTCAAAATATTTGTGACGTTTATTAAATTGTGATCATTTGACCTATATAATCCAATTCCATCACGACACTTGTGCTGTTCAATGTTTAATAATTCTAGGACATGTTTTCAGTTTCGATTATTAAATTCTATCCAATTTTTTGTAACACTACACCTCGACCAAGCAAGGAGATAAATTATTCAGTTTGATTAATTTAGGAAGTATGAGTTAAAGTACATAAGACAGGCTGTTCAATGACAGATTGTATGCTTGATACCCATAATAATAATTTGAAAGCAGCAGGTCCTTGAGTCTCACGATATAATCATGCAGTACTCCCGCAATACGTGGACCAAGGAGTTGAAACCGGGAGTTATATGGTAGAGTCCATCCTTGGAACCCAAAGTACTAATTTATTAGCAGCATCACAAAATAATTATTCCTAAAGTCTCTCATTTTTTACTGACAATACCTCTGCAGCGCCAGGACTGAGGCGTTGGTACTCATAATTTAATGAGAAGAGTGTCTGTCTGAGACCCACAATATTAATAAAAAAATAGCAGATAGTCAATATTGCCGTTTTAGGCACAAAGTACCCCTACAGCACCAATATTGAGAAGTTGTAATCCGGAACACAATGACACAAATCTCTGCTTGAGACCCAAAAAACAATTTAAAAATTGCATATTTTCAATTCCACTGTATAGGCGAACATAATACGTGCAACAACAGACTTAAACAGATGGAATCTAGTGCTCTGTTATCAAGTAACTGCTTAAGACACACAACACTAATTTAAATATATCAGATCCCATTCTTTAGATCGTTAGTAGCATTGCAATGTCAAGATTTATGGATCGAAGGTTGAAGTTGTACTGTGTACGCCCGTAATTACTTATTTATGTAATTTGTTATTTTTCTTATTACGTCAAAAATAGTCAAACGATTACAAACTCGATAAGTTTGCTCCTCATTCTTGAAATGTTCCTGTAACCTCTTTCCGTCTTCCTCACTATATCCTGACTTAGGTAAAAACCAAATTTATGTAGCCCCTAGTCGTGTCTTATCATATTATCGTTAAAAGTATAACATGAAACTGGAACACGGCATTTGTACTATTCAGTATTGAGAAATTCTGTGGTATATTTGCAAGTGCGACAATAAAATTCTAATAAAATTTTCATGAAATCATACTGAAAGTATACATTTCCAAATAAAAAAAGAGTCATCTAAATTGGTTCATTAATATCGGAAGTTTGAGGTCAGATACACAAAAATACAGTCGAACTGAATATCTTCTTCTTCTTTGATGTAAGTCAAAAATTGACATTATGGTTAATAAAAGTTGAGGGGTTTTATTAAATTTTGAAGTGTTACTTAATTGTCTTAATGTTAATTTTTAAAAATCATCCGTATTCTATTTTACCTTATTATATCTAACATCTTTTATTTTCTGTTTTTCATGTTGTTCATTGGTTTCTTCGCTTTTTTTTTAAATTTTTAATTTGAAAGATTACTTAGCCTTTTTGATAAATATTATTACTATATATATGTAAATAGGTATAGGATAAGGATATATATATATATATATATATATATATATATATATATATATATATATATATATAAACATACGTACATGCATAAACAAATTACTTCAAGACTGAGTGCCAATATCTTAACAATAAAATCATTAGCGAATATTGCTACTACTAATTACATGAGTACAGTTTGAAACACCAAAAATAATATTTTTGACTGAAATTTAAAAAAAAATATTCCAAGCATAGAATGAATAACGAGAATAGAACATGAAAGTATATAAAAGAAAATAAGGTAATCGAAAATAAGAACAAAACTTTAGGAACAATTTTATTATAATAGCAAGGTAAATCGGAATGGATATCATAAGAGTGATTTGTGTCAGATCAGTCTTTAAATGTTTTTTACTTGCTGGTCTCAAAATCTAAACTAACTTGTCAAATGTTAGTTTATACCATAAGTGCATCAACATTTTCTGAACAACATGTTTGAAGGATATATGTTCAATTTTGTTTAATTAATAAAGTCGTGATACTAAAATATCATTTAAAATAATATGGTTTACTTTTGCTATTAATATTTTTTATTGTGTTGTGTTTTCACACAAGGATATATGAAAACATTTTTATAATCCAATTAACACGTAGAGAATACTGACTACTTAGTATTGAGAGTACTTTCTTGCATGTAAATAGGTTCATAACTAATAAATTCGGAAAAACCTATATACTGTACATTTTTTTTCCAAATTTATCTTTAATATTCACACATTTATTCAATATTCACTTTTTACTGCAGTTTTGTTATAGTACAAATACGGTATTTTAAAGAGAGGATATCATAATATTTACGTGGTATAAAACAACGTAAACTACGTTCAAAGAAAAAGAAAAACTAATATTTCTGAAAGTAAATAATTAGAGTATTTACAAATTTAAGAAAGTGAATTATAATTGAAGAGGTTGTTGGAATTTTCCACTTCTAAGGAATGTAATATAAGGTGTGAGTTCCAAAATCATTGTATATTTGAAACTGGTTTTATTTCTAGAAAACTCATAAATAAAGTTTACCTCTTTCGGAAATAAAACTGAAAAAAGTAATTGGTCTCTCTTCATTGTCCTTCGAAACATCCGTTTATATTTTATTCAATACAAAAAAAACCTTTAGAAATGTCGCTATCTTCCTAGAAAACCTAACAATCTATTGCCTAAAGACAGATGGTATAATGTAACCAAATACTACTTGCGAAAAATAAAGTAGATTCAATATTGCTCGAGAATCAAACAAAAAATAAGGATAACAAAAGCAACAGTTCTTGGAATCATTTTACCCTGGGCGAGTCGAAGGCCGATCCGTTTGACTTTCCGTTTCCGCTTAAACGTAATGACTAGCGCATTGTTACGAAATACCTACGCTTCACGTATACTTCATATCAAAATATCTACGTGCAAGCATCCAAATTTTCGTTTCCAAAGTTTTAGGGAAAACGGCTAAGTAAAAGTATAAATATAATTTTAAATCAAATTGTATTTTTTTTATTATTAAATATTAAACAAATATTTGCCCGAAATGGACTAACGTAAGTTGTTTTGTGGTGTGAATATATACGACAATAGCTTTATTAACAGAATAAAGAAACATGAATGTAACGTGGAAGAGATCTAAGATGTGAAAATTAATAACATTATTCTGATATTCTTTGATAATGTGCGAAGTTAGTGTTTAAAAAAATACAAGAAGATAGAAGATATATTTAAAAAAGAGATATAAAACTTGGAAATCCCAGAAAAAATGTTTTGAAAATTTAAATATATTGTAAATAGTTTTACATGTGGTATGTAATTCATAGGGGCGAAAATTATTTCTAGAGAAAGTCACAAAACAAAATAGCTAACGTACTTAAATGTTGTGTCTCGATAGAATAAGTGAGGTCAAGTATTTATTTGTAGAAGAAAAATTATATAAAAGGTAGAAATTAATATAAACCTTAATTTGCGTTACTGATACAGATGTATCTTTAACATTTTATGTATTTATTATTTGTAGTTTCAAAAAAGTTTTAAAATATAGTCATAGTTATACAATAGAAAAAATAAAAAATTATGGACATTTCGTGTCTATCATTTTTTAACCCAATTCGCGATATATAACTGTGAAGGAAGATATAGTAAATTCAAAATTTTCGAAAAGAACGAATGGCTGTAATTGTTGATTAACCACGGTATTTAAGAAATTTAATAATTCCATACCCGTTTTCCATTTATTATATAACTAATGGTTGTTAAGTTTTTCGACATACGAGCCCAGAAATACTTATGATTAAGTGTTAAGAAAGCGCAAAAATATAAAAAACATTTTTGTATCTTCATATCCGCATACGGATGTTGACAATTAGCGGAACTATAAATAAATCATGAAATTTTTGAAAAAAATTGATATTAACCAAAAATTAAAACTTGTGCCAATAATGAAGAATGCTAAAGCAGAGCAAAATATTTATAATGATTTATTTGTATGAAAGATGCATGTAAAAGAAATCAAATATCTATCGATTATTGTTTGATTGAAAAAATTATGTAAAATTTTAAAAGTCACTTCTTATACAAGTAGACAAAACACAAAATGTAATATAAATTATTCGATTTTTCTACAAATTTTGCAATATATAAACGGAAATTGATAAAAATAATGAAAAATGCTAAAAAAATGAGTTTCACCGCATCTTATTTCCATTTAAGTTTCAAGTGCAAAGATAGTTGAAGTGACCACCTAAATTAAAGATTCGATAAACCAAAAAGTCACTCTTTACTTATTGAATTGTGGTGCAATATTCAATGGCGTAATTAACATAAACAGATATTTCTAAAAGAAAGATTTGTCATCAAAAAAAATTTCCCACTTCTTAGCTTTTTTTTAATTTACGTCACCCAGTTTGGCTCTTAATGTTACAAAAATATGCTGGAATAGACTAGAAATAAAAAGTGAAAATATTACTTATACAAGAGTTAAAATATTATATCACTTCATTAACTAAACTAAATTGATGACAATACTTTAACTGTTTAATCTTGTATGTTTTTATAGCAGAAAAAATCAAATTTTTATGCAAACATTTTGGAGGTTAACAAAATTATTTTTGAAAATCTGTTAAGGAAAAATATTCATTTATAATTTTGATGGTATATTTTCTCTATATAATCCATTAATATTAAAAATGTCATGTTACCTACGTTTGTAGTTGTGTTACTGAATATTTATATGAATCATATAAAGATTTATAAGAATTTAAAAATTTCAACTATGAATATTTTCAACTGTGAAAATCATAAGTAAATCACGAACCTATTGAACCTAAACGTAAAAGCGACATTCATTCGCAGACATGGCCAGATGATGTCGCTGGTTTAAAAGAAATTGGTTTTTTACCACAAACTTAACTGTGGGTTAATTGAAACTGGGAATATTAAAGTTTTACTCATCCGTCATTCGTCACACCAGTGTTCAATGGGAATTTATTACATAATCTCATCATAATTTTACTCTTCTTTGGTCACATATTATAACATAAATGAACAATACTATGTAACAGTTTGTTGGCGACTCAAATTCCATTATTATTTTGAAAGCTTAATAATAAAGTTTTTATTTAATTAGAACCGCATCAAATATTATAAATAATTTTCGTAACAAAGCTTTCAGCTCAGGCGCATGTAGGAGACGTGTTAACGACAGGTTTTAGATACATTTGTTTAAATAGGTACACGGGTATTTTGATTTCTTGTTATAATAAAATCTCTCTATTTAATGAATTTACTCACACGAGGAAAGTCTGTATTATATATTTATAATTAAGTATGCTATTGAATGTGGCTTAGTATTTAGATTTAATAGTATTAATCATTTTAACATAATACAAATATTTTTTTTTCTTTTCTTGGATATAGGATTTCTGAATGCAAAAATTAGAAACATTATTAAAGGATATTGGAAGAATTTAAAAATGTTTTTAATATGTCACTTAAGTAAAAAAAAATCAATTATAAGACAAACTTTAAGACAAACTTGTACAATTATGGTTACGTAATCTTTTATGGTACACTCGCAACCTTAGTGTTGACAGCGTTCGTGCAAACTGTTATTATATTCTCCTCGTCAGAGCATAAGATACAATAAATTATGGAAAAAAGTTTTATTACATTTTTATGTATTTTAAACTTAAACATTTATATCGGTGTTTTTCGCTTCAAAAATATTTTGATTATATTCTAAATTTAAATAGACAAATTATGTTTTTATGATAAAAAACTTATCCTAATATATTGCTAGCAATTTTGTTCACAGAATAGTGATAACTGTTAATTTTTTTAACAAACCAATATTCATGATTATCATCAGTTTTTTCAAAAAACAAATTAATATGTTAAATTTAACATATAGGTTATATTTTTCGGTGTTTAAGAATTACTGAAAATAAATGCGATGCGGGTGATTTAGACATAAAATTAATACTAGTTTGCTAATTCTCAATGACTGCTTAGAAGTGCACAAATTGTAGTTAAGTATTTTGCAAATTATAACTGAAAATTTAAATTATGTATGTATATTTATGTATAATTTCGTTCCGTCCAATTATTCTACTAGATGAGTTACGCAAATTCCTCTAATTCGACTTGTATTAGCAAGTATATTATAAAGATTTATTTATTACTGATAAGTATAAAACCATAGAAACGACAATAGATATATGAACGACCGAACGTACATGACGAAATTTTAAAGTCTTCTTTTTTCAATGCGGAATCCCAGAAAGGAATTTAAAACTTTTTATAAAGTTTGATGATAATATTAATTTAATATCAAAGTAAAAGCTGGAAAACTTCCATTGAGCTGAAAGGCTGTTCACTGCAATTGACTTTTGGAGACACGTTTTACAATGTCCTCGATTCTCTATAATTCTAACCTGACGCACATCATGCCAAGTACTCTGTACTGACATTACTCCAAAGCTTGATGAACCTGCTGACTAGTACAATGACGCAAGAAAGGTACGATGCGCGAAATATTGATTTAAATGTCGTTGAGCATACACACAATGCCATTAGGAACAATAATGCGCGCATCGCTGACAACCATTTGGTTTTATTAGATTTAATGTTCTCTACGACTTTCTGAATTTCCACTCCAAAAACCAGCAGATACTCACTGAACCTATCAACTGAAGGCGCAATTCCTCTAAATGTATATATATTTAAAAAAACATTTTACGAAACTAATATGGTGGAAATATAAATAATATCAAACCATAAAATTTAGTGCATAATCTTGTCCAAGGTTTTCCCTGTAATAAATAATGTTTTGACATAAATGTATTTGATCAACGATTATCATAAATTAATTAAAAAATTATATACCAAGGAAAAATATTAATGTTTGCAATAAAATTAATTTTGTCTTTGACATTCTCGTCAATATTTAAACATATTTTTATCAGCGACAAATTTCACACATGTTTTTGTAATGGCAATAAATATAAGGCCTATTAATAAAAAAATGGACACAATTTTTTTTTCATTCTTATTATATAGAAGCAAGGAACAGAGCGATGTGGATTAAAGCCTGACAGAACTGTCACCAAAATGAGGAAGCTGCATACGCGCAGTGTGGCAGTGATTTTCCAGTATATCTACACAAAAATATTTCTGGCGACTCACCGAAAGTTATTCACCAATTTTAACTAGAAACAATGAGTACCATCCACAGGCTAATAGATGTAGTTCGAATTGATACAGATTAGTAATTCTTCATTGTTTATAGGACATAGGTTTAATTTTTAGTGATATAAATCAAGGGCGAATCGGACTTCCGCGCAAGAACACGTATCGTTTATTTTATTCTACATAGCACTATTAAATAAAAATGGCTGTAGTAAATTTGATGGTCCCTTGAGATTGCATAAACAAAAATATATATGTATATACATACATATCCCCATACTCCGTTGTAATTCGTTCTCATCCAGTATTTCTCTAAAAAAGGTATTTCCTCCTTTGCTTTCATTGGCCTACTCTAGTTTCTTTTTTTTTTTGTTGTTGTTAGTTTTTCAAAGCAACTGTGGTAGGCAGTATATTTAGGGAAAATTAAATTTTCGCACCTCCATTCTTCGTTGCAAGAGTTCATGTTTTTAGCATATTAAAGGCAGTTTTATTTTTAGTGTACGTTTTAAGTACAAAAGTACCTCAAAACAAAAAGGCAGAATCTTAATAAGATTATCGTAGTATCAACCCGCCTGTCACAGTTTTTTAGAAGCTTTTGGCACAGACTTGGAACTGGGCGCTGCATTTTTTTTAAATTTCATGTAAAATCTGAAAATGTTAACAAATATTATGTCCACTTTCCTATCTCCGGAAATGCTAAATGTCAAGCTATAAAAAAGCAATATTACTAGAAATTTCCCTCAATTTCACCAAATATTATAATGAAAAATATATTGGTAATGAAAGTAAATAGAAATAACTCTGGGGAAAGTAATATGTTCGTAGTAATATTTGCACATAGCGGCGTGTGTTCGGAATTCTCATAGCCCAAATTCTACTCGCATTTCACTGATATTATTTAAAGTTAACTCGATCTATAATCATCAGTTAACTAGTTCTATATCAATAAATAGACAAATAAATCTTCCCACTTACATTTAAAAAACCCGCCCATTACAGCTTTGCCCATGCGTAGAAGGGAACATGGCTGCATTTTTTAATTGTTTTTTTATGGAAACAATCAATTATTTTTAAATTTATTAAAGTGATTCTAGCGATACAAACTGCACGATTCAATCTAATAAAACATACAATCTGTAATATTGGTAATAGATATATGTTTTTTTCTCCTTTTATATCAATATAACTCAGAAATAATATATGGAATGGAGGTATTGTTTTTGTATGAAATAATTATACGTGATATTCAATCTACACGAATGCAACCGTAAAAGTGAATACAGATATTAACTTGCACAGATTGATTGTTTTACAATTTTTATTCTCTGTGTACTTAATTAGAATGAAGGGGAAATTTAATGGTCGACTTGCGGAAAGTTTTGTTTTGTTTGTTTTGTTCATTTAATGGTTTGATAGTATCTTTGCATTATATTGCAACTTAAGTCTAACTTTTTGTATTTTAGTGATCCTATACGTTTTGTTTATACTTTTTCTATTAATATTGTGATTTATAAATATAATAAATTTGTGTTTTCCTATATTCGTTTACTGATTTAATTAAGGGAAGTTCAAAGTTTATTTAAACAACACTTTCCAGCCTTTGTAGAACATACATACTTTGAGGCGATTACCTAAAAACACATTAATAATGAAAACATTATTTTTCATTAACTATCATTCATTTGTTCCTGTTGATTAATAACTACTAACTTAGTAACTATATACATTAATATTTTCTTTGATATAAAAAGTAATTTTTATATGGATTATTTTCATTTATTTATTTAAAAACTGTATACATAATGGGTAAGATAAGGAACCCTATAGCCTAGAAATTATACTGAAATAATAAACAAAATTATTTTAATTTATTTAAAACACAGATTCAAAAATTAAGAGTAACTCGAAAGTTTATCACATGTTTATATTTTTGAACATTTGAACTTTCTTTTCACATGTTTATATATTTGTTTCTAATCAAATTCTTATTTGTAATTCAACACCATTTTTCTATTAAAATAAATTTTTTTGTATAGTGAAAAATGTTTGCGTCATTTTATTTTATTTTATTTTTAAATTGACAAATTTTGTTGCGTTAAGAAGAAGATTATTTTACATATTGCATAAGAAAAAATCTTTTACTTCAAAGAACATGAAAACAATTTTAAGATCCTTACTAAATATAGTAAATAAAAATAGATATGTTATAATTATGTCACTTCAAAATGTACCGTCATATAAATATGACACTGGGAATATGTGTTTACAATTTGACGTGAACATATGTAATTTAATTTATAATGTAAATTTAAAACTTTAACTGCTAATGAATTTACTATACTAAATATATTCATAAAGGGGGTAGTTACAATATAAAATGTTTTATTTGTTTAAATTGATCAGCGGTTCTGGCACCGACTTCAAAAATAAGAAACTTGGTTATTTATTGCAAAAAAGTAGGTACCTATTTAGAGTCAATATTTTTTTTATTTTAGTACCTACCTTTTTTGAAGTCGGTTTTTAAAATATATTTTATTTTAAAAATTTAAGTGATTAATATAATAATATTAATAATCATGATTATTTTCTTAGAATATTGGATAATTATTAAAATTCACGGGCAAAAGCTAGTATATTGGTGGTAAAAGCTATTATAGTCTCCTCTTTGTCTAAAATTTATTATCAACAATACATAGAAATGAAGCGATAGGAGTAGCTATCAATGGTTAGCTGTTTAGCCGTTAAGAAGTTAGGTTCTCCATTTCCAAAGTCCAACATCAGATTTGAAAATTAAAAACTGGGAATTGAGGAGTCCCGTTCTCCATATCCGAAATCCAATAGCAGATTTTGCAAAGCAATAACTAAGTAACAACTAACCAGTATCATATATATTGAATCACGATCAATTTACGACCATTCGTTAAGGAGTTACATTATTCAGCTTTAGAACTCATCATCACTCACTGGCCTGGTCGATGGTGCAGTTATTTTGGAAAGAAAAACTTCCAGTAATAAATATATTGAATTACATTGGATTTACTACCATCCGATAAGAAGTTCCATTGTTCATCTCCAGAACACATCACCAGACTCTGATATGATCTATAGTGTAGTTATTTGGCAAACTAACAACTGCCTGTAGCAAATATCTTGAATCACTTTCAATTTACTACCATCCGTTAGGGATTTCCAATGTTCATATCCAGAACTTATCTTCAGACCTTGACCTGTGTAGCTATGTTGCCAAATAACAACTACCTACAGCAAATATTTTGAATCGTTGTTAATTTAACGCCATTCGTCAAGGAGTTCCATTGATTATTTCCAGACTTCATCGACAGATCATCATCATATTTATATAGAACCACACCTATAACACCCTTTTTCAAATAAAGAAAGAATCATCAAAATCACTCAATTGGTAAAGAATTATGGCTGTATATAAAAAAAAAGATTCCGACGAATTGAGAACGTCCTTCTTTTTTGAAGTCGGTTAATAAATCAAAACTTTTGTGTGAATTAAAAGATCGACCAAGGAAAGTAAAACTATCCTGATTTGGTTTTATTTCAGAAGGAAAAAAATATGCGTCTTTTTAATTTGATAAATCTGTGTCTATATATTTTTTTATTATTTAAAGGTAATTTTCGAGATTGCAGAATATATTCAATATATCAAAGATTCTTGTGATGAGGATTTGAGTGAGATCAAAGTTGCTATATTACCTCCAGACGAAGTTGATGAAATAACTGACACTGAAGAGGGTTCTACAGATTATATGGGAGTTTTGCTGGTGTCAGATGAAGTTGGTCAAGTGAATTTTTTATGTACGATGGATAACGTTGCGAAAAGTGCTCCCATTCAATCCGCTCGAACAAACAAGATAATTACTCGGAGTAAGTGCAATCCAATTTATTTTGAAATACAAAGTTTGTCTAATACTCCTAAACAATACTTGAAAAATATGATTAGGGACTTAAAAAGAAAATCAACGCTAGAGGAAGTTGAAAATTGTTACGCCAAAGTTATAAAAATGATTAAGATTTTAATTTAACCGTAGAGGAGTTAAAAGTTTTTATTTAAATTTTGTTTTTCCTTTCCAATCACCACTTGCTTCAAAGCAATCTTTATTGGTGTAGAGATGATTACGTACACATACCATTCGTCGAGAAAACCATGTTAAAAAATCGTTTTGATATAATAAAATCATGATTGCATTTCAATGACAACTCGAGAATTGATAACAAGACAAATAAACCTAGTCCGGGGTCTTCGAAAATTCTTTTGCAATCTGTCAGGTTTGATATATTGAGTCATTACGTCATGAAAAGAGACAAATAAAGGCGTTGCCAAAAACAAGGTCGTAAAAAAATTTTTTTTATGAAAAATGCGGAAAATCCTTTTGCAGCGATTGTTTTACACCGTATCATATAAAAGAAGCTTTTATAATGATATTTTTAAAAAGTTTGAGAAAATAGTTTTAAAATAATAATGATTATCTTACATTTGTCATCTTTTTTAAAATTTTCTGATCGTATATCCTCATTGTCATAGTTATAGGACAGATTCTAACAGCAACAATATATATATATATATATATATATATATATATATATATATAAATATATATATATATACATATACATATATATATATATATATATATACTTACACATTTTTTTTTAATTTTTGTTAACGATATTTTTGTTTTTAATTGAAATTAATTCTTGAAAAATTTCATGCAGAAATTGCCTGTTTATATTTGATATTACGCGCACACATAGTGTAATTGCATTATTTATTGAAATATTTTATAGCGTGATATAAATAATTTACCAAATTACGTTAAACGATTTATATCTCTTGTAAGCAGTTCAAGGTTTAAAGGGAAACAGGGTTTTCATTCGAGAATTAACGGTATTATAATTAAGTGTCATAATTACCTACTTCATTGCTATTATGACACTCATACAAATAAATATTACTGGACTTTAGAATACATTAGGATGTCACTAATTACCCGTTACGTAATTTGCAACATATTTTATGAGAGCAATATTTTCTCAAAAAATTTAACAAATTTTGTACAAATAATATAACGTCATTAATATACTTGACCTTTAAATAATGGGTTACAGATTTATGATAGCGGTTTATCATGTTAAAATAATTAAATTTCACCTACAGAAACGTGCAAGACGAGACACAATTTCCTCAAAATATAGTACGTATTTTTCAACTAAGCTTTAGAAACTCACACGTAAATCCGAAAATCTTCAGGCAATTAAGAGCGTGATACGAAAACCCCAATATAATCAGGATTTAGTTACGTGACGTAAATGCGACACTATGTGTAACAGAGATTTTTCCTCGAAATGAAAATAAAATAAACCGATTAATATTATCGTACTCTTTAAAAATCGATTAAAGCTTTTCTTGGTGATCAGTTGTCGGAGATTTTTCTTTGCAATTCTTTATTTGAACTCGTTCGTTTTTGTTAACCCGGTTTAGTCGGCTTTTTAAAAATAAAATATCTTAAAAACCTGAATTCAAAAAAGGTAGGTACTAAAAAGTAAAATATTACTAACTCAAAATAGGTAACTATTTATTTGCAGTAAATAACTAAGTTACTTTTTTTGTATTCGGTTCTAGCGCTGTCGACCACCTTAAACAAATTTATAATTTAATTTAAAATGTAAATTTTAAACTTTAATTTCTAATGTGCTTACACAATACTAAATAGATTCGTAAAGGGCGTATTTATAATATAAAAATTTACATTTGTTTAAGTTGATCGGCGGAGCTGGCACCGACTTCAATAATAAGTAACTTAGTTATTTATTGCAAATAATTATTTTGAGTTAATTATTTTTTACTTTTAGCCCTATACCTTTTTTGAAGTCGGTTTTTAAAAGATATTTTTATTTAAAAATTTTAGTTATTAATATATTAATATAAATTTTCACAATTATTTCCTTTCTTAGAATATGGGACATCTATTAAAAAAATTAAGATATAAAAAACAAAAAGCAAAAGCTAATATATAGATATTGTCCCGTTTGTCTAAAGTTATTTATCAACAATACATAGAAACGAAGCGATAGTAGTAGCCGCCAACGTTTATCTGTTAGCCGTTGAGGAGTTCGAGTCTCCATATCCGAAGTCCAATATCAGATTTTGCAAATTAGAAACAACCATTTGAGGAGTTTCGTTCTCTATATTCAAAATCCAATATCAGATTTTGCAAAGAAATAATTAAAGAAACAACTGACCAGTAGCATATATATTTCAAAGAGAATTATCGAAATCGGTTTACCCGATAAAGAATTATTGCTAAACATACACAGAAAAAAAGATTCCGACGAATTGAGAACCTTTTACTTTTTTGAAGTCGGTTATTTTAATCCATTTAAACAATAGGTACTTCTACTATTTTTTTTTAATTACTAGTTTGATTGGATAAAGGATAAATAAGGCTTAGTATTTCTATTAATTAAAACCTATCTCTTTGCGTATTACGATATGCATATTTAATTAATTATTTTATTTATTTTCTTCAAATCGGCGGAAAAAAGCTTTCGGAGTTTTGATTCCTAATAACAGGATTATGAAAATTTAGGACCAAGAAAACTTATTTCGTAAAAGATACAGTATTTACACAGTTGTCACTTAATATGGACGAACACAATTTTAAAAATTTGTTTTTGATAAAGCGAATCGAAATATAATTTAACAATGTCGATATGCTTTTGCCATTTCAAGAGCTACTGATTGACAAGCCTTTAATGACAGTTTGCCAGACAGAAAATTAAAGGATCTTTTCGAGATATTTTCTTCCACTTTTCGGAAACAGTATTATTGCCGCATCAAAATTGTTTCTACTGCAAAGAAAAGTGGAAGTATATAAGTAACCAATGTTTTCTATCTACTGTTCATGTAAGTAAAATACATGTCTTCAATTTAAAGAAATATTCATTTTCTTTAATAGGTAATAGTGAGCGTGCTATGCTGTCGTATTGAGGTTATTTTTGTGAAATTTTGCAGTTGTTGTTGCAGTTTTTGTATAACTTTATCGAGTGGAATAAATTTACGCTGTGACATGAATATATGATTTCGTATTGACATCAACAACTGTGGATGAATCGTTCAAGAGTCTTTAAATTCTTAAGGCTGCTATTTAATATTTATTTGAATTTAATCTTATGCATAAAACAGTCTTTTTTTTATTTTTAATTATCGATATGTCCATTAAATGATAATATCGATGTATTAATTAACATTTGGAAGGACAAAATTCTATATAGAATTTATGATCGATGTGGGTAAAATATATTTAATTCGTCTTTGTTTTGCTTTCACACTTTCCAATTTGTTTGGTTGGTTTATTATTTTAGAAAAAAACTGTTTCATTTATTGTATTAGTTTTGCGGATTCAATTGTATGCATTTAGTGGAATTTTCATACTTCATTTAGATACCGTTGTTGTTTAATTCATATTAAATCTGTTTGCCTTCTTTAATTTCTTAGTTCAATTGATCATTTGTTTGTTAGATTTAATAATCGTGTAGTAATAATGAAAAAGCTAAGTTAGTATTAATATATAGATGGACAAAATATTGTCTGTATTCATTGATAACTTATTTCTTGATATTCTCTTATATGATCATATCTATTATAAGGTTAAGGAATATAATAATAACATAATTAGAGTGTATATTATATTTCTTATTATATTCAAACAATTTAAAAATTAAAATTAGTTCTGTGAATATGTGAATATAAAATCTAAATAGGTTTAGAATTCAATGGGTAAAATTATATTCTCGAATTACCATTACATATTTAGATACAAGTCTGAGTGATTTTGTAAACATCGAAAAAAATGGTCCTGTCTTTAGGTTTTTAAATTTAAGCCTTTATTTTTATTGATATAACACTTTTTTTTTAATATGTAATCTAAATTAATATAAGATATATGTATAATACTTCCGATGTTATTTTGAAAAATAATTTGTTTTGATTAACAAATAATTAAAAAAACGAATATATTTGGCGTTAATTTTGTAGAAATTCATTACTTGCAATTAAATAAAACTATGTGATGTAGTATTATTTCCACTTTATTTAATCTCTTTACTACGAAGTAAGTTTCATTGTATATACCATCTTCAGGTGGGCAACTAGCAAAATTAATTCTTAGGAACTTCAAACAGCATTTATATATTCCAAAAAACAATGGCAGAAGCCGGGTTTTCGCTGATTTTCCCACTGCTTACATTAGTGAATTTATTGTAGGGGAGCAGTGTAGTCTTTATCATATTTTGGAAAGTTATACAATACACAAGTATTTTAGTGAGGGTAATACATTAAATTGATGTTATTCTGTGACCTAATGTAAAAGTTTCGGTGTATGTGGTTAAATATAATATATATCATTCTCAATAATATATTTATACAATAACATGTTTATCTGATAGTTGGAACGAGATTATACAACTAATTATTAATATATATATATATATATATATATATATATATACATATCTCCTATTTTTTGTTTTGTTGTGTGATGTGTCTTCTTAGATGTGTAGCCGGACTGGAACAAACTGAAGGGTACTGCAAAATCAATTTTATTGAACTATATTATATCTAGAATATATGAAGTATGGTTGATGATATTTTATTGAGTTTTTCATTTAATATATTAACGTTTGTGACTCTTTTATGTCTGTTTATTTGTAATGTTTCTAGGATATTTAGTTTGTTGCCTTTTATATTTATTTGTTATTTGCTACTGTTAGTTGTTACTTTGCCAAATAACTACACTTTGTAAAACATCTTATTGAAAGTAACCGCCACCCTTAGACCGACAATGCTCAAGAGACACCAAAGTTAATATATTAAAATAACAACTAAATACCATATCGTCACATATACCTAATATCTTCTGGATTTAATATAGTTAGAAAATATTGGTATTGCAGTACACTTAAAATTATTTGTTGTGTACCCTTATTACAACCATCAGATACCATTGCTATTGTGTAAATATATTATTGAGAATAATCCATTTAATTTTATTTCATACACCGGAATATTTGCATTGTATAACCTCATAGATTAACATTAATTTAATCTATTACGCTCACTAAAATACTTGTATATTGTATAACTTTTGAATATATAATAAAAACTACACCGCTCCCTTATAATAAACTCGCTAACGTAAGCAGTGGTAAAACCAAACCCGGTTTCTGTTATTGTTTTGTTTAGTATATAAATGCTGTTGCAAGTCTGTAAGAGTTAATCTTTGCTAATTGTCTGCCTGTTGATGTTGTAATACAACATCAACAGTTAATCTTTGCTAATTGTCTGCCTGTAGATGTTGTAATACAACGACTAGGTCCTAGGTCGTGGCGAAGAATTTAAACAGAGTAGAAATGACACTACTTCACGCAGTTTCATTAAATTGTGATTACAAATAATTAAGTTATACTTTTAGTTTACATATTTTAAATTGTTAGCGATTTAAATATCTGTTTGGATAATTCTATTGGATAACAAAGATGCTGAATGCGCTGTTTATAAATGTAATGAACGAAATAGTTAACTAAGTGATTATTAATATTCAAATGAAGAAACTTGTTCCGATATGTTGAATTCAATTCTCGGTAGAGTGAGTATTAAGTGATCGACTAAATTTTCTGGTTAAATATCATAAAAATTTGTTTAATAGTTGTATTCTTAAACAGATATTGAACTCGTTTTCCAATATTTATAAATTTGTTTAAAAATGTCATCTTCACTATGCACAATTTAGTAATAACTAAAAACCAAATCTATGATGTCAAAATTCAGGCGCCAAAATAAATACGTAGGAGTATCGTTATAAACCGAGAGGTAATATCAAAATTGAACATGGAGATTGAGTGAGATGGAAAGTAATACAATTTTAGTGCTGGTCCTTTTAAAAGAATTAAAAGATAAGTGTAAACAGCGAATTTTAGAAAAAAATAGACTACACGATGCGCTTCATTACCCGTTAATTGTTATGAAAATAGAAAATGGATACGATTTTGGTGTTTGTCGAGTCGATCCAAGAACACTCTAATAATATTGCTGCCGCTTCATAACACAACAAAACTATTTCAGCCATTTGTACCGTTTTATATAATATGTAATATCGTAATGTATCAACTTATATCACAGTAGTTTCCACAAGAAACCGTAGGATTTAGTAAATTGAGAGGCATTCTGATAAATGTATTCCTGAAAATTTGACACTTAAAAATATTCATACAAAAAGATAATTGGCCAAAATGAAAAGAATTAGAGAAACAGATTATCATTTTTAAAAAAATCTGATATTTCTTGGATAAAAAATAACAAACCATTCAGCGATTAAAGTCAATAGAGCGCAATTTGTAGTAATGATAGAAAAGAAAAAAGCTGTCTTCATAAATGGGCATATATTATATTATTTTAAGTAAAGTAATGAAACTTAATGACTTTTTAGAATTGATTACAAACAATTATCGATACGGCTTGCTTTTTGTAATGCCATTGACCAAATTAATTATAAATGAACTGTAGACTGACATTAACAATGGCTCTGCTGTTGATACAATGTATTTGTTTGACTCTTACTCCGTTTTACATGAATTTTTTCCATGATCCTACAGAGAATGTCAGTTTCAAGGGACAAACATTTATGGGACACACGTAGAAGAAGGATACAACGAGACACAATCTATCTTTGTTTCATCTCGATAGTTTAAAGATTTGCAAAGAAATAATATTTACAAGCTAATGTGAAAAAGAACCTGATTTTTCTTAAAAAAATACGAGATATCTCATTTACGTGATTGACGATTTAAATAAAACTTTTAACAAACTTGTTTTTTTTTAATTTTCTCTCTGTAACAATATCATTTTTATTCTTGTGATAGCTAGACCCAACATTGTATGGACTTCTGCTAGTCTTCTTTTAAAAGGTCATCAATAATAATACCACCAGTAATTTTTTTTAAATTCATATATCCTATATGTTTGAAAGAGCAAGTTATAAGGTAAGATAAAATAGTTCTAGATACACTGTCAGAAATGTCCAAAAAATATGTTTTCTTTATTTTCCCTCTCTCTCACTCTAACTTTTGAAACTACTAAATTCAAAATTAAGAAAAACGGCATTACTAGAAGTTTCCCTAAAGCTTACGGGGAAGCTGCAACAATGATTTGAACTTTTATAGTTTCTGAGATATTTTTATGCCGTACTAATACAATTTTTTTGAGATTTTCACATCAAAATCAAATAAAAGCTTTTTAAAATATGAGTTAAAAAATACCTAATTTAGTTTTTAATATATATATATATTTAAAAGATTTCTCAAAATATCTCTTCCCGTGCAAAGTATAAATAAATGAAAGATATTTGAGAAATTATTACGATTTAGTCAACATTCGCAAAATGTTTGATGTTGCCATAACTAAGACATTTGTATAGGTACTGTCCTTAGAACGATATTCACCATTTTAATTGTTCTAATACTTAAAAATATTACACATTTAAGACAACAAACTTAACATTATATTATATATAGCAATATAGTACAAAATAATTCTATGAAACGCCAAAAGTTTAGAGAGCTATATTGAAAAATATCAAGGCACTGCGTTCGATTTTAGTCGCAATTACGATGATAGCGTGGCATATACGTGGTGTACATGAGTTTGGCATACGTGGTTTACATTGCCATACGTGGGCATATAGTACGTGAAGAAATATAATTAATCTCCTGACTATATGTCTTTGGATAAGAATTGTGTCCCTTGCAAACATATTAATAATGAATGTCGCAAATAATTATGCCAGCTGTCCGTTCGGATTAATTAGGATTTGTTAGTCTTACGTACATTCATATATGGCCACTTCTATACAATTGTTACGTTTCGTGTCTGTGCACAAAATAAACTAATATTTTAGTTTCACCATACGTACATATCCGAATGATGATTAAAATTTGTTGCCTCGTAAAATTCATAAACACAAATTGGCATTTTTATCTGATAAACTGATGATTTTAGGGAATTCGAACGAAAATACGATATTATAATTATAATTTTAACTATCAAGGCATATTGACCATAAAAATGTGGATTACATTTCTTCTTTTTCTAATATCAACTGAAGTGTTTTTCTTTCGGATTGTTCAAACAGTATATAAATTAATATGGGTATGTCAATTTGAAATCAGTGTTTAATTATTTGTAAAAGATTTTAAGAAGAGTACAGGTTATATTTTTTGCAGCCATTGACATACACTTAATACCTTTTTAAACTACTTTTACAAAATTATAAATACAGATATATGTTTTCTTTTCAGAATAATATTTCAATTATTATATTGTTTTCCACTTAGTAAACTATGCTGCTCATAATGCGTTTACTTTTTACAAGACTATTAAAATGCGTCATAACGAATCACTACGAATGCACTATGATATATATAAATACAATCAGGACTGCGTTTCCCGGTTTTAGCGTAGAGTAATTCAGTATGATATGGCCTGTTCGATGAAACGACGAATCGAAAAATTTTACATGTTTTACTCTAGATGTCGTGAGCGAGATTGGTAAGCGATTGCTACTCGAACGTGTACGTTTTTAAAGGCTGTACATATTTTTAAAGTTCGACGATTCTATTTACATCAGATTTTCTTTAGTACGTTGATTTTTGATGTCTTATTTTTAATATTTTTAAAACTTGTTACTTTTTACTGCTTTTTCGTTGAATACAATAACTTGTCGATGGCATAACCTCAAATCGAATAACAAATTCGTAAGTGGCATTGCATTTATATTTCAAGTTATACTTTCCAGATTATGCTTACATATTTGATAATCTTACAAATAACAGAGAAATTGAAGAGGATTTAAGGATGCTTAAGAATTCTACAACTAAACGCATTCGAGAAGAACTCTCGCCAACAATGCCTTCAACATCAAGATCTAATAAGGATGCTCACAAAAAGACACCGTAAAAATACACACCTTCAAAATATCAGAAAAAATTAAATTTGATTGAATTAACGATTGAATTAGCCAGTCAAAATTTCGGTCCTGAAGATAATATATATGATTGCGTGGGATGCAGGGAATATTACAAGAAAAGTGAAAAAGTATAAGATTAGCTGCAACGTATTTTTTGTAAATTATTGCTGCATGAAAATTGCACTCCGTCCAACAATTCTTGTAATCCTTGTAGCGAGAAAATGAAGAAACAAGAAATGGAAAAGAAAAACTTACAAGATAAAAGAGTGACAAAAAAGGCAAAGGGAGAGAAAATATGACCCAGAAGTTAAATGACCATTTTATCCTTACATGAGTGGCCAACTTATAAAGGATATTAGCATTAAAATCCATCTAATGTTTTTGAACATTTTAAATGTCTAACATTAAGAATAATTTACGGAAATATATGAAACGCCTGCTAATTTCGCCAAAAAATGGAGGGTTGTCCATTTTTACCATATAAAGTTTCACAAGTGATGTCTTTAAAATAATGGTATTATACTTATATTTATAAATTTTTTTCTAGTGAACCTTTCTGAAGTTATTGTTTTGATTATGTTATATACATAATCAAAACATTAACTTTTATAACACTCTGGGTATAATATAATGAATTTTATAAATTGTCGTCAGATGATCGAATATAAATTTGTGCAAGCCATATTTTAACTGTAAAGTTCGATTGTTGGAAAATTCTCTCTCGAAATTTAATGAACTATATCTCTATATTTTTGTTAATATATCTTATCGGGAACGAATATCCTTCTTGGTATTTCACTTCATGCATATCATAACTTAAGAACCTTCTGTCCTTTTCACAATCTAAACTTTTCACATCATCAATGTACTTTGGAATGGTCTTTCTAATTTCTGTATCTTTTTCTATTCTTTACTCCATTATTAAAAGTACAATCATGTACGTACATTCCGTGGTATTCTAATTGTTGTATTTCTGTTAACGTATTCATAATTTTCTTTACGAAACCTTTATGCTAAACTCTTTCTGTGTGAACAACATTACTCCTGTTAGATATACATTTTCACCGTTTTGAATCAATTTTTTTATTTATAAAATATTCAATATTCACACTTTTATTTTTTTGGAATATTGCAAAAATGTATTATTTTACATACGGTTTGAAACTACACTTAAATATAATAGAAAAACATTACTATAATAAAGGCAGCTGTAGCTCAGTACAACTATTGAAGTTATTAAAAAAGGGCCTTTTTGTTATAAATTGCTAAAATTATACCAGTTTTTTTCCCTGTTAAGAAAATATCAATAGTTTATATAAATATTTCGGTGGTCTGAAATATTCCGTTTTGAGATTTCGAATTCTTTTGATTTTAATTCCTAACAAACATTTTTCGCCTTTTTCGCCGTGTCATCATATTTTATGTCATTTCGTTAATTATGAGTGTCACTCAATCGTTGTTATAGAAATTTAGTTAAAAATTTAGTTTAAGATAACAGTTTATTGACAAAATAAATGAAGAATGAATGTATTCGATGCAGGTCCTCCGTGTTGCGTGTGATAAAATTGGCTGCAGCATATCAGGACGTTATTGACTTTTAAGTTATTGGTCATGAAATTTATTGGAAAATTACATCTCGTCTATATTAGTTAAAGGTCGACCCTTAAGTGATTATTGACAGATGCATGTCTTTTCGAGTATTTTTAGAATATGTCTAATCATAATCCTTTTATTCGAAATTCGAGTTTTTTTACAAAATAATAAAACGCTCCCTTTTATTTACATGAAAAACGAGATATACAAAAAACAAACCCCTTTCACAAATAATTATGGATATTTAACGGCTATTTTATATTCTCCTATAACATAATTTTACCTCCTTATTGATTTCTTAGTCCATTCGTTAAATAAAACTCACCAATTCAAAGTAGCTAATTGTTTTCTGTAACTATTTTATTTACATAGAAATTGAACATCAGTGTCCCAAAAATACATAAATTAAAGTTGTTATTAAACTATCCAAATAATACAAAACTAATGCTGTCTACGGTCTCCTTGCAATTTTTCCATTCTTCCTTTTCTAAATATTTTCACGAAATTAAAAGCTTTTAGGCAATAGCATATTTCATGATAACGTTTAGCATACACGTTATTTATTACTCCATGTTATACCATTTACATACTTAGTCTCAGTAGTATTGAGCTTTTTAATTAAACTGTTCCTTAAAATACTTTTCTACTTTATAATAAAAACGAGTGGCTTTCACTTTCTCCAAAAATAATTTCATAAATCAATTATTTCAGCAGGCCAACCGATTGTCAATCGTTATTCAACGCATGTACACATCTCGCGCTTCTCATAATGCTCACTTTGGTTTACTTATTCTGTAAAATTTTCTGCGCATTTCGGTAGGTTATCGTCAAAGGTTCGTTTTTATCCGAAATACGTTTATTGTTACATGAATTAAAACTTATGAGCAGTTAATTAGTTTATCACCTAACCTTAACACATGGAAGGATATCAAGTGTATCTCAACGTAAAAATAAGATATTTTGTCTTGGCAAATTTTTATATCTTATTCCATATTTCCTTGTAAATCCGAAATTGGATACTCCAGCTTAGTTTACGCAATTACGTATTCAAAGTAATACTGAAATATTAACTTTAAAATTTATTACCTACATTTCATTTAAAATGTTAATATCTTTATGTATTACATTCATCATTTACTTCAATAAAACATTTTCAAATGTAGGTGTAACTTGGAAAATGAATAGAAAATCACTATCATATCACATGAGATTCTGATTGAATTTGACTGTCAAACTATTTGTTTATCAATAATAAGTGAAGAAAGAAAATTCTATGAGGAAATGGAGAAAATATATCTTTTGTTATTACTTATTAAGTGCATACCCAATATTTATTCAATGCATTTTAATTTAAAGAAAATAAAATATTTTCTTAAGATGTTTGAAATCAAATATCCTTCTGCGGATAACGTGGTTAAATATTTTTGTTCGCTTATCCAAATGACAAGAACTTAAATAGGTAACTTTAATAGATAAATTTAAATTCACATATTTGTGGTTTCAGTTCTTAGTTTCTGTCTGTCCTAATTTACTTATTCAACACTAACAGTATACATTTAAATAGAGGTATGAATTTATTCAGTAATATAAACAGCAGCTGGAATAATTAAAATAAATACGATAAACTAACAGTTACCTACGAAATTCAGCATACGCGTCCAATTCCCTAAATAAATAAACACGAGCCAACATAAACATGGACTAGACTATTGGCCGTGCGTTGAATGATAATTGACAATTGGCAGGGCAGTCGATCTAATTTATTAATTACGTGATATTTGGGACAATGGAAGAATATTTCTGTAATGTAAAATTGTTAAAAACCTGCAAATTATATTAGAATGCAGACGCATATATTTGTGACAATTTCTGTTAAGGAATTCGATCGTTTTAGACGATTTAGGCTGCTTGGAACTCTTCCTTTATCTGTAAATATTTCAGGCTTACATTTTGTTATATACTAAGTATTGAGATAATCCTCTCAAATAATGAAATAGTTTTACTTTCTCGTATTATCATTCTTAGTCTGACGATGAATTTTATTTATATTATATCTATAATTAGCTTTTAAATTAAGAAACAAGATATATATTATATCTTGTTTCCTAATTTAAAAGCTAATTATTTTCGCAAAAGGATGAAATAATGGAACAAGCCTTCCTCTTTAAATGAATAAATGAGGAAAATAAATTTCTTTCCTGTATGAACATTAAGATATTGTTAAAAATATCTAATACACATAGTGTTATAGAATAATTTAATTCAAATGAAAAACATTTACTAAAGCAACATTTGATACACTTTGTGTAGAAAAATTAATGTATAATTTCATATAGAACAACATGACGCAATTGTATCAAAATATTGCTTCAGTGTATGTTTTTGAATTTATATTAGACTTTTCAAAAAGCAATAAACATTATAAAAAGTCTGTAATCTACTTTCCTGTAATAAGGTTAAGATGCTACTCATAAAATCTGGTGTTTGTCTTTATACCCATATCTGATTGCAGCAAGCCTAGGAAGGTTGCTTATCAGTCGATATTTGAGTGTGTGTACATGTGTGTGTGTGTGTGTGTTTGTATATATATATATATATATATATATATATATATATATATATATATATATATATATGTATTGTGTAAATGTAATGAAAGATAATATAAAATATTTATAAACTCGCCACTAGAGTATCGCTTAGAACTTAGCTTTGCGTTATTAGTTAAAGATGTAATTTAATATTTAGTTTCTTTACCTTATATTTTTAGTGAGTATTCCGTAAATCAAAAAAAGAAATGGTTTGTTCCACCAAAGGCCCTGTATACACATGAAAAATTTATGAAAGATCATTGGAAAAATATATTTTACGAAAATTTTGAATATTTGTAAATATTTAGGTGAAATAATTTTTTTATTTATATCATGAAGGGCATCGATGAAAGAGTTTTAAAAAATATGTTTAAAAATTTGGACATAAGACATATAGTACCAACGAAGGAGTAAAAACCATTTTTTCATTTTTAATATTAGTTAAAATTTCTATTTTTATTTCTTTTGTTTTAGTTATTACACAAACACTTTTGGCAAACTCACTGGCACATGACGAGAATCTACTCGCTGTTTCTTTTTTATGAAAGACTGAGTAGCTTACATGCGTTTTAAAAAGAAAATCGGAAAAATCCGTTCAATAATAGCAAAAGATTCTGAAGCTATTGAGACGAACAAACAATAAACGCAATGAAAGATTAAGCCCCTCATAATTTTTTAAATTTAATGAAACACATTTTCTGCCTTTTTTTCGATTCAGGTTTAACACTCTTAACATGACATTTACTATTAATTAATTGATATAATATTTCTTTAATTTATTAACTCTAATAAATTCAATGCTTATAGTTAAATACTTTCTTTGTATTATGTCCTTAAATTATTGAAATTCTCATTTGAAACTCATCTACAAAACGTTAATATTTGATCTCTCGGCGATCCAGTTTGTTTTTTTTCTCGAGTCCAGTTTCATATATATGTAAGATGCGTTCCATATTTTTTTCCTGAATAGTACAAACCTTCTAAATATTCAGTTATTTATCTAAGTGTATAATATATTTTATGCGTTTGCTCGAAACTCAAAACACTTTGATTCAGCACATGTAATTGACTGAAAGGATTAAGTTTATTAACGCCTTTAAAGTATTTTTAAATATTTAGTAGACAAGTATTAGTAGACAATGCATTTAAAAAATAGTTTTTACCTTACTATAGTAATCAAAGTGACCAACATGAGTAATTTCTTGCTATTCACCTAAAGAAATATTGTAGTAATCTCAATTTTTTTATTTTATTATACCACATAGTTTATTATATATATAAGGATATATATAGACATATATATATATATATATATATATATATATATATATATATATATATATATATATATATATATTTATAAATATATATATATATAAATACATATACATATATATATATATATATATATATATATACATATATATAGATATACATATACTGATGGTGTTGGGGATTATTTCCCAGTGAAACCGACTTAATTTTTTGATGGAAATACCATTTATTTTTTCTGCGCACACTCTTTATTACTATTATTGTGCTTTCAAAATATAAGCAGTGTGACTTACCAAAAATACTACGAAGTACACCTTCTGTCTCCTGTCACTGAGTTATCTTCGAATGTACACATATAATAAATGTGAAATGTTTTAATAATGTATTGTTTTGCAATTTGTCAATTAAATAAATTAATGTCCATTAAAAAATAATAATTTAAAATACAATTCGTTTAAATGTCAATATTTCAAGTAGTCATAACAGGTATTTTATTCTCTGATTAAAACATTCTCGTTGAGATCAAACCCCTAATTATTTTTCCTGAAAACTAGAGTGACTAACAATTTTATGAATTGCACCTTTCTAATATAATTTGTGCACTATAAATAAACTGTACTTTGAAAAGTATTAAATTGAGAATGATTTCCTTTTAGGAAATGAAACACACAACAGGAAAGGAAGATTTAAAAACAAATCGCATCCAATGTAGATTAGGAATTATTATATTTTGAGCTTTGTTGTCGCTAAATACATTTTGATTAACAAAATTTTCAAAATTTTGATGAATTAATTAGTAAATTTGCTTCCTTAGGCTGTTATTTAATGGTATCCCATTGTTTTGAAATACTCTCAATATCAGAAGGGTGAAAAGCTTTGTAAGCTTTTATATTACAATTAAATTTATAGGTTTTCAGGGTTTTCTTTATGGCTCGACCATATGGAAATAAGAACGAAAATGTAATATTTAGAGATTAAATTTTCTAGTTATAAGATTTGCTTTAAATTTGCTTCAGCTATTATAGCATTAGTTTTATAATTACGAAAATATTATTTATAATTCACATATTATTTTAATTGAGGGTTATGAAGTACTTTCAAGAAATATGATGTATTATATAATTATGACAAAAGCTATCATTAGCGGAGATTTCAGTCCAATGTCAAATAGATATAAGTAACCTGGTATGGCAAAAAGTCATTTTAAAATTAAAATGTATATCTTATGTGTAAAAGGAAAGAATTAAACCGATATTATTTATATATTACATTTTTTGAGAATACTTAAGAGAAGATGTTTACGATATAGTAATTATTAAATGGTAAAATAACAAAGAGAGAACAATATGCACTGTTAAGTGATAAATTCTAGAACAGCCGTGATAGTAATTTTGAAAAGAGCGTTAAAGCAAAATAGCTTTCCGAAATTTCTCAAGAACCGCCATCAAACGCGGTGAGAACCCGTGCAAAATATATTATTAATCATCTGACGGGAGTTAAACAATATGCCAGACATACTAAATCCCCAATAGAATATTTCCAATTATTTTTGGACAATGAAATGATTCAACTTCTTGTCATGAGTACCAACTCATAAATTGACAAGATGAAAGATAACTTTCAGCGACATTGAGATGCACTCCTTACCAATTTTGTGGAAATAAAAGCACTTTTAGACTTATTTCTGGAGTCTTCAGATCTTTTCACTTGAATTTTATTGATTTACGGACACAAAATGGATCAGGCGTAGAAATGTTTCGGCTGACAATACCTTAAAGACCATCTTTCTTTTTCATAAAATATTTATGACTTGATGATACTCCAATCGAGAATTTGATAATTTATCAGCTATTAGAAATCTGTGTACAATTTTAGAAGACAAGTTTTTAGCAGCTTATTTCCTTGATAAGAATTTATTAAAGAATTTATTTCAACTATTGTTGAGCATTTGGTTTATTTGCGTGGTCGTTTCAAAAGAAAAGTTTACATGCCTAATGAGCCAAAAAAATACGGTATAAAACTTTAGGTAACGGTGGATTCAAAAACTTATTACTTACGTAAGCTTGAGGTATATTCTAGTAAACAACCAGAGGGAGAATAATAAGTATCTAATGCTCCAGGAGACATAGCGAAACGTCTAGTTGAACCAATAAAATGCAACGATCGTCATATCACAACTGGCAACTGGAACACTAATATAAAACTTGCCAAGGTCTGACTTATATCTGAATGCAAATTGACTCTAGTTGTTACTCTGAATAAAAGAAAACCCGATGTTCTCTCTGAATTTTTGCCTTTCAAAAATATTCAAGAATTTTCTTAACTTTTCAGATTTTACAATCTAGTTGATTGTATGGTATCTTATGTTCCTAAATAAAACATACTTTCATTTTACTTTCCACCATGCATAATGATAAGGTCTTTCATGAAACAACCGATCGCACTCAGAAACCAGAATTGTTACTCATTATAATCCCACAAAAGTTCGTGTTGATTGCAATTACCAACTTTGTGTTAATTATAAGGTTGCAAGAAGAACAAAAAAATAGGCTTTTGGCTATATTTTATCAACTTATGGACATATCTAGCACCAACGCATTGGCCAGAAACAGTGGGAATACTAATAAGAGTAACACACATCATGCGAAATTTTTTGCCCAAGAAAGAAAGACAAAAAAACCCAACCAACTATAATTAACATAGTAAATTTACTTGTCAATAATATTTTTTGGAATACTGCATTGGGTGCAAACTAGAACAATTTGATTCTGAATCTGATTAATATTTTTTCAATTTTGATCTTGGCTACTCCAAAAATTAGCACATTTAAGAGGGTTTGAAACTTTTCTGATTTTTAATTGTTTAAAGTTTGGTTATTTTTATATGAAAATACTTAAAATAAAGCAATTTAATATTTTTGATGATATATTGTTTTATTAATTTTGACATGCCATTTTTAATCATCTTTTTGGGGTCACTGGTGAACCCATGCCACTATTTATTTGATTTTAATGCGCTTAATTAAGGGTTATAAAAATTTAGCCAATTTTTTTAATAAAAAATTTCATCAACAAATAATTATATACGTCATTGTCGCCAGTTGCTTTAAAGGTACGGAAGTGTTGACTGTATCCAATTTACAATATCATGTAGTAAATTTTGTTATTTTCTAAAAATGTTTTAATATGTTTAATTATCTATGAAGAAATATTAAATTTTTCTTCTTGGAGAAAATCGTTGTTTTAGGAAATTCTTTAAGTATTTTGCCAAGGAATTAACTTAAAATTAAAACGAAACACTCCGATTTCAATATATCATTCAAACATAATTTCAAAATGAGTATGACATATATATCCTATACTACACTAAAAAAAATTGAGTATTTAATTGCTTTAAAAAATTACAATAAATTGGTTCTGTAAATATTCTTAATAAAACTAATAAAGTATCAATAAATATTCTTAGTAAGATAGATTTTAATAAGATTCTATATCCAAAAAAGGAATAAAAAAAATTGGTAGTAAATACCTATAACTCTATCCCGGATGGAATTCGTTTATCACACGAACAAATAAATACAAATGTACATACTCTATTAACCATCCAATCGCAGTCGATCAAATATTTTCATTTCCACTATATAAAGTCATGTTTTTAAAAAATTACTTAAATAAATTAGACTGAAGTAATCTTAAAATTGATTATATAGCTGGTTTTAATTTATGAGAAAATTTAGTCTGACGCGCCCGAAATATTGTAAATTTGTGTTTCTAAAAGAGCTAAGCGAATTTCCCTCGATTGTTAAAATCTTTCAGTCCTCAATTTTTTTGTCATATGTTTGTTTCTTACTTTAAGTTTGAAGAAATATTTAATTTCGTCAAATAATATATTTGAATTAGCTACATATTAGCTATAACGATTTTATTTTGGATAGGTAGTCACATTGCCGTGAATAAATTAACAGCTTCAATCCATGTTTAATAATTCATCGAGATGGCTTCGCACATAATCCCACAATAGCTTTGATAAAAGCTTTCACATTAATGATTTAAATGGGTTTGGCGAGTGATATCACTACCGTTTATTGCCAGTTTGTGTGAAGTCGACAACATAATAATATGGGTGTTAAATGCACAATAAACTACTCTGTACAGTTGAACGCTGTTGAAATATTTATTATTTTCATCAAAATTTATTTAGGTTGTTGCTTCCTTTTTACATTATCAGAGACACCATTAGAAAAAGCAAGTTTATACTTCTTCCACACAATTTAATGTCTTCGTTATCGAATAACGACATATTCAATTGTTTTCATTTTTCAAATTGATTTATGCCCAATGTACAACTTATGCATCCGCTAAATCTTCGTCAAATTTCGGTTCACATTTCGAAGTTTCGGTATCGTCTGAATTGTTTGCGGTTCAAGACCGGCGTTATATTTGTATTTTTAACTCTATTAGGCGATTTGAATATTTCTAGTCGTCTTTCTCATCTTAAATTAAAACTTATTACCTATGTAAACATTTAAGAATGATTTAAAAAAAGTTATACCTCTGATAATATCCCATAATACTTACCTTCCCTCCCCCTTCATTATGATATTCCGTTTCTTCATCCCATGTAATTCGTAGTTTTATATATATATATGTATGCGTGTGTATATAAATGTCAATATGATGATGTATGTGTATATGTGTACATGAATACGTAGGTTCACGTAAATGCTCATTTATAAGTCTTTCATTTTATTTAAATTTTAGTTAATTGCACAATCTATATGGTTTACCACTATACCATTTATTATTTACTAGTATTTTCGCTGGATGTGAGAGGCATGGCTTAACGTATACGGTTAACACTTATTGCGGACTTATGACCACGGGAGTACCGTAGCCTTATGTCCACAATATATGTTAACTCTGTACGTTTAAGCCTATAAATAAATGAAGGAATTAAAATAATCTTTCGTACTCCAGAAAAGAAATGTATAATTTTAGAAAAAACCAAAACATTTTTTTTTAAAAATCAGGAAATTCTTTTTAAAAATTATTGCAAAATATTGAACGGTTATTTAACAAATTTCAATATATTCATTTTATTTTCACAACGTAGTCTTTATTTGGTGTATAACTCAATAACTAGAAATAATTATATGTGTCTTTTAAATACTTTATTTGCTAAATATCTAAATATATAGGTTCAAACAATTAAAGGAATAAATGTAAAAAAATATTATTTAATTAAAAAATGGTTACTTAAGTAGTAATCTGGTTACGTAAGTAATATACATTTAGGAAAAAAATTATTTTTATTTTTATTTCTAATCTTTTATGTCTACTGTAATATTTCGTTCCATAATACCAATAGTCAGACTTTTTCTCAATCGTCTTGGTTTGATTTCGTATCACTTCTTGCAAGATATTTACCACGTAAAACTTGAAAAAAAATTGTATCATGCAAATTGTATTATATATACCTAAATATAACATAATTAATTGATTAGTTTAACATACTTGCCAATTGTCGATTATTATTCAATACATGAACACAAAACTCATCCCTCATAATATATTGGCTTGTTTCTTATTTAATTCGTGAAATTCGATGAGCGGTTACATTTGCCATGGTCAACATTTCGTCATTTAGACATCTTTGTTTCTATTTGAATTAAAACTTAATTTGGTATAATCCACCATGTAAATTTAATGATATACACAAACATAAGAATATCTCGATTGTGTCTCAATGATAAGATAATGTGCTTTATTTTATTTTATTTTCATATTCTCTCTGTTACGCCTTCGTTTTCAAAGTAGAGTTAAACACTCTACTGGAGTTTTAACCCTATTTTGAATAAAAAGTTGCTATCGAAATATTATTTTGGATTATAAATGTGACGGCTTTTATTAAAATTGTTAATTGCTTCAAAATTATAGCTTGCCAGAGAGTAATAAATACATAACATATTATTAAAAATTCACCATACAGATATTAGTCGTTAATATACATATAATGTATATGTATATTAATGTATATTAATATATATATATATATATATATATATATATATATATATATATATATATATATATATATATATATATATATATATTATTATTATTTCAAAACATGACGTCCAGCTTTAATCAAATAAAAGAAAAAGAATGTACATTTATAAATAAGTAACAAAATATTATAATGAATCCTAACTTTATTAATCTTTAAAACACGGAATACTTTCAATTAACACCAGAAATTAATTCGTCATGGTAATCAAAATAAACCAGGTAAATTTTATACAATGATTGTATTGTATAAAATTTACCGGTCCTTCCTTGTCCTATTTTTGAAGGATGAAATTATTGAATGTACTTTACATCTGTATTTTGCTAAAACACTTCTTTTCAATGTATATTTTCAATAAAGTAAAATACGCACAAACCGATTTAAAAAGAAAAAAAATTTCAATCCGCAATTTAAATTTGGGAGCCCTATACCATTTAAGTATACAACCTTCTATATCTTTTACTATTGGGCAGCATTGAAAATATACCTGTAACTCCAGTATTTTTATTTAAGAGCTTAATAGACTGACGGATGAGAAAAATATTGACCATAAGAGAATTTTGCTCAAACCTTAAAGTAAATTAATGTTAAATGTATCGCAAAACGCATTTTGACGGAATAAACTTGTGATTTAATTTTATTTATATGCGTATTAAAATATTGATAAAACTAAAATTGATATTGAAGTATTTGATAAAGTTATCTCACTCCACAGTAATTTACAAAATTATCTTACCTAAAAGGAAACAGTCAAAATTACCGTCATAAAAAATAATTATAGGAATTAAATTCAATTCCTTTTTCCGTTAAGACATAATTTTCTTTAATAAAACTACAAATAAGCAGCCTTTTTTTTAATTATACATGCAGTTGTTAGAAATCACTTTTAATATATAGTAGTGTATAAATGCTAAAAATATCAGTTATGAAACTTTATTAATCATTCTAATGTGTAGCATTATTTTGTTGCAATGAAGTCGAACTTATCACTTCTATGAATAAAACCTCTGATGCGTTGTACATAATAACAACTTTAATAATTTAATTATGGAATATGTTGAACTTACATTACATTTTATTAAATATTTTTAAAGGTTTATTCAAACAGTACTCAGTGTTTGAATAAACATTAAAAAATATTTAATAAAATGTAATGTAAAATATATAAATATACAGAAATGTACTACTATGTTTATGTTGACAATCAGTAATTTCCTGCCTTTTCTTATTCATGTACTTATGATTAAAGATATGTCATTAAATGTAAATATTTATTGATAGAGCAACCCAGTTGGAATAATTCAAGTAAATACGAAACAATGACACTGAACTACGCACTTTGAGCACGTATATCCAATTATACTGAGTAAATAAACACGAGCCAACATTAACAAGAGAATATTTTATGCTCATGCGTTGAATAATAATTGATTGTTGACAGGGTGTTCGACTCAATTAATTAACCATGTGATCCTTGGCAAAACGGAACGTATTTCATTTCATATAATATTATTTTCAAATAATATCAAGTCTTTCAATGTTTCGATAATAAGACATAAATATATAATAATTTTTATTAGGAAATATATTTCTCCCAGCAGATTTATATCGCCATAAATCCTATATGAACTTGCGGTGTGTATATGATGAAAAAAGTAAAAATTGGAATCTCTTCATATTTTTATAAAATAAGTGAGCAGAAAATCGATCCTCTCCACACTTATTTTCATGATACGAATTTCACATCCAAATTTTCTTAATACGAAAGCAAAGTCTGATATTTAATTAAGTGTAGAGGTTTTAAATATAAAGTATAATACAAATAATTTTTGACAAGCAATTAAACCTATAAATTTTTCTTGGAAAAACTTGCTAAACGCTATAATCTCAATGTTTTCAGATTTCCCAAAATTCTAGCTAGATAATTGGAAAGATAGAACTCATCTCTTAACTAATTTTAAATGAAAGCAACTAAATTTGATCACATAAATAATATCATTAAATAACCATTTTAAATTAATTAATTTCTTTTTATCCTTTCTTTTTTTCATTTATTCCCTTAATTGTTTGAACCTATATATAATCACTGATTTCAGTGATGGAAAAATGGCATTCCAATTTTAAGTGTATAAATATATAAATTTTTTTCACCTGCCTTTTTCTACTTCATAAACTTATTTTCCTCAACTAATTTTTTATACACATTTCAACATTCTCTCTCCGAGCAAGGTTATAGTATATTCTTGTATATTATGCTACTAGATTATGTTTTTTTGGAGAAAATCGGGTTTTTGTTGTATGCTAAGAGATAAATACTCTAAGTGGACTTGTTTTGGATATTTTGAATATTTTTAAAATTAAAAGACTTCTGCAAATGTTAATAATATAAAGCAATTCTCTTTAATAGATGAAAAGAAGTCTAAAAGCTGACTCAAGCTTTTCCTATCTTCATACTACTAAAAGAAATTACAGATGAATTACTAAACCTCCTCATTTTTGGAAGTCTGTTAATACAATTTATTGAAAGCAACATGTATTTTATCAATGACAAGAAAAAATATTTGTTCATAGTTTACATAAAATGTTAACATATTTTCATAAAATAACAAATTTACTTTTTTACTTCACAGTACCATAATATTACATAATATACATTTAAATATATGTACATATATATATATATATATATATATATATATACATATATATATATATATATACATATATATATATATATATATATATATGTATATATATATATATATATATATATGTATATATATATATATATATACATTGATAAATCGTTGATGTAATAATAATCCATATTTACATATTTATGTGATACAGGAGGGTTGACTGCTATCTTTTGAAGAAATTTATAATACAAAATCGGTAGACATTACTTAATATTACTTTTCCTTGTTTTTTCTTTCTAAATGGATAGTTTCTTAATGTGTTATTGTGAAATTTGTTGGGTAGCAGTGCCGCTTTACTCTACTGATATAATAAATACGTTAATTGGGTACGAATGCACAAGTTTGGGTAATATCCATGTTTTAAATATAACTTCCGTTCATATTTATATTATTTAAAAAAAAAAAAATGTTTTCCCCATTTCTGTTAAAAAAAAGCTGCTGACATAATTTTCTTGAAGATGTGTCCTATGTGAACACATATCATTCGTAATATACATTTAATCTTTACTCGTAAAACATTCTCCGGACAACAAATACCAAAAGAAATATTGAATATTCATAATCTCGTAAGATAAAATTGATTTTCAATTTCCGGATAGCAGAAGCTCAGCTGGGGTGAATGCTCGGGAACCCTAGGCGAATTAATGACGATAATATATTTTTAAATTCGTCGCATTTGATATATTATTGTATCGAATCAAATATTTTTTTCTGCAAGCAATCCGGAGTTACAAAAAATATTATATAAATCGTGTATGTATACCGTTTCTTTCATATATAATGTAAGTTTTGTATGTGCAAGGACATAATTGTTTTTGTAAAATCTCATAAAAAAGCATATCAATTAAAAATAGTGTAAATGAAAATGATTTGATTCGATCAACTAATTCTAAAATATCTAGCTATAATATTTATTCACTTATTATGCTCATTCACGAACCATAATTTTTAACGAAACCGGTGGGAGAAATTATATTTCGAAAATGGACTATTTATCACTCTCGCTATTCTTATTTTCGCTAATTTTCATTTTAATAACTAGGGCGTCATCAATAAAAAGGTTATTAATTAAAAAGCCGGCAAATAATTGACTGAAATGGCAACTAATTAAAAAATTAAACTAATTTGAATTCTTTGGTAAATACTCTGTGTTCTTTGAGAAATAATTATTGAAAAGCAAAAGTTTTGTAAAAGATAATCTTTATTTAGTCATAGACTCAAGTAGATTTCTTAACGCAATTTTGATTAAAAGTCTTTAAAAGGAAGAAAGACGTTTCAAACAAAGATTAAATTTAGATATATTATAGTTAAAAATATAAAAGCAATTTAAAATTATGTTTGTTAAATTAAAATCAAAACTGTTATTAAATGAGCTCAATTCGTTCCAATTATGTATTTTAAACAGATAACCAGGAAAAACTTGGTCTTTCTAAGTAGTGAAAGTATTTGGCACTGTAATTTTTAGCACGTTATTTAATAATTTATTATTTACTAACTCACAATGGTACATAATGCATTATATTCAAACAAAAACCGACTGATGACCGAATGATGGAGAAAACTTGTATAAAGGATCTCACTACAATATAATTTCTCAAAAAGTCTTTGGGATATGAGAATTAAAAAATATTAATCGTAACATAAACGTAATTTATTTGTTTTGACTGGGATATAAATGATTTTAATGGATATATATCGAATTTCGAAAGAAAAAATTTACTTTGTTATCTTAAATAAAGGTGAAAGTTTTTTGACGTGATAATACGTTTGGTGATCGAAAATAGAAAGTCATATGTCATTGAATTAACGTGCGTAATATTGGCGATAAGAATTTTATAATTAAATTTGTTTTGTTACAAATATAAAATTTCAGATGAGTTAATCGGGTTATATACATTTTGGTAGATATCCAGTAAAACTTATTACTTTTAAGATATTTTGAAATAATTTCTTATTTACCAATCGCACAATTATATTTAGGCATTACACTTAACTACAAACCGTAATGATAAATATTTTATCTGCAGAGAAAATGATGAGTGACAACCTGTATAAATGGTCTCTACATAGTTTTCAATATTACAATGAAAAAATATTTTATCATAATTTAAATATTTGTGAAGTTTTCCATAAATTTTATAAATGGAAAATTAATAACAAAAAATACAAGCTGTTAAGTGATCTGACGGCTATAAGCCATTGAACAATAGTTGTTTGTTAGGTGGATATTAATATTAAAATAAAAGATAGATGATACCAAATAGCAATAAATACCTTGCAGGGTGAAGACTATAGTGTTTAATACATAATTGTCGAACTAAATGACACCATTTTTCAAAATTAAATGAGGCGAAAAGGCTACAAGAGACTTGTACGTTCTGAGGTTTATGTATACAACGGGATTTATCAGAAGAATAATACCGATTCTTTGTACTAAAATTTATGAATTGCAAATCAAAGTAAAAAAGAAGACGATAAATATTTGACATAGTACAGAAAGAGTGCCTAAATATTTATTTGGAGGCTGAGTAATGTGATGACTCATTTATATCAAAGGTACTGAAAGGAAAAGCATTTTCCGAAGTAGGAATCGGTAATATACATATTTTTTTTTAAAAAGCAAGCTACACTAGTACATACAAATCTATAATAAAATATAGGGGGAAACCATTTAAAAGAAAGAGAGAAGAATGAAAATGGAAATAATTCAATCTAAAATAGGTTAAAAATGAAGATAATAAAATTACTTGAAACTTGAATTTAACCATGGAAACTCAAACGTTAATCTATTTCCTTTGTAATATTCAGTCTAAATACAAAATAAAATAGTTTTTGCTATACAGAAAAATGTATTTATTTTGGAGCACGAATACTGAGCATTATGAAATGAATATTAAGAATGCAAGAGTAAATTGGACTAAATGCCATAGTTACCGGTGAATCATAATGTATCACATTTTGTAAAAAGTTTAATACATACCTGTAACAGTATGAATTATGTTATTATAGCAAATCGAATATATGTAACAGTATGAATTATGTTATTGTGGCAAATTGAATATTGCAAGAAAAATAACATTTTGTTTGCGTACTATTGCGAATATACAACTATATTATTTAATAGCAGGTCAAGCGCCTATCACGAAGAGCAAAAGTATATTCTCATGCGAATTTCACTTTATAAACATATTAAGGAAATTACCTAAAAAAATTAAACGTCTTTTGCAGCTTTTTTGCATAGCTTCGAGAATTACGAGGAGCGGAGAGAATAACTACAAACTCTTTTTGAGCCTAATTTATCAATGAATGTGACTTCAAATGAAAAGTAAAAATAATCTAAAAAGCATTAATAACTGGTTTGGATTGATGAGACGAAATAATAAGAGTGCATAGATTTATTACGGAACATTATAAACAATATAAAAGGCGGGATAAACATTAGGTAAGTAAAACTATAGTATAATAAACAAATGTTACAAATAAGCCTCGAGAGAGCACTGCAAGTTGCATAGGTATACTTCTATGCAAAATTTACGATGTTATTATGAAGCTAGTGATTAATGAAGAAATGTAACTTCCATGTGTTTTTCTTATAATCACTATGACTAATATTAACGTTTAATTATATCATGCAGATTTAATTAATTCAAAAATTTGTTACAAAAATAACTTCTCTGATTTCAAACTTTCCCCTTCGTATATGGTCGGTAATATTGAAAGTTTGTAGAATATTAAAAAATTAAAATAGTTTGATCATTTGTGATTTAAGTATTGTTAATCACAAAATTCTCGTTTATTTGCATCGTTTCATTCGAAGAAAACCCATCATCCATGGCCTCTTCATATGCAGCCACCGCTTCTTAGGCATCCGGCAATCGCATTGCTTCTAGTTTATTTTTTATTCTCAGGAATAAATTAACACCTATGGCTTAGGATTAGGTCTGTAAGGAGGATAACCAATGATATTTTTTCTAGACGTAGTAAAACATTCGGTCGTTTGTCTGGCTGAATATAAGAAGAGGTCATCATTATGAAGGAATATTATATTCCAAGGGCATTGTTTTGGAACTAATATAAAAGGCAAAACGTTACTTATTATCAGCGTATGGTAACTGTTTTTGTTTTTCAGTACAACGGTTTCAAAACAATTCGTTCGCCCGAAGAACGAGACGACTACCTTTATTCCAGCACTTTGTCCTTTTTTCAACTTTACACGAAAATCTTCAATAGGAATACACAATGCACAGACTGCCTCTTAGTTTAAGATGCATAATAGCATTAATCGCCCGTCACGATGTCTAATACAGTATTTGAATGACCACTGTGGACTTTTCCGAATATTTCGCGACACCAATCAAAGCGAAGGTGTCTTGCATTCTACCGAGCTTCCTGATGTATAGATGTTCATACAGAATTTTTAGTACTTGGTCTAGATCATTTTTTTTAACAAAAGACTTTTTGTGGGTTGTCAATAAGTTCATTAAATAGTAATGGCATAGTTAATAAAGTTGTACTTATTATAATTAGGCGGACTAAATTATTTCTATATGTTGCGTTTGGCATTTGGTCGACTAGAGCCAAATTGCTTATGTAAATGATTCGACAAATACTAATTTGCCTTAAACATAAAAAAATCTATAACTTTCAAACTTATTACTTTGCTTAATTGTTTCATGAGTCTATTCTTTTAGACTAATTTTTTTTCATATTATGCAGTATTTACTAATATTAAAGTGAATCAAAATATGTATGTTTCTAAAATTAATCAGTAAGTAAATATCTGAAATAATTTTGTTTATGAATACATATATATATATATATATATATATATATATATATATGTGTACATAATTTTTAAATAATAACTACAGATATTACCTAGCCGTTTAAATTATTCCATTGGATATAACCTTTTTTGCTTGTTTTGATTTTGAAATCCCTATATTAATTCATTATTATTATCCTGAAGGAAAAAACTGCATTTTGTCACATGTTGTGAATTACGTGGGTGACAAAAGAATTCTTGGTCTTTTTATTGTCCGTATAAACTGGGATAGGCAGTTTGTATCCAAGAAGTACAATATAGCTTCAATTTATTTATTTTACAAATAATTAAATTACGGACGGAGGTGATTAGAACTTATAAAACTGACATGGAAAGTTGGGAAAACCAATTATTATCACTTTATTCTAAAAATAGTGACAACTTGCGTAGACCAGAACGGAGTCAGAGCGAAGTTGCTTTTACAATGACTGATTAAATGACTGCGCAGATTTTCTTAATTATCCATGAGTTATATATATATATATATATATATATATATATATATATATATATATATACGCACACGCATAAGTATCCTGGGTCGATTCCCGGCCGTTCGTCGAGCGGAGCCGGAATGGTGCTATGGTCGGCTGTAAGGAATTGAACTTGTAGCAATAAGTATATCTTGTATCTGAGTATATCTTCAAAAGGGCATAAAATTGGATTTAAGTAAGCTTCAAGTAAAGTTGTTCTGTTCGTAATTTCGAGGGTATCAGTTTCTGAAATTTAAATGGATGTGGATATATTTTAAAGACCTTTCCGACAATGTTTTCAGAATTATCTTACAAAAAATTTTTAAAACTTGTATTGAAGTGTTAGGTTTACTTCATATACATTTTGGATTAAATTTAAACCACGTGCGGAATAAAAAAATATTCTTTTTACTTCATGCGTGACGTGAATGTAAAATTTTGAAAACACTAATTGGAAAAAATTAATATGCTTTTTAATTATACAGTGTTTCCAGATTCTACGTCAAATTATTTTTTAAAAAAACAGCGAAGTAATTTTCTATAATATCTCCAGGATTGTTATATATTATTCTGGAAAAAATTCTTATAAATAATATAACTTTCTCTTTCATATAACATCTCATACGATGAGTGAAATTAAAAAAAATTATTCAAATATTTTATTTCCTTCTACTAAAATTTCCGTACCTATTTTGATACAGATATTTTTGAATGGTAATATTACAACACAAGCGGTCAGTATGCTTTGTCATTTTGACAAATATTAAGTTCGTACATAGAATAGTTGCTGAGAAAAAGACAGGCAACCACGCGAGTAACCTCATAAAGGTTCCATTTTTCCCCTTTTCTGGTTCGTAGCCTTAAAAAAATGAAAAAAATTAGCACCTTTGTGCGGGATGCGTATAAATATTGCCTTATCTCATTAGCGCTGCAATGGAGTGAAAAACAGAACAAATGGTTTTTTTTATTTCCAATATTAATCTCAGAGTTTCAACGTTTCAGTACGGTATGTTAAATTATATCAATTTTCCTCTCGTTAATTTATATGATTTTCTTTAACGCTTCATGCGTATGGGACAAACGAAAGATAAATTAATGAATAAATGTAATAAGTTTTATAGTTTGAAAATATAAGAAGTTTTATAGTTGAGATAACAATTGTAATAGTAAAATTTGAAAACTTTACTATTACAATTGTTATGTATAATAATATTATATAATTACTTTCGCTGTAATTATATTAAAATATACATCAAAATTTTAAGAAGATTTTTATTTTTTATTTCTAATAATTTTTTTCGGAATTTCTTCATTTCCTTTCTGTTATTATTTACGATAAAGAATATAATGATTAAAGTATTTAGAATAAATTAGTAAAATAATAATACTACTTGTGTGAAAAACACTGCATTGAATGATGTAAATAAACACAAGGAATTGAATGACGTAATTAAAACTCTAAGGAATTATATTACACAACATTATAAATGAGTTTAACCAATTCATTAATTGTTCTTAAATGATCATGGTTGGAGAGAGAATCCGTTAAGATTTGATGATAGAAATTCACGGCATTTCCTGGAGTTTTTTATTTAAATTCCGTCAGTATATTTAGGAATGGTACAAATGATAAATTTAATGAATTTAGTTAATTAATTTTCATTGTGGGACTTAAATAAAGAGTATTTTAATTTTATAAACCTTTTTTCCCGACGCTGTTATTGTTGTTTCTATCAATATATTCACATTATTTGTTAAGTCCATAATTGGATGAGTGTATCATAATAATCTCTGTAATAATCTATCAATTATAATCATAATTTCTGCACAATTTTAAGTGACACTATTATTTGTATTTCTAATTTGTAATAATGTAAAGTCTATCGAAATAAACATATTGACCAAACTTAGTAAAATTTCTCATTAATCGTTAGCGTGAATGATAAAATAAAGAAATAGTAAAGACCATAACGCGATTTTTCAAAGATCATAAATGTTCATGTGGTATCAGAGTCTAAAACTTGTTTAGGTTGAAATTTAAAAATTAAAGTGAGAAGAGTTGCAACAAAACGAGCCCTTGTTAGAATTAATAATTAATCCCTAAATATTATATCAGTCAGAATATCATTTTCATAGAAGCAATAATGAAAAGGGTTATTAATTAAAAGGGTTCAAAAGTACAACATTTTTTAGAGTTACAAAATTATTGCGTGTTAAATTTTAGTTTCAAGTAGATTAAGTTAAAAATAAAGGAAATTATAATATTATTAATTTATGCCTTATTTATTAATTTACAAACATTAACTTTGTTGAATTATTTCCGAATTTCTTTCTAATAGTTATAAAATAACTCTAATCAAAATATGTTTCTTTGGCAAGGTGAAGCTTAAAGTTAGATTTTAGGAAATAGTGATGTTAAAATAATTACTTGAAGTTAACATAAATAATAGGACCAGAATCAAAAGGTGGTATTCATATACAATATGTTGTGAAATGGAAACTAGTACGATGGAAGACTCTTACAAATTATGAATGTGTCCGGACCCTGATATTATATTGTCTTTTAGTATTCTTAGTCTTAGCCATTTTGTCAGAGCTTGAGAAAACAAATGCCCAACGCTTCCGGCCAGCTCATAGTATTTCAATCAGAACAAGCCAGCTCCATAAATTTATTTATTGTATATTAGTGCATTTTTTGAATATTGTTACGAACATTTTCTTTTCACTTTAAATACATGACTGTAAATTAAATGTTTTTATTGAGATTATTAAAGATATATTTAATTAGTGAAAGTGAAAAAAAGTAAATAATGGAATTAAATCAGTCTTTCAATTTCAAATGATTCTCAAGTTTTTTTTTCAAAAACGTTTCTTTTTTTAGTGAACGGACCCTTAAATTGACACACAGTCCGGATCAATACCACGTAAGTCACTACATTCCTCCCCATGGAAATATTTTACGTGTTTTACATGTTCGCATTTTAAAAATAAATTTGTTTTTAATGAAATGTGAGTTAGATGTATATCCTGAGCAACTTATTGAAAGGTTGCAAATGTAACGGAAACATCCTCAGAAAGAAAATGGTACTCAATGGCGAAGTACCTTCCAGTTTTTGTTTTAAGACTAACTGATAAAATCAAAGTCTGCAATAACATATTCTTCAATCTTTATGGAATGTTTCAGTAACTCTATCAGAGCAGGCTGTCAGATTTATTTAATGCTTACAAGTGTTCTGAAGATAACAGAGAATTTTAGGTTAAAAGGAAAACGGTCCCTCTTAATATAGGTCAAAAATAAATGAGCACATTCAATCCAAACTTTGTTAAGAAAAAAATACATTATGCAGGAAAATGCATCTAATATCTTGATGATCGATTCGATATTTAAATTACGCATTCATTGTTTAAGAAGAAGTATTCAGACTGATATAAAGTAGGGGTTTTATTTAAAATCCTCTAAAGAAAAAGAAAACAAATTAAGTTATCAGAAAATGTAAGACGTGCTTTATTAGAGAATTATCGATTCATAAAGACGATTCAAGAAATTTCATAATACAATTTTATGAGTTCAAGATCCTTGTCAAGAAAAAATGAAATAACAGCCATAACATTTGATTTTATATATAATCGACCACTACCATATATACTTACACAACATATTTTTTTCGCCAATTATGGTTTCATTGTTTTGATATAAAAGATCTGAAACATGCAAATTAATATTTTACGTAAATTATGACTGTTTTGCTTACAATCAACTAATATGCATGTTTTTTCTTATCAGAATTATATTAATATCACAACAATAAGGTCAAGTTGCAAATAATGCCCAATTTATTTACGGTGGTCACATATAAATTTGAAATCTTTGCACTTGAGATTAAATTTTTTTAAAAATTGGCAGGCGATGTCCTCATTCTTCGTCTTGTCATGTCTTGTCTTAGATTTATCAAAAATTAAAAGCATTTGAGTTATTACTATTTAATTCAAGACTATAAATAATATGATGCAAATATTTAATTAAAAAATTTAAACGTTTAATGCAGATAAACCAGAATCACATTTACAAAAATTTTCTACAAATTCCTTGCACTGGTTGTTTACCATTTTGTATGTGGTCTGTACTTTCTTCTTAATAAAGATTTGGTCAAAGATTACAGGTTTTGTGGTGAAAAGTAGTTTGTCTACCAACAAGGGACCAAGCGGTGAGCCAGACAACAAAATGAAAAGAATGTCCCGCTGTGTTGTAAATAAACGTTCAAGAGTTTAATCTGAAATGGTTTAAAACCGAATTTTCCAGAAAAAAATCTTCAGTGTAAGCTTTGCTAGTACTATGAAATGACGAAAACACCAATAGTGTAAAAGCGAGATATTATATCTCATTTTCATACTCCTCTTCCAAGTCAGTTTTTAAAAATAGCTATTTAACTGGAGTGCACGCAAAGTTTCCTCTTTGGTTAAATATTTGTTTATATCTATCAGAGAACCTCAGATATTTCTTTACCTCCTTGCCTATTTTTGGCTTTCACACACGTCCAAAATAATTGTAGCCTTGTCTTTTTCCAAATAATTTTACTGATGTTTCGGTAGCAACGTTTCATTTCGTTGGCTTCATTGCTTTTACCGTGATTTAATTAAATGGTCGACTCGTATTTTGTTTTTTCTTTTTTTTTACTGCTGTACTTTTCAAATGTTATGTGTGAATTCTTAAAAGTGATCAATATGTCTCTAAATGTTGAACAAAGACAAAGAAGTATAAGTCTTCCTCGTCATCCGTTCTGAATTTTTCGACATTACACGTCCTTCGGTCAATTTAGATAAAAATTTACATACATAATTCTCCGTATGTCTTAATAACACCTTAACAAAAAATTATGCTTCGATGATAACAATTATAACAAAATGCTATTTCGGTCTTTTTTAACTGTTTAAGCTACCGATTATAAAAGCCTATTTTCTGAATAGAGTAGACGCAGTCAGAAAAATACTTGGAAAAAGAGTTGTACAAAATTATTGCAATAATAGTTTTGATAGATTGAAAATGGAAGGGTTCGGCTCCCAGGTAAATACATTTTAAACCTAGGACATGAAGTTGCTGGATTTAAAGATAGTAAAAATTGGGAAAAATAACTGCACTAACCTTAACCTTCAAATTTATTCACTGAATTGCACTATGCAAACTAATTAAATCACTGAAATAAATCATCGCATGAATAACAAAATAGCAAATAATTGCATATGCATTTTGCCCTTCCTTTATTTACAGATCTCAATGACACGTTACTAGTTAATATTATTGCAAAACCATTCATGAAATGTTTATTCCGCGAGAAAGAGGTTGTTAGTAATTTTTTGAACAAAAGAAAGTTAGGATATAAAACATGTTACTATATATAAATCGTAGAGAGGTAGTACTGCGGATTATCGGATTTGGGATGAACACTTCTCCAGTGTATTTATACTTCGTGGTTCATATATAAAACTGAGGAATATGATGTTCAAGTTAGAAAAAAAATTAAAAGTGAAGTGATAAATTCGCCGAAAATATCATTTTCCGAGTTTATCGGACTATGCCATGTATATTATAACTGCGCAAAATCATGTTATATTACAAGGTATCGCTTCATTATATTTGAAACAATTGTATATGTGAAAGGAGAAAAAGAGATGTCGGTTAGTGTCAAGAGATTACCAGGTTTTCAGGAAAAACATATTCTGGACAGAGTACATATGCAACACGCTAATAATAGAGAGAGAGCTAATAACTCCATTCGCTTCTTCCTAAAATGCTGGGTACAAATATATTCGAGATATAGCATTAAAAACTGTAAATTTTATGATACTTTATGATACTTTAATGATATTTTAAGACAATTGATACTGGTATGCACTACTAAAAGATATCGCGCTCTGTCTATTGTCATTTATACATAATTTGATAACACATTTGTAATATCCATGTTTGTAATTTAGGATGAAGGGAATGGTATTTAACCCTTATGTCAATACCCAGTTGTTGTAACCTTGTTGAATGGCCGGGGTATCCAGATAAACTTATTGTATATTTATTCAACAAAAGGAAAATCCTCTTTTCTCGGGGATCATAATAAGAAAGCCCACTACCCCAAAAACAGTTATTCTATAAAAATTTAAAGGGAAGGGAGAAGAGGAATAGAAAACTCATTACTATTAGTTTGAAATAAGTCTTGAATAATAGTGGACGCTTGAATATTTTCGGAACATTATGGGCTTATTTGGTGTTTGAAATTTCCTTGTTCTAATAAAAGAAGAGTTACAAATATTGAAAAATTTATCAGCAGCTGAATTTTCTAGGTATGTATAAATTTATATGTCGTTTAGCTTGTAATATTTCATGTAATCGATATCCCTTCTTTATTTATCGTAAAATAAATAACTTGACAGATTCACGACTTAAGACAATGTTAGATACTTTATATGACTATGCTACTATATAAATATCATAGTAAAATATAGTATATCCCCAGAAGGGTATGTTCAGAAATATAGGACCAAAATGCAGAAAAATTTGGTAAATAATGTTATTTTTTTTCATTACTGTGAATTCAGTATTTCAAAATGATAAAAAATATTATATTTCTATATTTAGTGGAAGATCGCGAGAGTGAAGCTGAATTAAACAAGGATGTTGATGAATAGGCAGAAAGCATCGCACCTTGTATTGAAACATCACAGTCGACGATAAATTAAATATAAAAGATAAAACTAAAGTCAAAGATAAAACTATTTCTGATAACTAGTGACTAACTGAGTCTACTTAATAGATGTATTCCGCTGGATAAAAAGTTGTTGTAGGTCTCTACAAAAAAAAGGAGAAAGACGCAGAAATCGTATCAAGATTGTGTTAAACTGGTTTGTGATTAACATTCAAGAGCAATAAAATATGTGACAAGAGTAACTCTGATGACATCGAGTTTCAAGGCAAAGCTCTACACTACAATGTAATCGAGACAAATATTTTAGGAGAAACTGATCAGTGAGAAACAAAGTTTTTACCACATATTCCGTTGATTCCAATGATTATTTCTTTTCCAATTCAGGGACTGATTTTTCCATGAAGCGTGTTTTACAATGGCGTAAGTTGACTTAAAGAATTCTTCTTTCTGCCATGATCAGACTTACAGAGAGTACTAGCGTGTAAGTTCACCTTGTATCTGTTTAAAAATTAAATGTAAATTTTGTGAGTGCTTACTGAAAGGAAATGTGTGGTAAATATGCTTTATAAAAATTCAACTTTCTTTTTTAGACAGGTACTGAGGTAGGAGATTATGACAGGAGAACAGATAGAGAGACGGACGAAGGAAGGAGCGTTTCAGTAGGTTTCCTTTTGAATCACAGAATCCTATAAATTTATCATTTACGAGTATAAAAATAACAACAAACGAAAATACGTTTCTTGTTAAGTTTTACATCAGATGTATATATATATATATATATATATATATATATATATATATATATATATATATATATATATATATATATATATATTATACACTTGTAATTAAATTATTATCGGTGTAGTGACACTTAAAGACCAAATAGTAAAAGGAGATATAAAATCCAACGGAAAAAGAGAACAATCGCATAATTTAGTAGTATTGTCACGTAAACGCGTTGTCAACTTTTTATGGCAAGGGCGGATCTAATAATAGACCGAAGGAGATTTACTCGGAATGTTAAAAAAATCAGCTTGCTACCTACAAGGGATAGAGGAACTTTTGTCTGGCCCTTTTCTTTGTTTGACGGAGAAATAACTATAAATTCTTTATCACTAATATCTTTACTTCTCTAATTGAGCTTTACTTTTATTAACCTAGGCTGGTAACTTATAAGAATAATATTATTATAATTTTTTTCTGCGTATTGCAGCGAAATATGATTTGAAATTTTGAAGTATTAAAAAATTCCTACTCTTGTTTGAGGTTTCTTTTTCGGGATAGTATTTTTAAGTGGTCTTTTCTTATGTACTCTTATTTTACGTTTGTTAATGTAAAACAATATTATGAAGGACAGAATTGTAATAAATGAAAATTCTAAAATAGAAAGACAATTTTTTGATTTAAAACATTATACTGAATGGTTAATATGGGATTTAATTATATATGAAAAACTTTATATTAGCTCTTTCAACCAATAGGCGATCAGTGTTGTGGTTACTCTATATAATATAGCTAAATTTTAAAACAGTTTCAAGCTATGTGTAAGTATTATAAATTAAATACACAAAGTCGGAGATTCTTAGTAGTACGCAAAATCAGTATATCGTTTTTAAAATATTTTACAGTGTGTTATATTTTCAGATATGAAAGTTTAGGAATGTTTAATATTTGTATTTCCGTTCGTTTGTGTGTTGACAAATGGTAAAAAGTAATGATGAAAATTAATTGCTTTCTTTATTTATTCATCTTAGGGAGTAGTCTATAATTTGTAATTAAGGAATTGATATGAACGTATATTTATCAAAAATAATAAGATATTTACGGAAAAAAATTATTTAGAAGGGCCAAATGAATAAAATGTTGTCTTTCCATTTTTGAGTTAGTTACTACGCGCATTATGTAAGAACTGCTATCGTAATTGAAATGGAACTCTTAGAAAAATTTATGGTAATTTTGTAAAAATAATTTTGGAAAAGACTAAAATTTATTATTATTGATTTGAATATTGATATTAAATTTTTATTGTCATTAAATAAACACATTATTTTTCTATAACTAAAAATACATTTATCAGGGTATAGCGATATTTTTGTGTTTTCTTTGAAATTAAATATTGGCTTAGTTATGTCAGAATAGTGCTTAATGATATTTTAGTGTACAAAATGTTGTTTCAATGTAAGGTTTTTAAAAAGCATTCTTCGTCATTTTAATCAAATTTTATTTGATTTAAGTTACATTAAATTTAACATGATATTGATTATCTTGATTATTGATATTGGTGTATTTGTTTTATTTACAATAAATATGAGAATTCATTACTCATCTTATATTAAGATATGTGAACACAATTATTTAATACAATTAAAACAGACCGTCTTTAATAAAATTACCGGCTCTTACATACATTTTCTTATCAATACCTCAAAATTTTTCTAAAATTCTTCTTATATAAAACCAAATCACAATATTGTCAAATTCTATTTCCGTTTGTTCTAGATAATGCCAATGCTTCTTAATAAGATTTGTCATTATTGAATAACTTGAAAATCTTTGAATTCAATTTGTAGCCTAAAAAATAAGACTATGACCTTTCTAAAACTATGCTTTCAATATAATTACTTCCTGTAACTTCCAGTATAGGTAACCAAATTTAAAGCTCAAGTTTTTGTTTACCATAATTGGACGTTTCCATGTGACTTCTTGACCGCCAATGATTTGGATAATTCATGCTATCCAATCATGCCATTATTTTCATCATTATAATTATGAAAGTGGAATAGAGAATACATAAAATAGCACGCCAATGACTTTTTTATAAATTCTAATTAAATTGCAAATTACTCAAATAATGGAAAACTCGATAAATATTCAACAGAGTCTTAAACATATTTAATAGAATCTGGGATATTAAATACAGAATTGAGTAAATACTTTTAAATCAAAACAAACACCAGCTTCAGTACAAATTTGTTAATACATATGTTTATGGTAAAATTATTTAGTAGTATTCTACACATGATGTTGCAAAATATTTAAGAATAGCGTTATTTATTCTTAACATAACTTAAGATAAAACCGTAATAATGTATATAAAACAAAAATAAATGATTTAGAGGTCAACACAACTGAATACTTTAAAAATTATTTACTTATAGTTTTCAAAGAAATAAAAATTCCCAAAAGGTAGATATCCTTAACATTTTTGAGAAAACACCTACTTAACTCTATTACTAACTTTTTGCAATCAGTTAATTACAATTTGCTGTCCAACTAAGCTCCAAAATATATATGAAAAACTGTCATAAGTACAAAAATATTGGTCTTATATATTTATGAACAAAAACAGTGTCACGTACAAACCAAATAATTCCAACCACATGAAACATGAGCTTTAGTCTAGGTTCACTCGAAAGCGGCAAGCAACAAATAAATATATAACATTCAATGGCAATGCAGCAAATAATAAAGTCATAAAAACACAAAGGAATGATGAAAATATCACAAAAAAAGTGGGAAAATTACATACTTTCGTAACAACGTCACGTAAACTCATCGTCAGGTCATTGCGGTTGAAGCGTACCTAACAATGGACAAAGAAGAATTTTCTTTCACAGAGGGCGATAGAAATTATTATTCAGATTACGAAAAGCATTTTATTTGTTGAAAATTGCCACCATAAAAACTTAGCACACTTTGTGATTGAATGGGCATTGTGTCCTTAATTGAAGTCAACCATACTTTTATTTAAACTGGACACTAATAACTTGCTTCCACGTTATTTCGACCTAATTCATATATTTACTTTTTTCTACTTTAAGGATTCTGTCTTAATTGCCGCATGCAGCGTATCGTCTAAGCAACTGAGCCGTGTTAGATGATTATGCATTCCAATACCAAACAGGAAAGGAAAAATTAAAACTTTAAACTCTCAAATTCAGAAAATATGGGCGCAAACATTTTTAGAGTAATCAAGATTATTAGATAAATATTTTATAACACAATATCGAATAATTTTATTTTTGACAAATTTGCAGAATAATCTCTTCTCATTCAATATCATATTGTTTTTCATTATAACGTCTGCATTTTTAAATTACCATTTAAATTTAAATTTCATCAGTAAATATATATGTATATATATATATATATATATATATATATATATATATATATATATATATATGTATATATATATATATATCTATATATCTATATATATATACATATATATATAATACAGGATATTTTTGCAAATTTTCTTTTATATGTTGATGCTGCACAACTTATATTATTTTGTTGTTGTATTAAATTTTACCGTAATCGTTTATATCTTTTTACATTTTGTGTTTTAAACACTAATTTTAATATTAATTTTATTTGTTATTTTTCCATACGTATAGAATTTAAAATTGGCCAAGTCGTGAAAAAGAGTATTGAATTAAAAATGTTTTTCTGTTTAAATACACGATTTATAAAGGATACCTTTCGTTAGTCTAAATTTTATTTTCAAAATAAATTTACTATAATCATACAGCTTACATATGTCCTTTATATTATTCAGGACGACGCTGTTAGAAAAATAAGAAGAAAAATAAATTAAATAAGAAATAAAAAAAATTAAAATTTAATGTATTTATTTTTTGGATATACCAATCTAATTTTAATACTAACTATTCAGATGGGTCAGTTTCTTGCGAAGAGAAAATTATAAGTTCATTCCATTCCCAAATTTCTACTTCTGCCACTGTTTCTTTCATTCGTATTCCTACAATAATCTATTTATTCATCCAGTTATTTAATAGGCTACCGTCATTAATCATCATTAAGGGACGATATATGGAGAATATTAAACATGGATCAAGGTGTCAGTTGACCAACGTCAATAAAATTTTGCTGTTTTTTCTAATACTTTTTTCTTGTATGTAACTTTATTGTTTGGTCAAAAACTAATTAATTGTTACTTTAATTTAAATAAATGAAAAAAAAAATACGACTTCTTAAAATTAATGTTTCAGAAAGAGAAAAATTAATGTTTCAGAAAGAGAAATAGATTATAAGAAAGAACGAAAATGGTTACAAAAAAAAAATTACATTTCCTTACTTTAAATTCAAACAATTTTGTAAGTGAATAAAGACGTACCAATAAAACAATAAATAAAAAAATAATAGTTGGTATGCAGATCAATAATATAAATTACGGTATAAACCATGTTAATCATGTACCCTCTTGCAGCAGAATAAAACGGTGGATATGGGTCCGCTCCTTTATATAGACTCGACCGGTCCGCTATTTTTATAATACACTATTATATTACTCTGTTTATGGGAACCAGGAGGCTTATTCTAATAATATATTTTTTGAAAAATTTGTTTTAAATTTGGATGTAATTTTCGGATTAAAAGTTAATTGGCTCTACTATATAGTCAACCAAAGCATTTTAAATCACACTGTGTATCCAACAGTCGGTGAAGCGTGACAATTCAGTATAATGCTTAAGTATATAAGATAATGATAATATCATAGAAAGTATGCACTGGTAGCTGTATAATCTTAAATATTGTGCTTATCCAGAAAATACAAAGGAAAAGTCAACGAAAAAATCTCTTATCTACCTAAGGTAAGTTCGAAAAATATTTAAAAAAAAGTCACTTGTCTACGAGGAGTTATAATTTGTCTTTTTAGTTGTTCTTAGAAAGGAATGGCGCTAAATAAAAATTATTAATTTCCAGTATTAACTCTTGAATTTAGTAATTTTAAGAATGTACAACGTTCTAAAGAATATTGATTCCCGTTGTTGCTATTTGTCGACTACAAGAAATGCCACTGTATTGAATTGAAATGACGTGGAAACCTTTTAAGATTGTTTCTTAATTTGTTGAAAACATTTTATCTATTTATATTATAAAATTTTAGAATTAGTCTCTCTACACATTGGACATATTTATGAATAAAATAATCTAGGGGATAATAAGATAAGTAATGGAATACAAAATTTTCTTTTTGCTATAAGTCTATGATTAATCCAATATAAAAGGGTCGACTCGTATAAAACTTGACTCGTGTAACGATTACAGATGGTGTCATCTGTAATACCTACGTGTTATTTTATTATAAATTGCGTTTCTTTTTATTGTCGCGGGTATAACTAGTATACAAATATGCCTAATAAATACTAGTTGAATCAGTAGACCCAGTAAAAGGAGCGTTTTTGTATGCACTTTAACAGAAATAAAAGTCTTAAATATTCAAATTTTATACATCAATCTATTTAAAAATATTGATATTATCGTCCACTGCGTAAACATACAAATAACTCGACTGGCTCTTTTGTTATTGTAATATTCATACCGGCTAAAGCAATTTTATATTAAACGCTTACTAAATGTCGTTATTCAAATTTTTTCCAATTTTTGGTGTTTCAAAATTTAGGTTAAGTCTGATCTCACATTGCAAAATGCTTCGAAGAATCATATCTCGAGAAGTAGGCGTTTTAACAGAAAATATTGTGTGGAGTTTTAAGAAAAAAATTAGATCCGTGTTTTCAACCGACGGGTGGTCTCATCAACAACCTGCCTTCGACTGCTAGACATAGACATAAAGAGGTAATGACATAATTGCCACGCAATCCGCATGGTGATTGAAGTATATAAATTTTCTCACTAGTTTCGCTGCTGACCGTCATATTAATAATTGGCATTTTAATTATGCTGTTCCAAATATCACTCCGTCCTCGTTCGATAAGTGGCCGGATTAAACCCGGAACCTGGAGGTGCGTTGCGATGTAAAATGCCACGAGCTTCTGATCAATTAATACACTATGACGACGGGAGGGAAAAAATTAAAAAAATATTTTTCCCTTCTACGTATTTGAGTCATGTTATATACTATATATTCGGTCTTAATTTGTAAAAATAATGATGTGTGCGTAGATAAACATAAACAAACAACAAAGTTACAATTTTTTAACGGGGTAGCGAGAATGTACAAACTCGGCTTAGTTTAGTTTTTCTAAGCTTGAAATTGATTTTCAGCCTTAGTAAGATTTACATTTCTAAGTGATATTATATAGGTATAAATCTATTAATAATGATTTTGAAACATAAAATATAATAATAGCAACAAAACTGACAATAAACTCTTGTTTAATTTGTATCGCAACATAAAAAAACTCAATGTTATATTCGCAAAATTAATTGACCTAAATAAGCAAATCAGAAAGCCGACAACCTAAACTCGGATATTATAATATATAATATATATATATATATATATATATATATATACACACACACACACACACACATATATATATATATATATACACACACACACACACATATATATATATATATATATATGTCACGTACCGTTTGCCAAACGCCAACCAGCTCGATAAAGACCGTATGACATATCGCCTTGCCAGCGGCCGACAAATATTGCCAATCCACGAAGATTCAAGCGACTCGGTTGTTAATGATATTTAGATTATTGAAACACTAAGGTACAACATATTTGAACTGTTCTCTGAATAAACTAATAATTAACTCACTAGAAATTTTACATATCTAAAGTAAAACTTATTTTTTTTCGATTGACTAAAGCTTCTTCTTGACAAAACTTTCTTTGACAAAAGCTTCGCTTTAAATAACGAAATTACTTCTGTATTAAGTTATATTATCCAAATTTATAAATAATTGGCATTAAAATAAAAGCATTGACATATACTAAAAAGGACATATCGACTTGATATGTGTCATTGTAAGTTAATGCAATATTCGAAATAACTAATAAGATTATAATACATTTGGTTGTTAAAACTATTCTTATGTTCTAGACATAAAAATTAACTACAGCAGGGTAAAAGAAATTTACAAAATAATATAAGAATGAGCTCGAAATTACTGTAGTAATTAGAAATTAATCTAATTGTTGAATGATCATATAAACATATGTCAAGCACAACTACTATAAGAAATACGTATACATGTACCTACTTATTATATAATATTTCTACTCAGTTATTTACTAATTGTTACTATGGCTATGATTCTAAATTAAAAATTTTGACACATTATTCACAAGTATGTCTGTATATATATATATATATATATATATATATATATATATATACATATATATATATATATATATACATATATATGTATGTATTTATGTACATATATATATACATACATATATATATATATATATATATATATATGTAGAACTATAGCGATGATTTTAAATTAATTATTCACAAGTATTAATTTTTCTCTATGTAAATGTGTCAGAGTAGAATTCGCTCTATGTGAGTTTCGTAGATGTACAAATATATAGGTTATATAGTATTTATCAGAACCCAGCGTCGTTGAGGTACCTTTTGAATTACGATTATTGTATTAATCGAGTTTCGTTAATAGTCATCAAATGTTGGTAAAGTTCTCATTAGCTCGAATTAAGACTGTACACTCTTGATCACAAAACGGTCTACGCGTTTCAAGCAAGTATGAAGTAGAAAAATTATTATTTTTTTATAAAAACTTTGTTTACCTATGACTTGAGATGATTTAGGATAGATTTAGTTTGTTTATAATTATAAAAAAAGTATATTATTTCCAGGAAAAATGTGTTGTTTAAACTGCGGTAAATATTGGAAAAGCAATTTTTTTTTAATTTGCCTCATAAATATATGTCCTTGCGTATTATTCAATCACTGTTATAGGCGAGAGACAAAAATATCGAGTGCCAGTTTCATCTCGCCTAAAGACTCATCTTTTATTTCTCACGCCGTCGGCCATATATCCAGACTGTAAGCATGAACTGATTAATTTTAATCCAATTTAATGTATGGGTACTTCGTGCATTATCCGTGGCTATTTATAATTTGTTGAATTTTTTTAAATTAGTGGTGTTAATAAAGTGTTTAAATACAAAGATGACGTATCCTATACGACGACAAGTAATGTGCCAACAACGTTAAGAGGGCAATAGGAAAATATACTCACGACATGAATTAGAGCAGTGGTTAGAAAGGGTTTACGATTGAAAAAAATGACTCATTTAGAGAGTGTCTAAGATCATTAGAAATATCCCGTTCGTATTGATTGTAGGTTATTTTTAGATTAACTGCAATGAAAACAAGAGTTATTAAATATAATATATAGATCTGTTATGATAAAATTATTTATACTAATCGCTTAAAAGTTGTGTCACTGCTTTGAATTTTTCCCTACTTCGATAGTCAATTACCGAAAAAGAGATGTCAATGATATTATCACGAAAGACACTTTGAATCGTTTTACTTTTTAAATATCCAATTCGAAAAATGTTAAAATATTACAAAAATTGTTTGGCAAGAAATTGTTTTAAATTATCGGTCGTTGCATATTCATTAATAAATATTTACACACACACACACACACACACACACACACACATATATATATATATATATATATATATATATATATATGTATATATATATATATATATACATATATACATAAAGCATCGCCATAGTTTCTTGGTAAGCTTTAGATAATTTTCTTGTAACGCAATGTTTTCAGAAATTAGTTAGTATATTTTTCGAATATTCTGAAAATATTTATTTGAAAAAAAAAATGGTTTTGAAATTTGCTCTTTTGGTTAATATCAAGCAGAGGAAAAACAATAAAAAAAAATTTCCAGTACTTAGTATACAGCACGAAATAGAATATTTTAACTATTGCCTATTAGAATATTCTGACTGTTATTTATTTATATGCGAGTCGAGACATTTTATCGTTATGCTAAATTTAAAATTTCAACGTTCGACTGTTTGTGAAAAAAAAATTATTTGGAATTCCCAGTTGTTGCTCTTTCAAATTTTGTTCCAAGGAAAACTTGGTTCAATTACATTATTCGCTTTCTGTGTTGGGTGTTACCTTTTAACTATACAATTAAAGGCGACTTACATATCTTTTCTTCAAATCCATCATCGAGGTCTCAGTAATTATTAAATTAAGCCAATTACGTAAAAAGCGTATTAAAATAAAAGTTTACTGGCTAGAACTAACAGAGACCAATGGTTTTTGGATTATTTTTGCTTTGAACAGAAATAAAATTGTGTCTTAAAAAAATAAATATTGAGTTAAATACTCATAAGAAAATAATAAATATAACTTTTTCCATTATTATGACGAAATAATTATATTAAATTAGATAAGTCGATAATAACTGGATTATACTTTCCAATCATAAAACAACTATAATAATTAATCAATTAATAGGTGACATTAACATAATATTCTGTTAAAGCAGGTTTATAATTATATTATAGAACCCAAATAAAGAGAGGTGCAATTTATAATAATTATATTATATTAACCAATCTGAAAAACATGGGAATCACAAGATTCTACTAAACAGTTAAAAACTAAGTTTCCATAAAAAAAGTAGTAACTATATTCGAGTAGCCAATTTAAAAGAGATGATAATGACGCTATTCTAAAAAAATATGTTGTAATTAGATTTTACGAGCCAATCTGAAAATATAATAATAACTGTATTCTATCGGAAGAAAGAACTAGATTCTATTATTTAGACTGGAACTATGCTAGCAAATGGGCTCTGCAAGCCAAGTTAAAAATATATATGGTAGCTATATTCTATGAAAACATATAAGTAACTTGATGAAAACCTACCAAGTTGAAAGAAATTATAATAACGATATTCTATTTACCAATCTAATAAAAATTACAGTGACTAGATTCTACCAGCCGGCTTACAATATGTGAAAGTGTATAGATTTACTAACCAATCTGCAAAAAGTTGATATTAACTAAATTTTACCAGCCAATTTATAATATGAGAATAATTGTATTCTGCTAGTCAACATAAGAGAGTTAATAACTATATTCTACCAACCAATCTAAACGACATTTTAATAGCCACCGTAAAGATGAGGTAGTAACTAGATTCAAGTAATAGATTAAAAAATAATAGTAACAATTATATTCTATTAGCCACCTACTTCTACTAACAAATGTAAAAAAATACGGTAGTAGCTAGATTTTATTAGACAAATGAATATTCCCACGATTATAAAATCGACTGGTTTTGGTTGTTACCTTGTAGTTCTTTTATAAACAGGTTTATAAATTGTTTTATTTAATTAATAACTTAAAATTAAAAAAAATATCAATTACTTATTTAAAAGGAGAATACTTAAGTAAATGAAAAAAAACGAGTTCCCAAATGGTATCGAAATCATTTTACGACTGCAAGTTTTAACAGGTTTTGTGTTCAGAATGGTGACTGTAAGAAATAATTACTTCTACACAAAACGTTTTATTAATTCTATGTAAATAATCATATAAGTAATAATATTTTTATTAAATATCGGAATAATATAAATATATTCTAATTGCTGGTAATTTCATTTGTATATAAGTACAAAAATAATCTATTAATTCAGACAAAAAAACTGTTTCAATACCGATTGAGTTGTGTTTGATTATAATTCTGTGCAACATATTATATCAAAATTACTTTAATAAACGTAAACTTGTTGAAGCTTAGATACAAATAACAAAAAGGAGAAAAAACATATATAAATAGGAACATTTAAATGTACACAGCGGCTTAAAAATGTAATGAATATCAAAAAATTATGAAATGGAGTACATAGGATATAGAGACTTTGGATAACGATACAGTACAAAGTGTCCACCTCTATCTATCCCCCCCCCTCATGTATACCCTTTAATAGGTACAGCATTACCCCCCCCCCCCCTTCATGCATACCCTTTAACAGTATAGTATCACACATAGGTATAGTATGATTCCATGGAGAAAAGTAATACTGCCTTTTTCAAATTGCCATGTTTTTGACATATATATTTCTAGTGTTAGTTACCAACATTGACACAAATGGCGTAAAGACAAAATCAATAAAACTCTATATGCATACTGCCATAAATATTTTTGCAAATAAATTTTTTTTATGTTAATTATAGTGAGACATTTTTATGTATTTTGGCAGCCAATCAAGTCGTGAAAAACTATTTTTGACGTTTAACATCTTCATTACAAAAAGCTCATATTTTATTAATTTTAAACGCACAATATACAATATGTTTGTCTCCCGTGCATTCGTGCAAACAATAAATATAAAATCTATTTGTACAAGTTTCGGTAACATAAACAGCTGTCTGATAATTAAATCGTAAATAATAGACGAGATAATTTTAAACCTTTGAAATCAAACAAATGATTTGTATATAAATCTTCGTTCTGAAGAAATGAATGAACTTCAACTGGCTTGACGAGAAATATCCGCACTCGAGAAATAAACAGTACGAGAACACAAGCAGGCCAGGTAAATAATACAATGCACTTAAAAACGAATGACATGATCTATTTTAATTTTGAAAACTATAGTTTTTAATCTATGTATCATTGAGAGGTTAAAGGTTAGTAAAAATAATGCTGACAGGTCTTAAGTTTAATTTCTTAATTGGAAAGACCTCCAGCAGGCCAGGTAAATAATACAACGCAACTGAAAACAAATAATATGATCTGTTATGATTTGGGAAACTATAGTTTTTTAATCTATATATTATTGAGTGGTTAAAGGTTAGTAAGAATAATGGTGAAAAGTATTTGGTCTAATTTCTTAATTAAAATGAAGCAAATTCGTATTTTGGATTTAACTCTGAAACTTTTGGACTGTTCGAAATTAGATAGAACGAATTGATTGGATTGTAAAAGCGTGTAACTTAAAACTGATACTGCCACTTGTTACAAAAGACTAGTCTCATACTTATATCACAATTTTCCCAAAGTGAACAATAGCAGCGTGTAGAATTTAAAACTCTCGTTAATAATTTGACAACTTTCTCAAAAATTTTGCATTCAGTTTTTTTTATTATTGGTTTGTTTATAAAATAAAAAAAATACTGTGTAAAACATTATTAAAATATATGTCGAAATATTTCTTTCCGACGTCTCTTCACACAAACTATCTTACCATGTTGTGCTTCAAAATAAAGGACAAAATACTTTGCAAAGTTCGTCTAGTGGTGTACAAATTAAGATTATTTATTATAAATAAAATATTAAGTTTTTATTGTTTTTTAATTATAGGTAAACTAAACTGTTGATCAATTTCAATTAAAAACTACTAATAGTTGAAACAAAACTGTTTCAAATCACAATATGCTTTTGATTTACGATATGAAATAAATCTAAGGTGGCGCCTTGTACCAAATGTATAACAAATAAGTTTGTAAAATCGAACAGACATAAAATAGTTCACATCACTTGCAAAGATAATTATCAGAAAAGTTAGGGATGTCCGCACAGGCTATATGGGTCCAAACTTGACAGTTTTAGCATTGAATCCGCTCTTCATCATTAAACTCTACTCACACAAAGCAAATATTTTGATGATTGGTTGTATCCGATACCAATAGTTTAATTTGTGTTTATTTTAGAGAATATTCTGTTTTTTTAATTTTTTCTCATACTTGCTTTTATTTTATTACCTTCTCTTTTATCATAATTTTTTAGGATATTATAGTATAAAATAAGTTTTCCTAAATTCTTCTGGCCAAAAACATTTATGAAATATTGACTTACCATTATGATGAAAGTGAAAGGTAGTTGTAAATTTTATTTGTTAATCAATGAAAGTGATTAAATGTATTTGTTCAGAGTGAATTCCTTCGACGGCAGATGGCAGCTAGAAGCGAACAAAAACAGACTCTTTATAAACGTAGAAGTATAAAAACCACTGCCCTTGTGGTAGGAGTGAGAAAAAAGAGAAATCGGCTATTTCTAAAAGTTATATGCTCTTGTATCTAAACGTAAATAAACAGGCAGTCCCGAGTAGTAACTAAGCAACATGGTATAATGTTAAACATTTTCCATATATATAACTACAGTAAATTACGTTGACCAAAAATGATTTCGTAAATATTTAGCCTTTAAATATTAGGTTTTATAGACACCAAGAAATCATCCCACATATTTACATTTTTATATTAAGTACTATTACTAAGCCAAAAAATTGTGATACTGGACAAAACTGTCTCCCGTAACGCCGGGTAGAAATATTTACAATGGAAATGTGACTTGAAACGGGCTCTTGATTAAGCAGAGGCCAAAATTTAACTACGAGAAAAGCATCTTCAGAATATGGCTTACCTAACAGTACATTACGCGTAAAAGTGGTCATTATATAATGTGAAAAAAGTTAATTACAAGCAAGGGTTGGCTTATTATCAACAAGGATGCAAAAACTATTTAAACAAATTTGACAAATACGTCATGAATGTTTTACATTCATAAATTATATTCTTAAAACCGCGAATTAACCTACGGAATTCCAGTTGATGTACAATACCAAAAATGGATGTAATAAGAGACGATTGTTTCATTTAAAACGTCCTGGATATCGCAGTCAGATAAAGTTTACATAACGTATAGCGTCGCTCGCGGCCAGTAAATATTGCCAATCTACCGATGTGGCAAATAATACAAAGTAAATTGCACTGTGCAGCTTTCGCATTTAGTTTGTTGGAATAGTGAATGTGTTTTAGATAGCGCAAACATTGCTTGTGACTTTATTTATTTGTCCGCGTACGACACAAGAACGACTGAAGTGATTATAATTGGGTTAAAACTGGTGTATTTCGTGGGATGTGATGTAAAATATCAGTTTGACGTTTGCTGATTAACTGACTAGAAAAGAAGATATGATAATTTAAATTTCAACTAGATAACATTTTCCAAAAGGCCACGTGAACGAACTATTGATATATCTAGGAATAAATTTAGTGATTTAAATTTAAAATTATAATAACTTGATGACAATAACAGTCGTTTGGGCTAATAACAGAAAATTCAAGCATTGATTAATTACCCATCTCTTGAATTATTCGCCCACTCAACTTTGTTTGGTATTCCGCGTATATTTCGATAATTACTAAATTCATTCCATACGCCGTTCATTCTGAGCTTTGATTAATATACCGGTATTGATCGAATTTATTCCGTCATGTAATGTTATCCACGCTCACGATTTATTATTTTGGCGTCACTACAGTTTATGCATTGACGTGAAGTTTAGCACTAAGCTATCAACTCTTGGCAGTGTACGCACTGTATGGCGTTAGGTAATATAACTCAGCTATCAACTGCGAGCGTATTCATGTAGATACATGTTGTGTATTATATCTGTGATTTTTTTGTGTAAATAGTGTTTATCCTTTTTAGCATTTTATTTTATTTTAAAATTTTAAATAAGAGGGTCAAGTTTTTTGGTTAAGGCGAACCTAAGAATAAGCGGAAATTTTCATTGCTGAAAACATTCGAACTATTCACGTTGATCCAATTAAGCTTTTGTTTATGCTTCAATCCAGATTAATTATATTAATATACTTATGATCATTGTTGATAAGAATAGTTTTCCGCAAATATATAAAATATGAATCAAAATTTTGAAGGTATAAAACATTTTAATTCAATTAACGCACACTAATCTTGCAAATAAATGCAAAAACATTTTGAAATTTGAAAAAAACATTTTTTGAAAGAAAATATTGTGTTGAGCAGCAAAGATTGGAATCGAACTATATCCGAAATTCATTTTTAATGGATTATCTTTAACTTTAGGTCGTTCAATAAATATGAGCAACGATTTTTGTGGATATTCCAAATGAGAGAGCTAAATTTTAAATTATGCTTACGCTATATATAGTTATAATTATGAATTAATTATACAATACATCATCATCAGCACATCACCTTTAGCACGAAAAGTCATGATGAACGTTTTAAACTTTTCGCAATATGTCACATTTTCCATATAAAAAATTGCAGAGATGTTTGATATGGATATTTCCGTTTCTTGATTTGTTGTAAAAAAAAGAACCTCGGAAAAATAAAGGACACCCCGTTTTTTTTCATTATATTTTAAATTTGACCGACTTTAAATAATAAATGAAACGACCGAGGAGCTATATTTCATTTTACATTTCATTTTATATTTCATTTTACATTATTATGAATACTTTGTGTCCTTATAACATTAAAATTAACATGCTGGACATTATAACATGAGAATTGACATCATAAACTCCATAAACACCGACTAAAAATCTACAAATTCTAGTACATAGTAATTCCAAACGAGCAAAAACGAATACACACACACACACACACACGCATATATATATATATATATATATATATATCATTATGTACATTTGTGAAGTAAAACAGACCTGATATTGACTTTCCCCTAAAGGCTGCGTGACACATCGTGCAAATGTTAGCAGTCGACGTCCACCATAACGATTGTATTCGACAATTTTACAAATAGGGCAAATGATAGGACACGAAATAATGCAATGTGTCGTTGTATGTAAGCGTATTGACTATGAATAGAGTAAATGGGAAGTTCAAATATGATGGAAGAGACCAATTTACCAACATGTCATATCAAAAGTTTGCTACTGGTATTTTATAATACTATTATTATTATTAAACTTAAATTCTTAAAATGTACTGATGTGAAAATAAAATTTATTTAGTTGGATAATTTTTAATTAGATAGGGGTCCTTAGAAACCATTTTTTAGTGTTTTTGATATAAAAAAAAATAATAATTTTAATGTTGGCGGGTAAAGTTTTATAAGTTAGTTTTAATAAATGTCATATTGAAATTTTATATTGCTAGTCATAATGAGAGTTAGCTGATTTTTAGACTAGTTTAGTTCAGAATTGCATTAAGAATTGGTTGCATTAGACAGGTAGATAAATAAATTTTAAAAAAATAATAGCAATACCGTCTGACTCAGTAAATGTATTTTACTTATTCTTTCTTAAAGTAATATATCGATTACGTAGATTAAATTTATATATTCCCAATGTTACATGCCTGAGGCTTTATATAATATTATATACAAATATCTATTCATTCTAATTAATTTTAAAACCCTATTATGACTCATGTTTTTCATTATCTATTTATTTCCTTAAAACCAGATAAAAATTATATTTGAAACTCAGCTACGTGAAAATTAAATCTAAACTTTATTTCAATTTACAATCCAATTCTACCCTCTCAGAGTAAATTCCACAATTTTTAATATTAGAGTGTGAAAAAAAATTACGTTAAAGTTTCTAAAGAAACCTGAACAACTTTTACGAATTGAAGTACGGGTTGCACCCATAGAAAGAAGAGTTTCTGCACTAAGTACATTAATTGTTTAATTTAGTTAAATCTCAAGAATAGAAAAATTAATAGAAATATCTAAACGTCGCTAAATTTTTGATATAATATATTATTATAAAATGTAACAGAAATCACAGAAAAATTAATTCATTCACTTGTCATATTGATTGTTTCATTTAGCTAAACCTCAACAATCTTTAAAAAAATGTCCATCTGTGACCAATCTAACGTTTTACAAATTTTCAAGTGTATTAACGTGCAGTATGGATAATTGGACCTACATTAATAGGGATGATTAAGAAGGAAATATTTCTATTGTACCCAAATTCGATGAAATAATTAGGATGTGGAAACAAATATTAATTAAATTACCGGGTATAATTAATTGTAAATATAAACGTATGTTAAAATTGCCCATGTCCTTTCTATCATATTTGATTGTTAATAATTTTCCTTATCTGTTTTTTGGTCTAAAGTTTGCATGGCACTTATTGATAAATTATCTTAGTCCAAATATTTTCTTCCTGGTGCTTTTCCTCAAACGTCTCCTTCAATTCTTCTTACACCAAATGAAAGTACTTAGCATTAGAATTCTACATCAATTTATACTAATAAATAATAAATACATTTAAAAAATTGGTGTAATTTTGAATAAAACTGAGATTAAATATAGTTCAGTTTTCATTTAGAGAAAGTTGCGGTCAAATAATGCCCGTATTTTGATAATTAGAGAGAGTAACAGTAGAGGGCACATAGAAATAGATTGCCCTAGAGACTTTTTTATAATTTATAATAAATGTTCATTTGAATCAAATTGTGGAAAACTCGATAAATATCCAATAAAATTCAAAATATTACAAACACCTTTACTGAATATCACAGTGAAATTATTAAATATTTTATTGTTTAATTCAAAACATCTTTATGTCAGGGTACTGAAAAATTATTACAAAATTTATTAGTTATTATTTAAATAATTTAAGTAAAATGTTAATATATGTGAAACGGAGAGAAATTATTTAAAATCGACGTATTTTGTACCTTACAAATTAGAATATAATGGCTTTCAAATAATGTAGGGTAAGGTCCCTAATAAGGTTCCTAATAAACAATATAGACATTCTTATTTAAATGATCAAATTTTATCCATCACTTCTTCCAATTAAAAAGATAAAATTCCATAAAATACAATAATAGCATCACGTATAAACCAACCAATTCCAATTACATAAAAAGGTCACGTTATCTAGATTTACTGGAAAACAATAAATAAATGTAATAACACACAATAACAATAAAGCGATAGAAAATTATAAGGTACAAAAAATTACAAAAATATTGTGAAAAAGTGGGAAATTACATAATTTTGTAACAGTGTCACGTAACACCATCGTCAGGTCATTGCGGTAGAGGCGGATTCTAAAAATGCACAATGAAGAATTTCCTTTCATCGAGGGTGTTAAAAATTATTATTCTAGTTGCGAAACGCATTTTACTATTTAACTGACATCAATAAAAATTTAATTTAATTCAACTGGGCACTAGCGACTTGTCGTTGCTTTCTTCCAAATTGAGCAATCTTTTATTTTTTATTTAATTTAAGAGATTATTATTACTTGTTATATGCTGATTAGAATCTAAATAAATGAACTGAGATTAATCAGTTGATTTACACTTCAATGGCAGATTATTAAGTTGAATCCGGTTATAATACGATATATCTGTTCACGCTCCTGCCATAGAATGAAATGGCGTCTCTAACTTATATAGGCTCGATTGTTCCGCCATTTTCATATGACGCTATAATATATATTTGTTAGGAAATCTGTGGGACTATTCTAATTATATATTTGAAAAATGAATTATAGATTCTAAAGTTTTTTTAATCCGGATAAAAATCCATTTGTTCTATTTCAGACAAAAACATTTTGTGTCAAGCTGTGTGTTATTTATTTGCAAAACGTGACAAGTCAGTATAATGTTAATGATTACAAAATTATGCGAATATAACATAATGTATGGCTGTTTAATTTTATATCTTATTCCTATCCGCAAAATATGAACAGAAAGGAAAAAGCAAGCGGAAAAATTTCGGCCTTCTAAATAGATTTCGGAAAGTATTTATCCCATAAAATGTCATTCTATCGCAAAAAGCTCACAAATTGTCTTACTGGCTGTTTTGGGATTAGAAAAGTATTAATAAATTATCCAGTGTTCAAACTCAGTATGTAAATATACAAGATTTAAGAAAATAAAATAGTCTAAAGAAATGTTCTTGTTCATGGTTTTGACATTTATTATCTACAAGAAATGCAGCTCTATAAATTGAAATCGATAAATTGAAATACCATTAATATTTAACCTATACATATAATAAAACTTGACAATTTTCTTGTCTGCAAGCTAAAGATTTTACTAAGTAATTTTGTATTATTTCTAAAAAAAATCTTATGGGTTTTTTTTCATTTCCGTCCGTGAGTCTGTTTCATTTATCATATAAATCCACTTCACAAATCTCGTTTAGTCTAAGACTAGTTTCATCGTAATCGACCAAGAGATAAAGACGTTACGGTAATATAAAATTGTAATATGAAGCGTACTTCTTTGAAAAACAAATTTTAATTTGGGATTTTTATGAATGCACGTAGTTGCATCAACCTTTCTGTTAACTTAATAAATTTTCTAAGGTTTATCGCGGACGAAAGACCCGAGCAAACATAGCGTGTGTAAATAAACATGATAAGTCTGAGTAGGACTTACACTAGGGGCGTTTCCTATGCACTTTAATACCAAATAAACGTGTAACATTTGAAAGTGCATAATATTTCTATAAAACTAATTTTAAGTGTCGATACCATTATTCGCTACGATAGTATGGTATCCATGTCTAAATTGCTATTCATTACGTTAATATGGTATCCAGTATGTGTTTGAAAGACATGGTACAAATAATATATTCGCTTCTATCGCCAATATAAATTCACGAAAAAAATTTTATGTTGAAGTAGTTATTAAACGCCGAGTTTTGGAAAATAAAAATTTCGATTACATTTGGACACTGCAAAATGCTTTGGGGACTTATGGTTCTTGAAGACGGCGTCTTACCAAAAAAATGCAACTAGGTATTGTTAACAACATTTTATAAAACCTTTTTTCTGACACCAAACTCAGCGGAATTATTGAGATAAGAAACTTTCATCGCTGTATTTGAACTATGGGTTTTCTGGAAAATAAAAAAAATATGTTTTCTTATTCCCTATAGTCACGAAATAATGCTAGTTCTTTGTGTTTCTCCCAATGAGTCTAATTCGGTAGAATTATTATTCTATAACCTGCTCAAAAAATGATAGATATGACTAAATTATAAGAGTTCCTTAATGGTTATTCGGAAACGGGACCCAAGAAATGTGAAATTATGATGATTTTTATTCTCAGAAAGATTAAAATTTCCATGCAATATTATTTGTAATTATCAAAAACCATTAAAGATGATTACATATTTTTAAATTTTAACGACGAAACAATGATTTATTAGCGACGCAACAAAATGTATTATGCAAGAAAACAATTGTCGTTTAAAATATCACAGAATAAAAAATAAAACAGTTTTTATTCATAAAATTAAGCGCACTACCTACAAAAACAACAAAAAAGCAACATGGACAGCGAGGATACTACAATATGTTCACGTCATGTTCCATGTGCCAGATATTGACTAGCTCGATAAAGGTCCTATGACATATCGCGTTGCCAGCGGCCGACAAATATTACCATTTCACGAAACGTCGACCGGTTAGGTCGAATGGTACAGCATATAAATCCATGCAAATTGTAACTAGGGGTACTTATGTGATAGTTTGTTAGTACAGTGAATGAATGTAGATCAACAGAAATATTGATTTTATTTGAGCTTACATTTTTATGTCTGAAGGTTCTTTACTGAGCTCTGAAATTGTAACTGACACTCGATGAGTAAGGTCTATGTTGTGGCTAATCGCGTGTAATTAGCGGAACGCCACAAAAATTAATTAATTAATTGTCAATCTTTAAGTAACATTTGAATCTGACGATGTATTATCTAATGAAATGAATTATTATAAATTATAAGCAACGTTCAACAAATCAATCTGACCAAATAATAATTAATTTTAAATTCAAATTAATATTTTAATAATTAAATCCAGTTTCAATGAAAGTAGGAACCTCAATTCTTTACTGTTACATGGCAAATTATACTCACCACCTGTAGAGAAAATTGGCATTTACTGACCTTAACACGAATGGATTTTGGAGACATCCTCTGCTCCACCAGATGGTCCCCTGAAGAGACGATGCTGAATCCCTGGCTGAAAACTGGTCCTCGTGGTGGTTCCAAAATGAAAGTCGATGTCCACAGAATAATTTGAAGTATAATTTTAATTGTATTTAAACCTTTTTGATGAATAGTCTTCTAAGTCCTTCATTATTTATTTTAGAATATTCAATTCATCTTGATGTCGATGATTCTACATCAGTATACAGAACTTTCTCGAACGAACCGTTCGAAATTTGTTGCATGAAACCACGTAACTCTAGTCGAAGGACATGAATTTATTTGCCATTTTTTTCAACTCGGTTTCAGTAATTATATTGGAGCTATACGAAATTTACGGAACTACCAGGCAATGATCTACAATTATTATGGAAGCCTATGAGAACGCACTCAGGTCTTTACAAACGCCTTAAGATCTCAATCTGAACTGCTGCTAGAATCTACATTTATTATCCAAGCACTTTCAAAAATAAATTTGAATTGAACACATTCCATGCTAGGATCTACAGTTATTATCCAAGCACTTTCAAAGCTAAATTTGAATTGAACATATTCCATGGTAGGATCTACAGTTATTATTCAAGCACTTTCAAAGCTAAATTTGAATTGAACATATTCCATGGTAGGATCTACAATTATTATTCAAGCATTTTTCAAAGCTAAATTTGAATTGAACATATTCCATGGTAGGATCTACAGTTATTATTCAGGCACTTTCAAAGCTAAATTTGAACAGAACACTTATATATGTACTTGTAAAAGGTTTCAAAAAGACTGAATGGAATTTTTTCCTAAAAACACATGGCATAAATAAAACAGAATTCCTTCAAAAAGTTCTATACCTTTGCAAATTCATTTCCTATTTAATGAAATTAAATACATGGTTATTGGCACTGAACATTATAAAGCCGTACGGAAAAAGAAACATTGATATTATCAATCATTTGATAAACGTCAAATCGGAAATATCATTCATTCACTACAGGTGGCGATGAATTGCAATAAAATTAATTTTAATGAAATAATCCGTAATTAAAATAAATTATTCTAATGCAATAATAGGAAAAAAAGAAAATCATTTTGATAATTATTACAATTTTCTACCATCCTGAATGTTCTTGATTATTTCCATGAATTAATTCGATGAGGTGTGTAATTGTATTATATTTTGCCTAATATAAACAAAACATATCAATACAGAGTTATTTTAAATATTTTATAAATATTCGCAAACATAATTGAAAAAGTTCCCTGAAATAAACATGGTATCCTGAACAAACTCGAGGTATTCTTGTTAAAAAAGGGCATCATTTATTCACTACAGCGAAATAATGATCATGGATTCGTCCAAAATCAAGGAGCTTGGGATCACCGTTATGAAAAGGACTTTTATTTTCCTCCATTGTTCTATCTCGATAGAAAATCTTTAAGAAAGAAATAGCTTTTTCCTTCTTTTAATATCAGAACTCGACTTTTATTTATACATTAAAATACAATTTTATTTCAATATCACATGTTTAGACTGTGTTTCCTATTAGATTCATTATGTAAATTGATATTAACAGTCAACATAAATATATTGAACCTCACAACAAGTAATATATAGTTCAATCCCAAGTGACAGCACCCAAGTTGGAGTTATTAAAAATATTTAATGACGAGAAAGAAAATAATATTTTATTATACTCACAGCAACACTTTTATATTTTCTTCGTTTATTTTTTTATTTCAAACGAAATGATGTTTCTATATTCCATAGTGTGTGCTTAACATCAAATCTAATATAAGCGCAGTTTTAAGTTCAAACTTAAATAAAAAAAAATCTTAAATTTTTATGTTGCTAAAATTATTTCAATTATAATAAAATTAAGATACGAAATACTTCAATTGGTCTTTGAGCAAATGTCACTAACAATAATTTTTATGCATAAAAAAACTTTGCACATCTTATATCTTGTGAGTAAAGGTGAGTTAATTTAATTGATATTTCGTAAAAAGAATCAACTAAGACAATATATGTTGACGTACACCAAGTAAAACTTTATTTTTGTATTCCACCATATAACCGTGCCTAAGGAAGACTACCTGATGGCTTTGAAAAAGCCTTCGCTTTTGCAATTGAATTACTTTGGTTAATCTATACCATCCAAATTTATTATTAATTTTATGACGTCCATAAGAGAGAGAAAGCATCGATATATACAATATATTAATTGAATAAGCCATTGATGTGACCCAAAAAGGATATATCGATTTGAAATATGTCATTGTAAGTTAATATTCGGAGTAACGAATGAGATTATTTGGCTGTTAAAACCATTCTTATATTTTAGACATAATAAAGAATAATATCTGATTTTGACAGTGTAAAAGAGATTTACAAAACATTTTCAAAAATAAACTCAAGATTACTGTCCTGTTAGAAATTAACATAATTGTTGAAACATAAAACTAAAAAATATGTCAAGCATAACCACTATAAGGGTTCCGTACACAAATATTATTTTTTCTCAATGTAAAATATCGCCTAGTATGTATATTATGGCAGATATTAACATAGTTTACCTACAACCTTTGTGTTGGATTCTAAAATTCCTATTTTTTATAATTTCAGGTTGACTCGTTTCAGAAATAAGGGGAGGGGGGAGAGAGTGGAGAATACGCACTATGTGAGTTTCGTAAACACACAAATATTTAGATTATTTAACATTTCTCTGAATCCAGAGTCATTGATATAAATTTTGGATTTTGATTTTTGTATTAATGGGATTTTATAATTAGTCATCTAATGTTGGTGAAATTCTCATTAGCTCGAATTAAGACCTGATCACAAAGCGGTCTACGCGTTTCACTATTTTAAAAAAAAAATTATTTTAAAAAAAATGTGTTTTTTTATATGGCGGTTAATATTGGAAGGATGATTACTTAATCTGCGTCATAAATCGACGTCCTTGCGTAGTATTCAATCACTGCTATGAGCAAGAGAAAAAAAAAATTAAGTCCCAGCTTCATCTCGCCTAACACTAATGCTTTATATTTCATTTTCAGGACCATTTTATAAGACCCTATGCATTGATTACTTAGTTTTAATCTAACATAAAATATGTATTCTCAGTGCATTATCCGTTGCTATTGTGATCTGCTTAATTATTTTAAATATATAATATTTAAAAATTTAATGAAGAATGTGAAATAATAATTATATGAAGAAAAAATCACATTTCACACTCAACAATAATCAACGAAATAAAAATTACTCTTTCTATACGATGACAAGTGGCCCGCCTACAATATTTATATGGCGAGAGGGAAAATATTAACGAAATGGATTATAGCTGAATTTAAAAAGGGTTTATCATTGAAAATAAAACACTTTGAAAGAGTTCCTGTAATCATTGCAAAAGTTCTGTTTACATTGTTCTTATGTTATTATTCGGATAAATACGATAAAAACAAGTGTCATGAAAGATGATATAGAGCAATTTTCATTACTTAATAAAAGCAAAAAAGGGGGAAATCTATTCCACAGCTTTTATTTGCTAAATTACAGGAAAAAAGACGTCAACAACGATATCCAGATGATAAAATTAAAACATAAATACTTTTTAAACGTTTTTGGATTTTCCTAGTAAATTGTACTGGGTTAATGTAAATATTGCTGTACAAAATTTAAAGTTTCAAAGTCAAACGGTTTCTAAAAAAAATTACTGTGTCAGACGAATATATGGACGAAAGAATAAGTGTTGTAGGAATTCTGTCTTCCTTTTAATTTTGAGGTAGAGGACTCTCAAAATTTATTATATTGTGTATTCTTTAAAACTTTGATTTATAATTAAAAAAAAAGAACTGAAAAATGTTATATGCTGGAAAATAAAAAAGTACATTATATTCGATTGAATTTTATTGATTAATATCCTGTGAAACTCGTCGTGCAGGTCTCGAAGTTTTATGTTGTACTAAGTCAATATTGTAACAAGCGTATATAAAATAAACATTTAGTAAACAAGAGTTGCAGATATTAAAATACCTGGATAATCTTTTTTTTCGAATAGAAAATATTTTACTGATTGATAATAAATACAATTATATTCCATAATTTTTTAGATTAATTATATTAACATTAATAAGTCAATAATAACTAGATTCTACTAACTAATCATAAAAGGATTATAATAATTTCTTTCTATTAATTAATTAACAGATGACAATAACAGAATGTTCTGTTAAAATAAGCTAAGAACTAGATTATACTAGCCATTTTAAAGGAGAGGATAATAATTAGATTCTGCTAATCAACGCGAAAGAGGTGATAATACCTAGGTTTTATTAGTCAAAATAAAAATATGACAACAGTAAGACTATTTGAGCCAAATTAAATAGATCAGTATGATTATATTCTACTAACCAATAAAAAAATTAAGTTACTGTAAAAAAGGTGAAAGTAACTAAATATAACAAGCCAATATAAATATGCGGTAGTAACAAAATCTGACTAATCAATTTTAAAAAGATGATAACGATTATATTTTATTAGCCAACCTAAAAAGACGATAATAGCTAGATGCTACTTACCAATCGAAATTAGATGACCATCATCAACAGTTTCTAATAATCAATGCAGGAGTAACTAGATCCAATTAATCAATTTGAAAAAGATGATAATAGTTATATTCTTTTAGCCAACTTAAAAGAAATGATAATAACTAGATATTACTAACAAATCTAAAATTGATATTAATAACAAGATTGTCCCAGGTAAATGAATATTCCCATACTTATACAAACTACTTGTTTTGGTTTAAGTAATGATTTAGTGAATAGATAATACGTAAGGGGGAAATTCATCAATTGGTTATTTAAAAGACAAATACTTAGAAAAAAGTGAATACATACGTGAATTCGCCAATGATATCGACATCATTTTACGAATGCAAGTAGTAATAGCTTTTGTGTTCAGAACTGAGTCGGTATAAAACAACTATTTTAATACAAAACGTTTTATTGATCATATTTTAGAGGCTTACGTAAATAACGGTATGACAAATAATATTTTTATTAGATATCTATATTATAGAAATATGTTCTGATTTTTGGTACAATTACCATGTAAACAAAAAACAATAAATTATTTCAAAAGGCAATAAATTGTTTCAGGTTCCGTTCAAATCTTGCATTTGGTAATTTTGTACAGAATATTAAATGAAAAGTATTTACATAAACATAAATTTGTTTAAGCTTAAATCCATATATCACAAAAAAACCATACATACAGAGACACATTTAAATATGCATGGCAACTTAAAAATGATATGAATATGTAAAAATTATGAAACGGAGAACAAACAGTATGTCGACTTTTGGAAACATATAAGATAAACATAGTATTCAATTAAGAGATACCCGGTCCTTCCACCTTCCGTTCATAACTTTTAATAGTGCAATATCTCAAATAGGCATGCAAGTATGATTGCACAGAGAAAATGCAACTACCATCTACTATCAAAGCGCATACTGCCTTTTTCAGAGTGCCGTATTATCGACATATATACTAAAGAACATATTTAGAGAAACGCAAAAAAGGAGAGCAAATTGATATTAAAACAGATTTATTCGTATTGTACCAGCTTATAATAATTATTGAATCAATTAATTCAATTAATATTTTTGAATATTGAAAAACATAGATTTAACAAAAAAAACAAATCGGAAGAATAATCTTAATATTTTAATGTAAGGAGTTTTTACCGGTCATAGTAAAATTTAACATTGTTCTAAAAGATGATTTTTTTCTTAATGGGTGTATATTCTTTTTAATTGGACACAGTCAGCATTAAGTCTTATCTCCTCTTTCTAGAAAAAACTACTTGATTCAGTCTGGGCATACTTTTTATTAAATCTTAGATGAAATTTTGTGGTATTAGGTTCCATTCTTACATCAATGCACTTTTGATACCCATTAAGTTAGCTAGTGCCGGATAAATAGTATTCAACGTACGAGGAAAACGGTACAATAATCTGCTCTAAAATGTTCGTTATGTATCTTGCCGCAATCAGAGACCCTCTGTCTACGATGTGTAGCTCCGTAAATGCTCCTAAGGTAACACCATATTATTACTGACCCTCCACCATGAGGTTCTCTTCCAACAAGGTTACACTAGGCGTATTTTTCTCTCTGTTATTTCCATACTTTATCCCTTCCACCATTTAACTTAAAACAGAATCTGGACTCATCAGTAAAGAGTTCCTGGACCCAAGCGTCATCATCTTAATTTCGGTGCGAAAAAGAAAAGTTGGTCTGGGCTACTCGATGACCTGTGTTGAATAAAGATCCTCTGGTGAGCAAGTACGCCTTTACCACAGCCGCTTTAAGTCTTCTTCGAATTGTCACTTGTCGAACTTCCTGAGAAATTGTTCTTATCTTAGAATAATTCGAAGTACGGTTTGTTGAGTCACTGCTTACGATTAATCTATCGGACCTCTCTGTTGTTACTCTTTTGCCACCTTGCCTTTTGCATTTTGTAGACTCTCGAGTCTGCCGGTATCATTTAACTTTGCGAAAAATCACAGACTTGGAAAGTCAACGTTTAAGTTTCTTACTTGTAAGTGTAACAATTTTGAAATAAAATTAGAGTTTTGACACTTGATAAACGCGTTTTAGCATTTAAATTAATTAAATACTATTCTCTTAACACAATGATAAAAAATATGTAAGAAAAACAATATATGTGGAGTGTTTGTTGTTAAATTTTTTACACTACTTAATTTTGAATATTTTACAGAATAAAGAAATTAGCAGATATACCATAAAAAACATACAATTCAAAGTTGTAAATAAAAGTCAATTAAAATTCTTTTTTTCAAATTACATATATTGTTGTATCCAGGTTAGTGTAAAACAAGAAAAAAAAATATTTTATCCTACTTTTTGTGTTCCACTAAATACATCCGTGAGTGTGTAATTCTAGTGTTAGTTACCAAAATGATCCCAAGTAACGCAAAGGTTAAGTCAACAAAATGTTATTTGCGTACTACCATAAATATTTTACAAATGTGTTTTTATTTGTGATAATCGTGGTAAGAAATTTTTACGTATTTCTAGCAGTTGATAAAGTCGTGAGCAACTATTTTCGATATTTACCATCTCCATTACCATTATTAAACATCTCCATATAACATCCCCATTTCCTAATTTTTGCCACTGAAGAAACATTGATAGTGAATAAATTAATAATTTTAGTTTCATATTTATGTTTTAATAAATGGCCCCGCACTGGAAATATTACCGTTTCCTTAAGAAATGGAATTCTGCTCGTAGTTACGTTTACTTTAAGGATAAAATCTAATACTAAAGAACAAGAAGAGTCATTAATAAAAAGTGACATTTAATTAATTTTAAACATATAATATATACAATTATTTTATACTCCCATGCATTCATGAATAGAATAAATATATCATGTGTTTACACAAATTGCGGTAAACACAAAGGGATGTCAAATGATTTAACCACGAATAATAGACGAATTAATCGTAAACCCTTAAATCAAACATTTGATTCATATAAAAATATTTGTTGTATGAAATTCACTTCTCCACGACTGGCTCGACGAACATAACCAGCACGAGAACTCCAGCATGCCAACTGAGTCGATTTGGTAAATAATAAAACGCAACTGAAAACAAATAATATGAATTATTATGGTTTGCCAAACAATAACTTTTTAATCTATGTGTCATCGAGAGGTTAAAGTTTAGTAAAAATAATGCTGACTGGCCTTAAATTTTGTATCTCAGTCAAAAGGCATATGAAGCGTATTTGTATTTCAGACTTAATTTGGACAATGTTTGAAATTCAGGTAAAATTAATTGATTGGATAGTGAAAGCGTGTAACTTAACATTGATATTGACATCCGTTAAAAAGAAACTAGTCTCACACTCATATCACAACTATCGTAATGTGGACGATAACAGAATGGAGTGTTCAAAACTCATAATAATAATTTGAGAAATTTTGCATTTAATATTTTTCATTGGTTTGTCTACAAAATGAAAAAAAAACTAGGGGAGAAAACGTAATTAAATGTATATTGAAACATTTATTTATGATGTCCCTTCACAATTTTTGATTGATAATTTTGTTTCAAAATAAGTGACAAAATATTATGTGAAGTTACCTTAGATGTGGACACCTAAAGATGTTTTGTTATAAAGAAGACTTAACGGAAAACTTAAGTTTTAATGTCTTTCAATTATTAGTCAGCTAAAATGTAATTTTAAAAAAGGTAATAGTTAAAACAATAATATTTTAAATCACAACGCACCTTTGTTGAAATAAATATAAAGTGGCACCAAGGTGCAAGCACCGGGCATACAATAAATAGGCTTTTAAAACCGAACAGCTCCAAAACAGTTTCTCAAGAATGCCCTCACATACTTTCTCAGTTTCACCTTGGCAGTTTTAGCATTGAATTCGATCTTGACTATTGAACTCAAGCCATAAAAAGCCAATATTTTGGTTGCTGCTTTTATACATTACGTTTTTTTCATTTCCTTTTATTGTAATTTTATAGGGTGATAAATTACATAGGACGATTTATTAAATTTTTCTAGGCAGAAAAATTTACAAATTATAACATATTTTTATGAAATAAAGACAAAATGTGTAGTGTTTAATCTATAAAATCGGTAATTGTAAGTTTTCATTTTTTAATCCATTAAAGTAATTAGTTCTTTTATGTAGAGATAATTCTTTCAACATTGGACGGGAGCTAGCACCGAACAAAGATAGCATCTTTATAAACGTAGAAGCGCATAAACCACCTGACTTGTGGTTGGAGTGAGGGAGAATGGAAGAAGCTGAACAGGTTTTTGCATGCTCCTTTATCAAGCAATAAAAAAAAGAAGCAGCCCCAGGCAGTAGTTGAGCAACATCGCATAATGTCAAAAATGTTCTATGTATTTAATTATATTAGGTTGATTATAAAAGATTTCGTAAACATTTTAACTTTTAAATATTAAATTTAATAGACACCAAGAAATCATTGCATATATTTTGATTTTTACACTTGAGTACCAGGGCTTTGTAAAAAAATTCCGTTACTGGAAAAAAATATAATATTAAAATTACCTATTAACGCCAAATTGCAACATTTGTAGGAAAAAAGGACATAAAACAAGCTTTTAATCAAGTAATGCCAAACAATTATCTAAGAGGAAATATCTTTAGAATATGGCGTATTTAATAGCACTTTTCTTGAAAAAGTGACCCCTATAAAATGTGAAAAAGTTCAATACAGGCAAGGGGTGGCCAATTAATGACAAAGATATAAAAAATATTTAATCAAAAATATGAGAAATTTGACAAATGCTTTATAAAACATATCCTTATCCTTGAAACCGCAAATTAATCTGCGAAATTCCAGTCGATGGGCAATACCATAAATGGTTATAATAATAGACGATTGTTTTATTTAAAACGTGCTGAATATCGCAGTCTGATAAATTTATATAACGTATCGCGTCGCTTACGGCTAGTGAATATTGCCACTCTACCGATGTGGCAAATAACACAAAGTAAATTGCACTGCACAGCTTTTTCATTTAGTTTGTTGGAATAATGAACATATTTAGATAGTGCAAACACTCCTTGCGACTTTATTTATTTGTGCGCGCCTGACACAAGAATGAGTGAGTTAATTATAATGAGAATTAAACTGATGGATTCTGTAGGATGTGATGTAAATTATCGGTTTCACTTTATTTCAATTCACTCACTAGAAAAAACAGGTATTATAATTGAAATATTAACTAAATAATATCTTCCAAAAGGCCACGTGAATGAAGTAATGGGTTAGCTAATAAAAAATTAATTTAGAAATTTTCTCTTTAAAATTACAATAAATTGACGATAATAACACTTGATTGGGCTAATAACGGAAAATTTAACCATTGATTAATTTCCCTCTCTTGAATTATTCCCCTCTCTGCTTTGTTTAGCATTCCGTCTCATAGCAGTTGATATGCGTATTTTGATAATTACTAAATTCGTTCCATATGCCGCTCATTCCAAGCTTCGATTGAAGTACCGGTATTGATCGAATTACTTCCGTCATGTAAAGGTATCTACGTTCATTATTTATTATTGTGACGTCACGGTAGTTAATGCATTGGCGTGAAGTGATAGCACTAAACAATCAACTAATAGCAGTGTATGCACTGAATGGCGTTAGGTAATATAAGCAAGTGGAAGAATATTTATGAAATTAATATGAATTTTTAGAAACATAGCAAGTAGAAGAATATTTATGGGGATACGTGTTGTGTAATTTATATGTGATTTCCGTTGTAAAAACCGTGAAACCACGAAAAATAAATTCACAATATTATTTAATCCAAAAACTTCAAAATTTGACACCCTCAAATTGTTGATATGTTTTAAATATATCAATATTAAAAAAATCGTCTTTTTCATTGATCGTAATTAGTAATGAAAAGATATTCAAATACACATGGTGCAACAATTAAATGAAACTACGTTATGTAGTATTATTTCTACTTTCTTTAATTTCTTTACCACGATCTAGGTTTCGTTGTATTACAACATCTTCAGGTGGGCTATTAGCAAAGATACTTTTTAGAGACCATTGGATTATTATTTATTTATATTAATGAAACAATATATTTATAGAACTTACTTTTCAAAGGCTTCCTTTGGTGTTTGAACTAGTTTGTCGGAGCCAAGAAAGTGGTAAAGATTTTTAGCTTTTAACTTACAGATCTTCATTCACTCATGACTATATGTAACGAATAATTGTTTTATTATAGATAAGAACAAAATAAGATAATTACAGATAGTTGTGGTAGTGTACAAGCAGGCAGATGCTTTTTTACATGTTATTCCATGAGTTTTTTTAATTTCTAGATATTATTGTACTTTAAGGATATAGTTGTATAAATGTGGAAATGTTTGGCGTTTCCTTAACTAAAGTAAAAATAATAACTACGCACAAAATAATACACGATGAAAAAGTATTCGAGCCAACATGATACAAAACGAACTTGGAAACTGCCTTATCAGAACAATCAGTATGTTAATTGAAGCTACAAACAAAATTTTACGGAAAAAGTATATCTCGGATTATCACATAATAATGAAAATATCGTTTGTGGAAAGCTCAATAAGAAATAGGTCGTAGGACGTTATTAATAAAAATTCACCGGAAAGGTAAACTTACTCAAATAAATTAGACTGATGACATTTTATTTCCCGTATTTGTTATGTTGTGTCGAAAGGTCCGATATGTATATTACACTGCTCGACAAACATTATCACGAAAACTTCAAATGGCCAGTTCTATCTTGTCCCTATTAGGTGGAGGAAAGCTATAAATGTAAGAAGTTTAATTATTATCTGCTTAGTTTTGCCTAATATGTTTGCGAGAATGTATGTGACTGATAGACAACCATTTGAAGAATTGTTATAATAGCATTTTTTCAAAATATTACCGATGCCAAACTCCACTTCACGTGTAGCTTTGTTATATCTGTAGATGTAATAATTAGGGGTGTATCTGTGATTAATATAATACATGTAATTTATTTTTTTTATAAACTGCTTTGGTGCTACAAAGCAGTGATGGCCAAAGTTCAATTGATATTTTTACAAATACGTATGACAGACAATTTGAACATCCGCGTGTGTTTTGGTGAACCGCAAAGGAAGTGCCTCTTTTTCCACAACATTTGTACTAAATTACAAACTCCAGTTAAAATCACGAAATTGAAGTTGTTTCACTTGTTATTTTGATAAAATTTGTGTTTTTTTAAAACCTTAAAACCTAAATTTTGCTAAATATATTACACTTATATTTCAGAACAATTTTAACATTTCTTCGAAACCTGATTAATAAATATTAGATATTTTTATTTTGCAGACTATGTTGAATCTAACCACGATATACACGTTATCATATTTTTTATATTCATAAACTTTATATATATATATATATATATATATATATATATATATATATTTATATATATGTACATATTTAGTTTACGTAATTTATAGTTTACTAGGGAAAGTGAAGCGAAGATTAATGAACTATTAAAAAGTTTCACCTAGTAATGAGAGTATATTGGAATTAAAAAATCTACAAGTAATATACTGCGGAAAAATTATAGTATTAAAAATTAATTGATGGTTCAAAATACCTAAGTTACATTAGGAAAATTGCGGTAAATAAGATAGAATTTCTCACCGTCATCATTATAATGCCGTCATCCAGGTTGTAATATAATAAAAGTTCGCCTAATATTTCAAATTTATTTGTCCATTAGGCAATTAAAAATTGATTATTAAAATGAAGAAAATGTAGAAGGTCAACAAACATATACTTGAATTTGGTAAAGAGTGGATATTACTAATTTTTAGAAATACATTGATATATTGCTTCTTGCTGTTATGTACATATCCCACAGAAAATCGACAAAAAGTTTATAGAACAAGTAAACAATTAATAATATTTTTCGTATACTAATTTACCTCAAAATTATTTGCACGATATCTTTTTTATTTCTCCTGCTTTTCATTGACACAAAATAGTAAGGCAAAGTTGCAGAAACAAAGTTAAATAAGCACCTGTAAAAAATAATTTAGAAAAGTAGCTCTATGCTTGGCCAAAAAATTTGTAACCTCAAAGAAAATTATATTATGTATGAACAATCGATCGCTTTTATTATTCTATTTATATTTTATATATTTCTATTTTTTTAAAGTTGTTATGATTTACGCAAAAAATACCAAACATTCTAAAAATGATAGAAAAAAATATATTATATTCCAAATAAACCTGCTTGATATATAATAAATATATGATCATTATATGATATCAATATATCATATAGTAACTCAAGGTGGTTGTACCAATATCATGGATGATCTGCGAGAGAGAAGTTCCTCAACAATAAAAACTGAAGATAATACCAACGCTCTATTGCTCGTGATAAAGATTGATAAGAAAATAATCTATTTGTAGATTCAGACAAATTTAGGCATTGGTATGGATCAAGCATAGAAAATTTTATGTGAACAATTAGATGTCAAATAGCTTTGAGTTATCCTGTGCTATGACCGAAGCTTAAAAATATCGTCGGGTTGGCCAGAGTCATAAAATATTAGAAAAATTGAACAAAGGTCACCTTAATGCTGCATTCGAAATTATCATGGATGACGAAAGTTGCATATACTATTGCAATCCTGAAACTAGAAGACAGTCTTCTCGGCGGGTGTTTACTTCTGAAGACTTGCGAAAAATAGGAAAGAAAGGCAAAGGGCTAAAACAAAGTTGTTCGGCCGATAGATTTTCAGATGCGATATAATATATATATATATATATATATATATATATATGTGTGTGTGTGTGTATATGTATATATATATATAATATATTACATGTACCGCAAGAAATTGTTTGTGTGTATAATCCATTGTTTCCATTTATTTCCAAAACTGTTAAACTGATTTAGATATGGTTTTCTATGAAATATTTGTGATTCATTGACAATGTTTCTTAGTTAGTTGTTACGGTGATCACTCACCAGGTAGCGCCACAATAAACATTTTATTGTAAACGAATATTCCAAATTTTCTCCCAAATGGTTTGACCGATTTATATACAGTTTTCGGCAAAATATTTGGAACTAATCGGCAATAGTTCTTAGGCAGGTTTTATAGCGGTTACTCATCATGGGGCGTCGCGATTTACATTTTATTGTAAACGAATATTTTCATTTATCTCCAAAATAATTTGACCGATTTCGCCACAGTTTTTTAAAAAATATTCAAAACTAATCGGCGATGGTTATGTTGTAGGTGTTTTGATATTAACTCGTCGGGAGGCGCTGCAGTAAACATTTTTTATTAATTTAGATTAACTACTTTGTGACCTTCCTTCGGCTTTTTCGCTATGTTTCTCAAGCGCTCTATTTCTTCCAATTCTATGCTTGCGTGGATTTTTGAAGAGTTTTCAATGATTTAGATAAGTCATTACTACGCCGTTTAAAGGTCATACTCTACTAGGAATCACTTTTGATACAAATGCTATTTTAGAAGCTTAGTTATTAAGACTAATAATAAAAAGTAAAATTAAAATGTTAGTCCAGCCAACGACAGATGCAAACATTTTAATCTGAAAAGTATAAAACAAAAAGCAAGATTAAAAATTTGGGAAAAATTCAGGACGGATGTAGTCATTGAAATTGAAAAACGATTAAATATTTTTTTATTCCTCTCCCCTTTCCCCCGTCTAAAGTAAAAATTCCACAACAATTTATAAAATATTTCCCAGAACAATTAATTGAATAGATAAGGCCTTAAAATATTAAAACTTTACACATCCTTCCCACATAGATATTTAATAGAGATTTAATAAACCTATAGTGCTATCAGTTAATGAAGCTCATAATGTAAAAGTACATTCGACGTCAAATTATCCTCTTTTGTATTGTCCATGCCGTGATCATTATAGTAATCAGTAAATTAGTATAGTACTCACTGAAAACTTCAGTTACAGTTTCTATATTAATAATGGAATTATTTTCCGCATATGATGGTATCCCTGTTTTGTAAATTATTATTGCGACTTCACGCGTCGAATCTATCTGTTCTTCAACATCGGTATGTTACAGTGATATTGAATAAAGTATATACTCAGATGGTTTGCAATATCGCTAATTACTATATCAATAATTGGTCCATAAGGATAGTTTTTGAAAAGTAGGGTAATAAAAGTTTTATTAAAGACGTTACTATAATATAATTAACTTAAACAACTCTAAATGAAAATTTCATTCAAATGTTTACTTCTATAATTTAAATAGAATTCAAAATTTAAAAAGTTTCAAAGACATTAGATGGCATATGTTGCATTTTACTTAGAATTTTAATATTTCATAAAACTAGCTTGGAAAACCAATTAAAATAGAAATGTGATCACATTTTCGAAGATCTTAGGAACGGAGGTCTAAATTGATTGTGTGGCGAATAATTGTTTCATGCAGATTGTACGGAATTAAATCTTTTTTGGAAGTGAATTTAATAACTGACACACTCATCAGTAGTATTTATTTACAATTTCACAGACATAGACCTAAAGCTGTAAAAACTCTCATAGCTCTGATAAACGGATGGATATGGGATTGTGGATTTCTTTTTACATTCTAGAACACATATCATATTTCCTTGTTTTGGAGTTAATGGAACAACAATCAGAAAAAACCAGTTTGTCGTTTATTCAGTAATTACAAAGTATGAAAATTATTAAAACTACGTAATCAGTTTTAAAAAGAAACTGATGTCTTGAATTGGAAAACAAAATTACTATACATTGTACGATATATTGTATGAAATACTATAGTGCCAAGTAATTATTATACCGTCTCTTCGTTAGTTTGTTTATAAAACCTTCGACATATTCTACAAATAATTTTAATAAAATTGTTTCTCTTCCTATCTCTTCAATTTGAAAAGAAAAAAATAATGACAGAAAATAACAAAACAATGATTCAATATTGCACAGTGCGGGCAGTGTAGAAAAAGCGAATGGAGTTACCAAAGGTTAACTAAATCTGAACACTCTTGAATATACGTGCGATATTGATATGAACATACGTGCGCATGAAAATAAGTGCGATATTTAAGATCGAACTCTGACACATTTTGTTATTACTACATAACAATTTTTAATAAATATTTTCGACTTGAAATTAATTTCAGTTTTCGAATCATCGGTTCCATATACCAAACCATATCTTATTGGGTGTATAGAATTCTGTGGAGAAAAACTATAATTTATACTACTACTAATTACATAAACATAACGAAACAAAATATATATTACACCTTTATATTAAAATAAATTATCTTGAAAATATTAAGTTATTACAAGACACATAATCAAGCATGCGAGGATAATTATAGAGATTGGTTATTTAAAAAAACTAAATAATGGATAAATACAAGTAGAGATTTGTGGAATGATTTTCTATTACCTGAGGGTAAACAAATTTCTAAATATCGTACGAGCCGCTGCTACTACAAAGTGAATAGGAATCCTGCCTTTTGACCGTAACTAAATTAATTACGGGAATGGATCGGTGGGTTGCTGTTTATTATTCAATGCGCGTGTTTCGGACCTTTTCTAATAAACAAGTGTTTATTTATTTGCTTGACAGAATTGAATTGAATTTTTTTTGAAAGGAATTTATTTTTAGTTGTTCATAAATTACTCAATATATAGACAAGGTTGCATTAGGGTGATATAAATTATCGGAATTTTTTTTAAACTATGTTTTTTTATGACTTTTTAAAAACATTTATCAATAGATATTAACTTGTTTTCAAATTATATTCATTATTTTTAACCTTACAGGAAAGCTTGATGTTCGCTGTCTACGTGATAAAAGCACACAATATGCGACTATGTAAATTACTAAAAAAATTTAAGATTAGAGCAAAGAATTCCTACACAGAATAATAAATATTTTCTCAAAAAAGATATTTTAATTGTAAATTAATTTATTACAGCCAGAAGTAATGAAAAATGGCAAAAGCGTTGTAATTAAAGCGACGTGTTTTAAGCTTAATCGCGAAGAGAGTTTGATAAATACGAAAGTTATGACAAATTTGTAATTAGTAATAATTAAAATTATTTGCAAAATAAAAAAAATTTTCACTCGAAAATAAGAAAATTTTAATAAATATACATTTTTGCGCATAAACCATACAGGTGAAAAATATTATTTATTGAACTTACTTATATCAAAAATTTTATAATTATATTATTATAAATTATTATAACACTCTATGAAGGATCTATTGGGATTGGGTACACACACATGTTATATATATGTATATATGTATATATACGTTTGCATATGTACATATATATTTGTAACAGAATTTAAAAAGGTTTATGAATCTTAACAAGGGATTATAAAAAACAACATTAAACTTTTATCGTTTTGGCCGAAAGAGTGTATCAACGGGTATTTTAGAGATAATACATCACTGGCGAACTCTAAACAAAAACCGTTCTATAATTTAATTCTATATCAGAAAACTTTCTATTTCTTAACTTGCCCTTAAAAATGAAAACTTGCCCTTAAAATGATGTAATTTTTATTTATTCTTTCAATTAGTCAAGGTATTCGTATAGTTGTTCCCAAATGTTCAGTTCAGTAGTATTCAGAGTACCATGAATAATGCAGATTCTGTCAACTTATGATGACATCTTTTAACGAAACTAATAATTAAATATACATTCGATCGCAAACTATCCATTAATTCGTTGAGAAGGAAGTAAGCATTTGAATAGCCAAAAAGTTTGCATAGCACTCACTGAGAACTTCCGTTAAACCTTCCACATTAATTAAAGTAATATTGAATGAAATGTTTTGTTATTCAAATGAATTCTTACATCGTTGGTGACGATGTCAATAACTAACCTGGGAACATCGACTTATGAAAAGCACGATTTATCAAGAATTGTTTGAATGTCGTTGGTATAATTTAAGGGAATAAAGCGGTAAAGTAATATCCAATTATATATAAAAAGGCCCCGCTGGCATTTTGGAGCTCACTTATTTGGCTTTACATAAATACATATATATTGAAATTATTGATTTTTTCTAAGTAAAATTAATTTAATGGAAAAAAGTTGGAATAATCCTTACCTAGTTCTAATATTACAGAAATTGTTAGGATTCTTCAGAACATTTTGGAATCGATACTAAATTTTCTTCTCAGATGTTATAGTGAATACGACAGAGACTAAAACTACAAGAAGATATCAGTTTGAACATGTTTGATCTGAAACTATGATATATTTAATTTTTTGCTGCTGTGTAGTAAGTTCTAAAAAGCAATTTATGTATTTGAATTGGATAGGAGAACATTTCTATACATAACAAACAAACATTGCTACAAAATATTGTAATGCTTTTTTGTGAATTTATTATGGTGTTCAAATTTTGATTCATTTCTTTTTGATAATTTTTATGTTTTCAATATGTTAGTTTTCGTATAAACAGTTCGAGAATCAAATTATTTACAAGACATTAATAAAATCATTTGAGATTTTCGATCTCTTTTATTTTAAATTTAGATTTTAGATTTTAATTCAACAGTAAAATATCCAAGTATATTTTTAATAATTTTTTTATGCAATTTGGAAACATCGAAATATGAAAGAATTGATTTTTAATCTAGCTTTCGAAGGTTTAAAAGTATATATCATTAAACATATAATTTTAGATGTAGTAAAGTATGTATCATTAATTTAATTTTCTTAATTATTATTATATATCTTTTTTGGAAGTTGGCCTCTCAACTTCAAATACGTTTTAATTGTGTAATTGTCGTTTCCATTTACTAGATCATGCGGTAGCGTATGTTTCGAATTCTATGGTGAAAAGAGATAACAACTGTGAAACTTTGTACAATTCTCATTTAAATAAATAACTTTTGACATATAAAATAATTACCACATAACAAAATATAGCGACGTTGATTTAAATAAGGTACAATATAAATATAGGTAGAGATTTGCTACACTATATTCCATATCTTTAGGCAAAATCTTTTTTTGAATATTTTGCTACACGAAATATATCAATGATATTGCAAAGTGGTTTGGAAACCTTCCTCTCGACCGTAACCAATGTAATTAATTATAGGAACGAATTGGCCGATTGGCCTTAACGTTGCTTGATGAAACGGAGATTCACAATGTTCAATTGCGCACAACAATCCAAATATATTTAATTAGTCAGGAATTGAAGAAAAATTATTCTTTCTTATCATTTCACGCAAGTGCAAATAACTATCATGCTGCGCATAATGGTATACTCGTAACTAAGACTAATTTTTTTATTATACTGGGATTAGTTAAAGCTAAAGATTTTATATTTAATGGCATGAACATTTTAATTTTTCGCTTAATGAATTGGGAATATATCTAATTATTTGGAAAACGAATATTTTTTATAATATGATTTATGAACTTATGGAAGCCAAATGAAGATGTGTCATGGATGTTCAGTAGGCAGACAAAAACATTTAAGAGTACATATTTTGTTAAACTATTAGAAACTATTTGCCAGCATCTTGTAGATATAAATTGATCAATAATATTTCAAAGATATAAAATTGTTAATCATACTTTTCCTTTAATAGATTTTACACAAATTGAAAATCAATTTTTTTTTCGTTTGACTTTTGCACTTTTAGATATATAGTAAGGAAAAAATATTTTTGGGTATATTTTCAGCAATATCATTATAAACATCCTACATAAAATACTGAGCAACATAATTTTACATAAATTGAAAAAAATGGAGTATATTAATTGCCTTTACAAAATTTCTACAAGGATACTTGTAATTGTTAATTGAAATTATAAAATATATGCAGGTTAAAATGATTCATAACATATTTTATGCAAGAAAGTTTGTGAGAAAATAAAAATAGGCGCACAAATATATAAACAATTTTACTTAAATGGTGAGGGTTACTCCTTTTTTTCTTTTAAATTAATAAACGGAAAAATCCATATTTATAAGAAGTACAATATTCATTTTTAAATTTCAGATTAAAATGAACCCTTTGCTGAGTTGAATTGCCATTATAAAAAAAACTATTTTGAAAACATCAAACAGCTGATTATTTTCTTCCGGAAGGGAAATAAACAAACATAAAAATATAAGTCTGTTCGGTTAAGAATTATGAAAATTTAATTTGAATTTTATTTAGAAGGAAATATTGACATTAACAGAAAGCAATTATTTGCCTATTGTAATTTATATTGAAATTAAATGTGAAATTACAGATTAATACAAGCGACGATATAACTTGTCATGAATTGCTTAAACCATTATAGAATTTATCTCGACATTATTTGGCATAAAAGTAAAGAAGAACAGATTACTACTTGCTAAATAAATATAAAATAAAATCGTAACTTTTAAGTTCAAAATGTTAGCACACAATTTGTAATATTGGTGGAATTAGATTGGTTTTAATTCAGACCTATGTTCTGATATTACGTCTCTCTGTTTTTCAAGCAAAGCCTTTTAGTCTGTACATAGTTAGAAATTGCTATGGAATTTTTAAACTTGTCCTTACAAATAATAATTATTGAAGATAAAAATTGCGTAAGCTTTACTTTATTTCCAGTAATGGTATGTTTGCTGTTGGAAGTGTGTATCTGACTATTTTACTTGTCTGTTTTTACATTTTGATTGTATTATATTGTGATGAAATTTAGGTAATAGTAAACTACCCTATTTGTTATTCTACTACTTTAGAAAATATATCATTCTTGTGTTTATGTCTGAATAAACATCATTTTATTGAAACCTATAATTTGTTATTATTAATAAAATAAAAACATATATTATGACATGTAAGTTGGAAAAAATACACATGGCTCCACCGCCATGATATATTGGATTAATCAATATTTTTTAAAATTATTTTTTTGTATTACAATGTCTTCAAGTGGGCTATTAGCAAAGATCTTTGCTAATGGCCCACCTGAAAATGTTGTAATACAACGAAACCTAAGTCTTGGTAAAGAACTTAATGAAAGTAGAAATAATACTACAGCACGCAGTTTCATTTAATTGTGAACAAAATTAACACATTTACTTGCCATTGTATTAGAGGCATATGACAAATTACTTGCTCGACGAGTGACTGCGAATCGAAGCCGAAACCTCTCGGTGCGTGCTCTTCATCAAAGGTCGAAAACCCGTGGTTAATTTATTTATTTCTTATAAACTCCATGCCTGACTTACAGTATTACTCAAATCACTGGGCATATGGAAGAACATATGAAAAATAATCATAAAACAATGCCGATTAAGACAATACACTATCAGAGAAATTCCATACTATTGAAAAGAAAATATACAATAATTTTAATAAACATCAATAAGCAATCGGTTTCCTGTCTAGAGCGCGTACGAATACTTTAAATTGTTCGCCTGTCTTTTGCGCACTCACATTGCTCAACGCAGTGTTGCAAGATACACCCAGTCTAGATATTTTTTTCTGCTCTATAGACCGTTTCAGAAATCGGGTCATAGAGTTGCTTAGTAGTTCACCACTTTTTTTTCTAATTAATTAGAATGAATAGATATATTCATTCTAATTAATTAGAAAACCTACTATTAGAGCTCATATTTATCATTATCAATTTATTTCCTCAAAATCAGATGGAAATTATAATTTAAAATTAGCTACGTAAAAATTAAATTCAAACTCATATTTTAATTTACAATTAAAGCAATTTAATTGCTATGCTCTGAGAGTAAACTCCAAAATGTTTAATACATTAGAATGTGAAAAAAAAAATTACGATGAAATTTCTAAAGAAATTTTAACAAATTTTACCAATTACCCTCTTCTGTCTCTCTACCATAACGTACGTCAATGTTAATAATTTCATGTTATTAATGTTTTCATGTTAATAATTCTCAACCATATGTCAATGGTAATAGTTTTCATTACCTCTTTTTTGGTCTATTACCTGATAAGAAGTTTGCATGGCACTTTCTAATAAATAACGTTAGTACAAAGATTTTTTTCCTAGTGCTCTTCCTCAAACGTCTCCTAAAATTCTTCTTATACTAAATGAAAGTAATTAGCATTAAAATTCTACATCCATTTATACTGTATAATAATGAATACATTAAAAAAGGCGAAACTTTGAATAAAAGTGAGGTTATTACATCTGTACCCTTTTTATGGAAGTTGAGATCCAACACAACTCATATTTTGATAATTAGAGTTACGAAAGCAACAGTAGAGGGCACATATAAATCAATTGCACTAGATATTTTTTTATAATTATTAATAAATTTTCATTTGAATCAAATTATGAAGAACTCGATAAATATTTTATAAAATTCAAAATATGGCAAAAACATCACAACGCAGCGAAATTATTAAATATTTTATTGTTTACTCAAAATCACCCTTATGTCAGGATAGTGAATAATTATTACAAAATATATTAGTTATTATTTATATAATTTAAATAAAATGTTAATATATGTGAAACGGAGAGAAATTATTTGAAATTGACCCAAGTGAATACCTTATAAATTAGAAGATAATGACTTTCAAATAATGTTCCCTACATGTTCCTAATAAACAATATGGACAATCTTATTCAAAAGATCAAATTTTATCCATCACTTCTTCCAACTAAAAAGATAAACTTCCATTGCTGATTGACGATCTAAAATATATTTCAAAAATTGTTATATTTACAAAATTATGGGACGTATGTACGTATTTATATACACTAATAGCACCATGTATAAATAAATCAATTCCAAATACTTAAAAAGGTCATTTTATCTAGATTCACTGAAAAGCAAAATATAATAAATAAATGTAAAAACAAGTAATAACAATAGAGCGATAACAAGTTATAAAGTACAAAAGAATGACGAAAATAACGTGAAAAGGTGGAAAATTATATAATTTCGTAACAGCGTCACGTAAACTCATCGTCAGGTCATTGCGGTAGAGGTGTAAACTGAAAATGGACAACGAAGAATTTCCTTTCACCGGAGGTGTTAAAAATTATTATTCAGGTTGCGAAACACATTTTATTTGTTGACAACTGCTACCAATAAAAATTTAATTTAATTCAACTAGGTACTGACGACTAGTCGTTACGTTCCCCTAACTTCAGCAATATTTTATTTTTGATTTAATTTAAGAGATAAATTATTTTTTATTTGCTAAGAATCTAAATACCTGAACTGAGTTTAATCAGTTGATTTACACTTCAATGACAAATCAGTAGGTCGAATCACGTCATACACCATGTTATCCATCTACGCTCCTGCCATATAATGAAATGGTGTTTCTGACTTATAGAGACTCGATTGTTCCGCCATTTTAATATGACGCTAAATATCATACTTCCTAAGAAATCTGTGGATTATTCTAATGATATATCTGAGACATTAATTATAGATTTTGAAGTTTTCTAATGAGAATATAAATTCATTTGTTTTACTTTAGACAATCAAACATTTTGTATTGAGCTGTGTATCAGAAGTCTGCGAAGAGTAACAATTCAGTGTAGCGGTTATGATTACAAGATTTCGCAAATATGGCATAAAGTATGGCTTTTTAATTTGATATGTTATCCCTACTCGGAAAATATGAAAAAAGGGAGAAATAAGCGAAAAATCTCGCATTTCTAAATAGATTTCGGAAATTATCCATCCCATAAAGTGTCATCCTATCGTTAAAGAGGTCACAAATTGCCTTATAAGCTCTTTTGATATGAGAACAGTGATCAAAAATTATCAAGTTTTTAAACTCAGTACGTAAATTTACAAGATTTAAGAAAATAAAATGTTCTAAAGAAATGTTCTTGTTCATGGTTTAGGTTTTTATCTACGAGAAAAGCAGCTCTACCAATGAATTGAAATAAAATTGAGATATCTTACCTCATTTTTGGATTTTTGTAAATATTTAATCTGCACATGTTATAAAAATATAAAATTTTCCTGTCTGCAAACTAGAAAATACTAAATGATTTGGTATTAGTACTAAAAAATTTTTAAAAGATTTTTTTTATTTCAGTCTGTGAGTCTGTTTTATATATCAAGTAAGATCCACTGTAGAGATTTTGTTTAGTTTAAGAATAGTTTTCTGTCAATCGACCAATAAAGAAAGACTTGCAGTAATATAAAATCATGATATGAAGCGCATTTCTTCTAAATTTAAATTTGGGATTATTATGAATGCACGTAATTGCATCAACCTTACTATTAACTTAATAAAATTTCCAAAGTTTCCTCACAAGAAACTTGCGACCAAACCTAGCACATGTAAATAAATCTGATAAACCAGAGTAAGATTCACACTAAGAGCGTTTCATATGCACTTAAACACAAAATAAACGTTTGAACATTTGAAACTACATAATATTTCTATTAAATGATTTTCAAGCATCAATATTATTAATCACTACATTAATATAGAGTCCTGTATATGTTTGAAAGATGTAGTAAAAATAATATCCTAGCCTATTAGAGATATAGTCAATATGATAGTCAATATAAGTTGATCAAAATAATTTTACGTTGAAATAGTTACTAAACGCCGATTTTGGCAAATAAAAATTTCGATTAAGTTTGGAACCTGTAAAGCTCTCGAAGACGGCTTCTTATTATAAAATATTTTTAGGTATTGTCAACAACATTTTATAAGACCTTTTTTCTGACATCTAACTCTGCGGAATTTTTGAGAAAAGGAACTTTCATCTTTATATTAAAACTGAGGTTTCTGGAATTTATAAAAAAACCCTTTTTGTTATTCCCTATATTCACGAAATAATTCTAGATCTTTGTGTTTCATCCCAATGAGCCTAATTTGCAGAGTTATGATTCTGCAACATGCTAACAAAATGATAGACATGACTGAATTTTAAGAGTTCCTTGTTGGTTATTTGACAACGTGACCCTAGAAATGTGGCATTATGACGATTATCAAGCTCAAATTTTCACGCCATATTATTTATAATTGTTGAAAAATAATTAAAGATTATCAAATAATTTTGAATTTAACAACGAAAAAATTCATCACCAACAACACAACTAAAATTCATCTTGCAAGAAAGCAATTGTCGTTTAAAATATCCCAGAACTCAAAATAACACAGTTTTTATTCACATAATAAAGCGCACGATCTACAAAAATAACGGAAAAGCGACAAGGAAAGCGAGGATACTATAATATGTACACGTCATGTACCATGTGCCACATATTGACTAGCTCCATAACATATCGCCTATGATATATCGCTCTGCCAGCGACCGACAAATATTACTATTTCACGAAACGTCAACCGGTTAGGTCGAATGGTACCAGCATATAAATCCACGCAAATTGTAACTAGGAATACTTATAGATAGTTTGTCAGTGCAGTGAATGAATGAAGATCGGCAGAAAGAATATTTTTATTTGAGCTAATATTTTTACGTCTGAATGTTCTTTACTGAGCTTTGAAATTATAATTGACACTTGATGAGTAGGGTCTGAATGTTCTTGATTATTTCCGTAAAGGACTTTGATGAGGTGTGAAATTGTATTATATTTTGCCAAATATAAATAAAATATTTTGCAGTCATTTTAAAGTATTTAATAACAATACTTACAATTAAAATTAAGAAAAAACTTAAAACATAATAAAGGAAAAACATGGAAAACTGTTAATAGAGAAATATTCGTGAAGATAATTGAAAAAGTTGACTCTTCCCAGAAATACACAAGGTATCCTGAACAAACTCGAGGTATTCATGTCAAAAAAGGCATAATTTATTCACTACAGCGAAATATTGATCAATGCTGTTGCAACAAGTGATATCTCCTCATGGATTCGCCCAAAATCAAGGAGCTGAGGATCAACGTTACAACAAGGACTATTATTTTCCCAGTAGAAAATCTTTAAGAAAGAAATTATTTTTTTCTTTGTTTAATGTCACAACTCGACATTTATTTATACGTTAAAACAAATTTTTATCAAAATAAAATTGTATTTCAATACCAGATGTTTAGACTGTATTTCCTATTAAATTAATTATATTAATTGTTATTAACAATCGACATAAATATATTGAAGTTTACAATAAGTAATATGTAACATAATCCCAAGCGCCAACACCCACGTTGGTGCTGTTGAAAATGTTTAATGACGAGAAAGAAAAAAATATTTTCTTATACTCACGGCATCACTTTTATATTGCCTTCGTTTTTTTTTATTTCCAACATAATGATATTTATGTGTTCTATAGTCTAGGTCTGATATCGAATCTAACAAAAGCACGGTTTTTAATTCGAACTTAAAAATAAAAGCAAATCTTGAATTTGTATGCTGCTAAAGTTATTTATATTATTAAAACTTACGATGCAAAATATTTGAATTGCTCTTAGACCAAAGTTACTAACAATAATTTTTATGCATAAAAAAAACTTTGCATATCTTATGTATTGTGAGTAAAGGTGAGTTAATGTAACTGGTATTTTCTATAAAGAATCAACTAAGACATTATATGTTGACGTACACACATACACATCAAGTAAAACTTTATATTTATGATCTACCATATGACTGTGCCTAAAGAAGTCAATGCTTGATGGCTTTGGCAAAAGTATCGCCATACAATTGGATTACTTCCGTTAAGCTGTACCATCCAAATTTATTTTTAATGTTATGATATCAATAAGGGAGGGAAAGCATCGATATATATTATTAAATATTAATTAAACGAGCTATCGATATGGCCTTAGAAAGATAAATCGACGTAAAGTATGTCATTGTAAGTTAATATAATATTCGGATTAATTAATGAGATTATAATTATTTTGGCCGTTAAAGTTATTCTTATACTCTAGATATAATAACGAATAATATCTGACTTCGGCCGGGTAAAAGATTTATAAAGTATTTTTAAAAATTAACTCAACATTACTATACTTATTATAAATTAATCTAATTTTTGAATAATGAATTAAAAAACATGTCAAGCTCAGTCACTATAAGGGTTCCATACACAAATGTTATTTTTTCTCAACGTAAATATATGGCCTGGTATGTATATCTTTCGCAGATATTAACATAGTTTCCCTACAACCTTTGGGTAGGTTCCTAAACTTCCTATTTTTATAATTATAGGTTGAAAAGGTTCAGATAAAGGGGGGGGGGAGAGTAGAATTCGCACTAAGTGAGTTTCGTAGACATACAGATATTTAGGTTGTTTAGCATTTCTTTGAATCCAGAGTTATTTAGGTACATTTTGGATTTTGATTATTGTATTGATGGAATTTTATTATTATTTATCTAACATTGGTGAAGTTCTCATTAGCTCGAATTAAGACCTGATCACAAAGCGGTCTATACATCTCAGTATTTTTCAAAAATTTATTTATTTCCAAGAAAATGTAGTATTTTAGACTGTGGTAAATACTGGAAGAATGAATATTTAATCTGCGTCTTAAATCTATGACCTTGCGTAGTATTTGATAATTGTCATAAGCAAGAGACAAGAAATATTAAGTCTCAGCTTTATCTCGCCTTAATATTCATGTATTAGTTCCCATTTTCAAGAGCATTTTATCAGAGCGTATGCATGGATTAGTTAATTTTATTCTAATATAACATATGTATTCTTTTAGCATTATTCGTTGTTATTTGTGATTTTTTTAATTATTTTGAATACAGAGTGTTTTAAAATGCATATAGAAACTGAATGAAGAATGTGAAGTAGAAGCTACATGAAGAAATTATCTCATACCAAACTCAACAATATAATTAACGAAATAAAAATTACGCTTTCTATACGATGACAAGTGGTCTGCCTACAATATTTATATGGCGAGAGGCCAAATATTACCGAGAAGGATTACAGCTGAAGTTAAAAAGTTCCCCATTGAAAATAAAACTCTTTGAAAGATTGTCTCTAATAGTTAAAAAAGTTCTATTCACATTGCTTTTATATGATTTTTTATAGATAATAAATATGCTATAGAGTATTTTTTTATTATTCAATAAAAGCTATAAAAAGGGAAAATCTGTTCTACAGCTTTTATTCTTTGGTCAAATGGTAGAAAAAAAGGCGAGAACATTGGTGTCGGGATGGTCAAATTAAAGCATAATTACCATTTAAACGGTTTTGAGTTCTTCTAGTGAATTCAATTGAGTTAATGTACTTATTGCTATAAGAAATTCCAAGTTTCAAAGTCAAACGGTTTCTAAAAAAAATTACTGTGTCAGACAAATATATGGGTGGACAAATGGACGAGAGAATCAGTGTTGTATGAATTTGGTTAACTTTTAATTTTGAGGTAGAGAATCCTAAAAATTTATTATATTTTATATTTTATGAAACTTTGATTTATAATTAAAAAACGGAATGAAAAAATTATATTATAAGTAATAAATGCTGGAAAATAAGTTTATGTAAGATAAAAATTTAGTAAATAAGAGTTGCAGATATCAAAATATACGGATAATCTTTTGTTTCGAACAGAAAATATTTTACTGATAGATGATAAATATAATTCTATTGTTTTATTTTTATAGATTAATTATATTGACATAATTAAGTCAATTATAACCAGATTCTACTAAAATTAACGTATGGAAGTAACACAAATTTGTTAAAATAAGTTAATAACTAGATAGTACTAGACGACTTAAAGGAGAGGATAATAGTTAGATTCTACTACCCAATAAAACAATTAAGTTATTGCAAAAAATGTGATAGTAACTAAATTCGATTAGCCAATCAATTTATTCTAATAATAAATCTAAAAATGATGTTGATAACTAGGTTTTACGAACTAACATAAAATATGGTAATAATTATATTCTCTTGGTCAAATCCGAAGAAATTATAATAACTAGTTTCAACTATTCAATCTAAAAAGTTTATAACATCTAAGTTTCACTAATTAACTAAAAAATGATAAACCTGTAATCTGTTAAATTTTGCTAATAACTGGATTCTACTATCCAACTTAAAATATTTGAAATTATAAAGATTAACTTAACCTAACCTAACCAATTTAAATGAGATGGTAATCACTAAATTCTAACAGTCAACTTAAAGATGTGGTATTGACTGTGTGATGTGATATTTGACTAATGAATTTGAAAAAAAATGATAATGACTAGATTAAGGAAATTACAGTTATTAATTCTAATAGACAATTTAAAAAATGCAGTGGTAACTAGATTCGACTAATAAATTTGAAGAAGATGATAACGTTTATATTCTCTTGGCCAACCGAAAATAGATTTTAATAACTGAATTCTACTAAGCAATCTAAAGGAGATAGTAGTCACTAAATTCTAATGGCCAATTTAAATATGTAGTAGTAATTAGATCGGACTAATCAATTGAAAAAAATAATAATGATTTCATTATATTAGCCAATCTAAAAGAAATTATATTAATCAATCTAGATGAGATGATAGTTACTAGATTTTATTAGCCAACTTAGAGATGCTGTAGTAACTAGATTTGACTAATCGATGACAACGATTATATTCTATTAACCAACCTAAAGGAGATGATAATAACTACATTCTACTAACCAACCTAAAGGAGATGGTCGTAAATAAATACCAATATCCAGCTTAAAGATACAGTAACTAGATCCGGCTAATCAATTTTAAAAATATTATAAAGTTTATATTCTGTTAGCCAACCTAAAAAAACGATAATATATAGGTGCTACCTATCTCAATGAGATTGTGATCGCCAGATTCAAATATTCAAATTAAAGATACGGTAGTAACTGGATCCGACTAATCAATTTAAAAAAAATGATAATAGTTATATTCTATTAGCCAACTTAAAAGAAATTAAAATAACTAGATTCTACTAACAAATCTAAAATGTATGATAGTAACTAGATCGTAGGTAGCAACTAGAGGTAAATGAATATTCCCATGATTACACAATGTACTAGTTTTGGTTGTTATTTTCAAATTCTTTTTTTACACAAGTTTAGGTATTTATATATTGAATTAGTAATGTGTAAGCGGAAAATTTACCAATTGGGTATTTAAAAGACGGTACTCAAGTAAAAGAGAAGAAAGATGTGAATTCCCCAACGGTATCAACATAATTTTACGAATATAAGTAGTAATAGTTTTTGTGTTCAGAACGGTGTCGGCATAAAACAACTCTTTGTATCCAAAACGTATTACTGATACTATATTAGACTCTTACGTAAATATGATCTAATTCTGGCACACTTAGCATAAAAATACCAATCAAGCAGGTTCAGTTCAAACCTTGTATTTAATAATTTTGTACAGAATATTAAATGAAAAGTTTTTATAAACATAAACTTGTTTAAGCTTAAAAAACCATACATACAGAAGCACATTTAGATATTCATGGCGATTAAAAATGACATAATATATAAAAATTGTGTAATAGAGCACAAACGGTATGTCGACTTTTGGAAAAGATATAATATAAACAAAGCCTTCATTTAAGAGATACCCGCCCCCTGCACCCATCGTTCATGACTTTTATATAGGTATGCAAGTATTTCCCTTATAGGTTTGCAAGTATGATTATGATTATGAGAGAAGTCTCTACTATTTTTTCTCATACCATCTTTTCAGAGTAACTTATCATTGAAATATACACTAATGAACATATTTAGAGGAACGCAAAAAAGGAGAGTAAATTTATATTAAAACAAATTTATTAATTTGAAAGAGCTTATAATAATTATTGAAATAATTAATTCTATTAACATTTTTGAATATCAAAAAACATAGAATTAAGGAAAAAATCAATTAAGATACAACAATCTTAGTATTTAAATTGTAAGGAATTTTTATCGATCATAGCAAAGTTTAACATTGTTCTAAAGGATGATTTTTTCTTAATGAGTGTAGATTTTTTCTTAACTGGAAACAGTCAGTATTAAGTCTCCTCTTTCTAGAAAAAATCTCCTCTTTCTAGAAAAAAAACTGCCTGATTCAGTTTGGACATACTATTATTAAATCTTAGATGAAATTTTGTAGTATCGGGTTCCACTCTTTCATCAATGCACTTTGAGTTCCCTTAAGTTAGCAAGTGCCCGATTTTTTACTTAAATTATTTTTTCAGATTATTCGAAACACGTTTTATAACATTAGGGTCTAATGAGCGTGTTGGCTACCCCAAAACTTCAATTCCTATCTCAGTAATTTACTCCGAAACAACCGCTGTAGTGTGAAGTCGGGAATTATCATGCAATAAAATAAAATAATCTTCAATGTATGGTACAAAAGGTACCATAAGCTGCTCTAAAATGATCGTTACGTATCTTGCCGCAATCAGAGACCCGCTTTCTACAATATGTAGCTCCATAAATGATCCTGAGAAAATACCGTCCCATATTATTATTGACCCTCGACCGTCAGGTTCTCTAACAACAAGGTTGCGCTGAGTGTGTCTTTTTCTGGATTATCTCCACAATTTAATGTTTCCATCATCTGACTTAAAACAGAATCTGGACATATCAGTAAAGAGTACCTGAACCCAAGCGGGATGATGACATCCCGGTTTCGGTGCGAAAGATAAAAGTTACTGAGTTACTCGATGACCTGTGGTGAATAAATATCCTCGGTGAGCAAATACGCCTAGTAAAATATAAAGTGTATGTTGCAAAATATCTTACACTACTCAACATTGAATATTGTATACAGTAACGAAATCAGCAAATATTCAACAAGAAAACACAACCCAAAGTTGTAAATAAACCTTTTTTTTCAAATTATTCAAATTCGTGATTTTTATTTGTGATAATCGTGGTAAGAATTTTTACTTATTTCTAGTAACTGATAAAGTCGTGAATAACTATTTTCTATATTTAACATCTCCATTACCATTATTAAACATCTCCACATAACATCTCTATGACCTTATATTTTTCCACTGAACTGACATTGACAGTGAGTCAATCAATAATCTTAGTTTCGCTTTTGTGTATCAATAAATAACCTCGTACTGGAAATATTTCCGTTTCTTTAGGAGACGTAATTTTGCTCATAGTTACGTCTACTTTAAGGAAATAATAGTTACGTCTACTTTAATACCAAAGAAAAATAGTTTCAATAATAAAAAGTGACATTTAATTAATTTTAAACATCTAATAATTACTTTAATTTTTTACTATCATGAACATACGAGTTAAACTTAAACCCTTAAATCAAACATTTGATTCACATACAAATCTTTGTTATATAGAATTCACTTCTCCTCGCCTGGCTCGACGCACTCGACGAACATAATCAGCACGAGAACTCCAGTAGGCCAGCTGAGTCGATTTGATAAATATTACAATGCAACTGATAACAAATAATATGAATTATTATGGTTTGTCAAACAATTTTTTTTTAATCTGTGAATCACCGAGAGGTTAAAGTTTAGTAAAAAGAATGCTGACTGGTCTTAGGTCTTATTTCATAGTGAAAAGATATATAAAACATATTCGTATTTCAGATTTAATTTGGACAATGTTTAAATTAAGATAAAACGAATTCATCGGATTAAGGAAGCATGTAACTTAACATTGATATTGACATCCGTTAAAAAAAACTAGTCTCACACTCAAATCACAATTATCGTAATGTGGACGATAGCATTATGAAGTTTTCAAAACTAATAGTAATATTTTGAGAAATTGTGAATTTAATATCTTTTATAGTTTTGTTTACAAAATAAAAAAACTACGGGGGGGTGGGGAAGTAATTTAAATATATATCCAAAGATTTATCTTTGGTGTCCTTTTATAAAAAACATCTTACCTCGATTTGGTTTCAAAATAAGTGACAATTTTTTAAGCGGGGTTACACTAATTGTGGATATTTAAAGATGTTTTGTTATAAAGAAGGAATTAATTGAAAATTAAAGTTTTATTATCTTTGATACATTAGTCAACTAAAGTGTAATTGAAAAAAAGGTAATAGTTAAAACAATAGTATTTTAAATCACGACATGCTTTTAGTTTAAGACATGAAAGAAATATAAGGTGGCACCTTGTAGTCCTATCTTGATCTTAGTCATACCGTGGCAGTTTTAGCATTGAATTCAATCTTGACCTTTTAACTCTAGCCATAAAAAGTCAATATTTTGATTGTTGGTTGTATACGTTACCGATACTTTAATTTGACAAAATAAGGAGTGGTCAATCTATAAATTCGGTGATTGTAAATTTAATTTCTTAATCAATGAATGTAATTCGATCTTTTGTGTAGAGTGAATTCTTTCAACATTGGATGTCAGCTAGCACCGAATAAAGATTGCATCTTTATAAACGTGAAAGCATATAAACCACTGCCCTTGCGGTAACAGTGAGGGAGATGAGAAATAGTTGAACAAGTTTTAATATGCCCTTATACCAAACAATAAATAAAGAATCAGTCCAAGGTAATGAATGAAGCAGCCCCAGGCAATGTTAAAAAAATGTTATGTATATAGTTACAGTAAATTAGGCTAATTATAAAAGATTTCTAAACATTTTAACTCTTAAAAAGACTATTTAATCAAACATATGAGAAATTAAGAAATACATTGTAAAACATTTCCTTATTCTTAAAACCGCGAATTAACCCGAAATTCCAGTCAATGAGCAATACCAGAAACGGTTATAATAATAGACGACTATTTTATTTAAAACGTGCTGCATATCGCAGTCAGATAAAGTTCATACAACGTATCGCGTCGCTTGTGGTCAGTAAATATTGCCACTCTACCGATGTGGCAAATAACACAAAGTAAATTGCACTGCACAGCTTTCGCATTTATTTTGTCGGAATAATGAACGTATTTAGATAGTGCAAACAATCTTTACGACTTTATTTATTTGTCCGCGCATGACACAAGAACGACTGAAGTGATTATGATGAGATTTAAAATGGTGAATTCTGTAGGATGTGACGTAAAATATCGGATTCACTTTATTGCAATTATAAAATATTGAATATATTTGGAGTTAACTTTGTAGAAATTCATTATTTACAATTAAATGAAACTACGTGATGTAGTATCATTTCTACTTTCTTTAATTTCTTTACCACGACCTAGGTTTCGTTGTATTACATCTTCAGGTGGGATATTAGCAAAGATTAACTCTTAGGAACAACCAACAGCATTTATATGTTTCAAACACAATAGCGGAAGCCTGGTTTGTGCGGATTTTTCCATTGATTTTCACGATTATTATTGTGACAACTGGGAGCACATATATGAATACGCGTTGTGTATTTTATTTGTGATTTCCGTTGTGAAAACCTTTACTTTTAATATCACCCAATTAATTATACGGTGATATGAAATGAAATAGGTATACACACACACACACACACACACATATATATATATATATACACATATATATGTACATATATATATATATATATATATATATATATATATATATATATATATATATATATATATATAAATGCATGCAGACGATAAAAGTTTTAATTATAATATCAGTGAAAACTGACACGTACACGTCTTAATGTATGAAAAGGACGGGTTTTCACCGGTATTACTAAATTTGTCACCGAAGGTGACATGATGAAGGATGTATGAAGTTACCTACATATCTTGGTACACAATAATAAAATAATGAAATTTTACTAATTTTAATTGAAAATTACGATAATAATTATTAAAATGAAAAAACTGTTTCGAAAAATATTACTAATTTTATAACAAACATACTTTATATTTCTTAGAAACTATTGGATTTTAATTCATTTGCATTAATGAAACAATACATTTTTGTCCTTACTTTTCAAATGCTTCCTTTATTGTTTGAATTACTTTGTCGGAAACAAGAAAATGGTTACGATATTAAAATATAGAGAAAGTATGATACATCCAACAATTACAAATTACGAAGAAATAACACTATTTTAACTTACAGAGCTTTATTCATTCATAACTATATTTAACGAATAATTTGTTTAATTAAAGACGAAAATAAAATTAGATAATTACTGATAGTCGTGGTAGTGTACAAGCAGGCAGATGCTTTTTTACTTCTTATTCCACGAGTTGTTTTAATTTCTAGATAATATTGTACTTTCAGGATATAGTATAAATGGAAAAATATTTGTCGTTCCCTTACCTAACGTATAAATAATAATTACGCAAAAACGAATACAGGATGAAAAATATCCGACCAAACATGAATAAAGGTACCTGGAAACTGATTTGTGAGATTTATCAGTTTGTTAATTGAAGCCAAAATCAAAACTTTGTTTAGGGAACCTTTATTTCTCGGATTGCCACGTAATAAAAAAATATCGTTTGTGTAGAGCTCAATAGGAAATAGGTCGTAGTACGTTATTATTATAAATTAATCAGAAAGGTAAACTTACTTATATACATTGAACTAACGACATTTTATTTCCTGTATTTGTCATGTTGTGTTGAAAGGTCCGATATGCATATTACACTGCATAGCTCGATAAACATTGTTACAAAGACCCCAAATGGTCAATTAAAGCTACGGGAATAACGCAGCGTAATTTGCAACGGACTACTATTGTAAATCCAAATTCTATCAAATTCCCAGGCAGATCTAGTTTAATTTAATTTATCTTAAAGCTTTAAGTAATTATGTTCTGATGTTTGTCTATCTTTTAACTATATTTACCAGTCCTTTAAATTTATGAAAATATGAATACAACTAATTTTTTCTGTTTTCAGATTCAGATTTAATTAAAATCTGCTTAGTACTCTTTTACTCGTATAGCTATGTAATATCTCAAGATGTAATAATTAGGGATATTTTTGTATCTGCGATTAACATAAAACATGCAGCTAAGTATTTTTTTGTATAAACTGCTGTAGTGCTACAAATTAGTGACGACCAAAGTTCAATCGATATTTTATAGTTTTGTTGAACCGCAAAAAAATTTATTATTTTTCTATAACTTTTGCACTAAATTACAAACTTCAGTTCACCTGGTACTTTCACCTGTTATTTTAACAAAATTTTATTTATATAAAAACTTTATAACCAACATTTTGATAAATATATTACGCTTATATTTCAGAGCAATTGCAACCTTTCCTTAAAACCTGATAAACATTAGATATTTTCATTTTGCAAACTATATCGAATCTCACCACAATACTCGTGTGTCATATTTGTTCTATTCATAAGCCTTATATTTATAGAGAGAATGAAGTTTATAAGTCAATGAAAATTATATTTTACTGTGGACAGTGAAGCGGAGGTTAATGAAAGACTAAGAAATTTCACCTAGTGATGAGAGTATATTGGAATTCCAAAATCTGTAAACAACATACTGTAAAAAAATGATAGTATTGAAAATTTATTGGTGGATCAATATGTTCAAAACACCTAAGTTAAGTTATTAAAATTTAAAAAATTAGATGGAACTTCTCACAGTAACAATGTCGTCATCCAGTTTGTAATGTAATAAAAGTTTGCCTAATATTTGAAGATTTATTTGTCCACGCCACCTCTGATTCAAAACGTTCCTTTTTTCTTATACTCCATTAAGCAATTAAAGAGTTGATTACTGGAATGAAGAGAACGTAGAAGGTCACCAAACAATACTCAAATTTGGTAAAGAGTGGAAACTATTAGTTTATAGGCATACATTGACATATTGCTGTTGTGGACATATCTCACAGCAAGTTCACAAAAAGTTTATAGAACATGTAAACCAGTAAAAACATTTTTCGTATACTAATTTATCCCAAAATTGTTTGCATGTTATCTTATGTATTTCTCCCGTTTTTTATTGAAACAAAATAGTAAGACAAAGTTGCAGACGTAAAGGTAAATTAGCAGCTGTAAAAAGTAATTTAGAAAAGTGGCTCCATATTTTGCCAAATATTTGTTAAATCGATGGAAATATTATTATAATTGAGCAATTGTTCTCAGTTTAAATTTGATATAAATTTACGCAAAATTTTATTAAGAACCTAAAACTAAGAGACAGTCTTTTCGGCGGGTGTTTACTTCTAAAGGGTTGTTAATAACAGGGTTGAAAGACAAAGGGCAAAAAATGTTCTTCGGACAGTAGATTTTCAGATATAATATAATATATTATACAACATAAATACCTTATAATGAATATATACGTAAAACCGCGCACTATATATTTCGCTTCCAACTGTATATATCTTCAATGATGTAGCGTAAAACGATTACTTATTAATATATTTTTTGTTTTTTTCCAATTTTTCCCATGACGGAACGGAGGAGGTATATGTGTTTAGAGTGAGAAGTTGTTTGTTTTTGTGTGCAATTCAATGTTCCCATTTATCTCCCAAACGGTTTAATCGATTTAGATACGGGTTTCGGATACTTGTTACGGTTACTACCAAACGGTTTGACTTATTTAGATACAGATTTCTGCAAAACATTCGGAATTAATCAGAAGTAGTTCTTAGATAGCACTATGGCATCTCATTATGATGGCATTATGGCAGTATCTCATTAGGGGAAGCAGCAATAAACATTTGGTTGCGAACCAATATTTAAATTTATCTCCAAAATAATATGATCAATTTAGACACGGTTTTCTGTAAAATTTTCGAAACTAATCGGTGTTTATTCTCAGATAAGTGTTATGGTGTTAATTCGTCAGGCGGCACTGCAATAAATATTTTTTATCAATCTATATTAACTACTTTATGGCCTTTCTTCGGATTCGTCGGTGTATGATCCACGTATCATATTTCTCAAGCGCTCTAATTCTTCCAATGCTTTGCTCTTATGTGGATTTTTGAACAGCTTTTTTGATTTAGGTCAGTCATTACAACACAGTTTTAAAATTATACTCCATTAAGAATCATATAAACTTGCCCTGTGGCGAATGCTTCTAAAACTTATAATAAAGAGGAAAATTAAAATTGTATTTAAGCCCACGATAGGTGTAAGAGTTGTGATTGGAAAATGATTAAATAATTTGTTGAAAACCTTTCGAGTAAAAGAAAGTAAGAACCTAAAAATATAATTAAAAACCCAAGAAAATACGTCGAGGCTACCATACTCTGCCTATACCTAAAATTTTCCAGTTTGATTAGTTTGTGGCTAATTGAAATTCTCTTAGGTCCGCAAACAGCTTTCCTATGTTGCTACAATGTAATTGATATTATGAACGGAAATGGCAATGGCAGGACGACGGATTTTCTTGGGTTTATAGGTATTTTAGTACTTCCTTACTTTGTTTTATTCGGGGGGGTGGGGATTAGGGGGGGGGTTCAAAAAATTATTTAATGACTTTAATAAGAACACCCCGTCGTAGCTATTTTTAAAAACTTTGCTCTTAATTTTGCTTTTCATGCATATTATTTTTTATCTATATATAATAACTACTTAAAACAATGATTGTTATTCCCATTTGATTAAATTATTATTTTGGGTCACAGCTTAAAAATATGTCGAAATTTTAAATAAAACAATAAGATTAAGTATGTTTGGAAATTCGAGATTAGAACTGTCAACACACAAGTTTATATTTTGAATGCAATAATCGTAGAAAATGAATGTATAAACAGTAAAAAAAAGATAAATGAAAAAAAGTATACTCGAGATGAAAGAGTAAGTAGGAAATATTTCCAATATTAAAAATATCCCATACCAATTCATCGAATAGATAAATCCTTGAAATGTTAAAACTTAACACATGCTTCCCAGATATAGTATAATATTTCTATTTATTCTTTAAGTTAATCAAAGCTACTGATACAATTCTTATCAATTTTATAATTGTTTGGTTTTTACAGTCATATTATTAATGTAGATTTATTAAACCTACAGAGCTATCAGTTAATGAGGCTCATAATGAAAAAATACATTCGAACTCAAATTATTCTTTATTTTATTGTCCACGCAATGATCATTGGAGTAATCAGTAAATTTGTACAGTACTCATTGAGAACTTCGGTTAAAGTTTGTATTTTAGTAATGGAATTATTTTCTTCACATATTGGTATCGCTGTTTTATAAATTATTATTGTGACTTCACTTGTCAAATTTATATGTTCTTTGACATTGGTATGTTATAGAGACGTTAAATACATTATATACTCAGACGGTTTACAATATCAATAATTGGCCCATAAGAATCTTTCTATAAAAAGTAAGGGTAATGATAAATTTTATTAAAGGAATTGCTATAATTTAATGGAATATAACTATGGAATTTTGCAAATTACTATATTTCTCACAATTTTTTATTTTAATTAACTTAAATAATTATAAAAAAAATTTTTTGAAATGTTTATATCTAGAACTTAAAAGAAAATTTTAAAATTAAAGAAAAATTAAATGGTATATATTGCAAGGTACTTTGGACCTTAATATTTCATAAACGATTTATATTTATGTTATTTTTATTTCAACAGTTAAATATTGAAATATACTTAAATAAATAACTCTTCAATTTATAAACATATGATTGATTACACTTAATTAAATCGCAAAAGAGCAAGTGAATGGAGTTTCCAAAGGTTGACTAAACTTGAACACTCTTGGTCGCGTGCGATATTTAAGATCGAAAGCTTACACGTTTTGTTGTTATTACATAACAACTTTTAATAATCATTCTCGACTTAAAATTCAATTTTTTTTTCCAATTGTCGTTTCCATACACCAGACCATAATTTAGTGCATGTAAAGAATTATATGGAGAAAATTATAATACCACTACTAATAACATAACCATAACGAGACGAAATATGTATTACACCCTTTATATTAAAATAAATTATCTTGAAAATATTAAATTATTACAAAATACAAAATCAACTATGCAAAGAGAAATATAGAGATTTGTTATTTAATAAAAATTTAAATCAAATGGAAATGGATAAATATTACTAGAGGCTTGTGAAATGTAGTTCTGTTACCTGAGGCTAAATAAATTTCTGAATATCGTACAAGTCGAAATATACCACTGCTATTGCAAAGTGAATAGGAATCCTTCCTTTCGACCGTAACTAAATTAATTACGGAAATGGATCGGTCGGTTGCTAGTTGTTATTCAATGCGCGTATTTCGGAACTTTTGTAATGAACAAATATGTACCTATTTATTTGCTTGATAGCATTGCGAGGGAAATATTTTACTTTTTTTAATTGTTGGTAAATTGCTCAATATGTAGCCATGGTGGTGACGTAAATTATTGAGGGGTGATATAAATTATTGAATTTATCAAACACCATCGTTCGATGTCTAGTTCACTTGTGTTTCCCTAGAGATACATTTACGAAATTCACTATCGGCCAACTCAGAACGTCGATTGAAACATCCACTTAATAATTTAAATATCTTCCATATATAATACTAACTGCTCCGGTATAATTTAGTATGAGATCGCATAACAACCATATTCAGCATTTAATATTCAGTTTAATATAAAGGAAAGGAGGAAAATAAAAAAGAAAATTATTTATAGCACAAATATAAAGTTAATAACAAAAATAATTAATATTAATAATAGTCTTGTTGTCCGTATATATCCAGGGAGACCTATGATCAAACCAAAACGATGCAGTGCACTTTCAATGATCTTATTATATCTACTTTGACCTCAAATGACGTCTTAATAAATTTGTTATGTTGATGCATAAAGATGAGCTAAATTAGTTTATAAAAGTTTTGCAATGGCATACAAAATACATTAAATAATTAACAATTGCGTTTTTTCTGAAGAGAAAATATACGTCATTATAAACGCGGACTTTATATACTGACTAAAACTTTGAGCCCAGGAGCAGTTTTATTTGAATTTTGTTAATAAATGATATTGTTGTAACAAAATAATATAACAAATCGAGAAATAAAATACACGAGCAGCGAGATTCGGACTAAGAGGTTACAGTGTTACCAATGACATAATGGGCAGAGTGACGAAAAAAAAATATATTTACTGAGAGCCCGAAGAGCATTAAATCAGTCAGCCATACTCGGCCTACCGCCGAGCATATCCGAATCACACCATATTTGGCGTGAATCGAAAACTTTTCCCACGAAACATTTTTTGGGCAAATAAACACCTCATAAACAGTAGTCATTGAACATAGATATTGCAGAAGCTTCATTTTATTTCGAGTAATAATTTGTTTGCTACTGAAAGTGTGTATTTGACTATTTTCCTTGCCTATTTTTATCTTTTGATTGTATTAAATCCTGACGAAATTTAAGTAATACTAACTTCCGTACGTGTTTTTCTACTTCTTTAGAAAATACATTTAACCCGTTGTTTTTGTGCTTATGTTTGAATAAACAGTAGTTGAATGAAACCTATCACTTAAATATCACAAACAATTTATTAATGAAATAAAAAAATATTTATGTCCTTTAACTTAGAACAAAAATATATTTATAGCTCCACCGCCGTGATATAGTGGATTGATAAAGGGCCTTCGAACTTTGACGGAGAGCGCGCGCAGCGAAGCCTCGGGTGTGGTCCCGACCGCTCGTTGAGTGGGGCTGGAGTGATGTTTTTAATCGCGTAGTTAATATGCTACACGTGGTGAGAAATGTATTAAAAAACTGACAGTTGTAAGTGCCAAAATAAATAGTGCGGCGATGAATACTTTTAGATATGAAGGAAAATAAATAGAAATAATGGTAATTTGTACAAAGGTTTTTAAGGTTAAAGCAAACCTAAAAATAGGCGGAAGTTTAATTTGCTGAAAATGTTCAAAATTTCAGCTCACGATGTTTTCTTTATTAATAGACACTATTTATAAAGGATAGAAGAAGTATTAGTTTCATCTTTAGTTCTGTTTTTTTTTTTTAAACGATCATGTAATATTTGTCACGAGTAGTTTTATTTGCTCTAATCAAACTTTTGTTCATGCTTCAATCTAGAATAATCATATATTAATGTACTAATGATATAGATGAACATATCAATATGATTCGAAATTTTGAAGTTATAATATAGATGTTGTCTTAATTAGCATATTTTTTAATACAGTATTTTTTTCAATTATGAACTATTCCATTAATATTTTGTTACATATATAAACCAAAAATACTCTTATATAAAATTTTAAAAATTCAAATTTTGAAATTTGAAGAAAATTTTATGAAAAAGATGTGTTGAGCGGCAAAGATTGGGATATAATTACGTACTCGTATATCGAGTACATAATTACATCCATAAAATTCTTTATTTTTGTTTGTTCAAGAAATAGGCCGATTTAATTTTGTAGATATTACAAATGATGCAGCTAAATTTTAAATTATGCTTATGCTATATATATGAATTAATTACACAATATGACGTGTAATTAACAATTTATTACACAATGTTGCACATCCTATTTAGTAGACCAAGTCACCAAATACTTTCTAATACTGTTCGATATATGTCGCATTTTTAACATAACAAATTGTGGAAATGTTTAATATTTATGTTTCCGGTTATTGGTTAATTAATAATAAAAAAAATACTGGAAAATGTAAATTAATTCTACTTGTCGATTCGTCTATGTTTTTTGTATGTTAGCAAGCATACAAAGGCATTTTTGTATGCTAGCAATTATTACGAGTATTTTGTGTCCTGAACTGTTGTACATTACACCATGAGTATTACCATCCTAACCTCAAATTCAAGATAGACCGACTATATATATATATATATATATATATATATATATATATATATATATATATATATATATATATATATATATATATATATTTATATATATATTTATATATATATATATATACATATACATATATATATATATTTATATATATACACCATTATATAAATCTTTTAAATAAAACAGGCCTGATATCGACTTTTATCTAAGGGCCGCATGACATATTGTGTATATATCTCCCAGTGGGCCTACACTATAACGTTTCTATTACTATTTACAAATAGAGCAAATGATAGGACACAAAATAATGCAATGATATAAAACAAGGCAATTTATCGATGTTCGTAAGTGTGTTGCTATGAATAGAATAAATAGGAAGCTCAAATATGATGGAAGAGACAAATTTAGTAACGTGTCAAATGAAAATTTGTTATTTTGTTTTTGTAGTTTGAACTTTTATTAAAACGAAACTCTTAAAAAGTACTAATTAAAAATTAAACTTCTTTGATTTATCAATTGATCAATTCGATGAGGATTCTTATAAATTATTTTTAGTGTTTTTGAAATAGAAAAAAAGAATATTTAATATGGTTATAGTGGTGGAATTATATATTATTAGTTAGGTTTAATAAACGTTTTATTGAAATTGTACATCACTGGTCATAATAACAGCTGATGCAGACTCATCAAGTTTCGAATATAATCAATATTTTTTTATAATGGTTGCACTACACAGGTAGATAAATAAATTAAAAAAAATAACACCAATACAGTTTGACTTGGGTAAATGTATTCTACTTCCCATTTCTCATAAGAAAACTGAATTAAGTTGATTAATTCTATTTACTCCTAATATTATGTAATTAATATATTTTGTAGAAACTATGAATGGTCTAGCCTTAACAAACTTTATTCTTAATAATTTTCAGTGCCTCAACTTTTATCTATTACATGACAAGAAGTTTGCATGGTATACTCTGATAAATAACGTTTACTCAAAGATTTTCTTTCCAGTGCTTTCCCCAAAGGCCTCCTAAAATTCTTCTTGTACCATATGAAAGTACTTATCATTCAAACTCTACAACAATGTTTACTAGATAATAACAAATCGATTAAAAAAATAGCAAAATTTTTAATATAAATGAGGTCAAATTTGTGACCCAACTATGCTCATATTTTCACAATTAAAGTTACGGTAACAAGAATAGAGGGCACATAAAAATAAACTACACTAAGGACTTTTTTCTAGTTTATGATAAATATTAATCTTAATCAAATAATATAAAACTCGATAAATATCCAACAAAATTCGAAATATCGCTAAAACATTTTTGGAATATCACGGCGAAATTATTAAATATTTAAGTCAAAATAATCATATCCTGATAGTGAATAGTTATTAAAAATATATCAGTTCTTATTTATATAATTTAAATAAAAAGGTAATAAATTTAAAACAGAGACAAGGGAATACCTTACGAATTAGAAAACAACGGCTTTGAAAGAGGTAGGGTTCTTATTCTTAAGAAACAATATAGACATTCTTCACATTTAATCAACTTCTCATTAAACTTTATCCATCACTTCTTCATCAAGTCTTTAATTAGAATTAAAAACTTAAAATCCCCCCACTTAAAGTTCCTCCGAGTCAATCTCCAAAATATACTTCAAAATAAATACAAAAAATATGTACAATATTGTGGGACTTATGTACGAATATACAATAACAGCATCATTTACAAACTAATACAAACAAACGTACAAACCCTAGATTTACTGGAAAACGAGAAGCATTAAATAAATGTAACAATGTGCAACAGCAATATAGCAATAACAAGTTATACAAGGCACAAAAAGATAACAAAAATATTATGAAAAAGTAGAAAATTACATCATTCCGTAATGATGTCACGTAAACACATCGTCAGGTCATTGCGGTAGTGAAGCACCCTAAAAATGGACAACGAAGAATTTCCGTTCACCGAGGGTATTAAAAATTGTTATTCAGGTTGCGAATCGCATTTTATTTGTTGACAATTGTCACCAATGAAAAAAAAATAATTTAACGGGGTACTGATCACTCGCCTTTATTTTCTTCCGACTCGAGGAGTATTTTATTATAAATTTTATTTAAGAGGTCATTATATTTGTTCATGGTTTTGATAGTTGTTATCTACAAGAAATGCAACTCTATTGATCAATTGCAATAACGTGGAAAAACCTTTCCTCTTTTTTAGGATACTGAAAATATTTAACCTATACATATAATGAAATTGTAGAATCTCTCTTTCCGTATACCGAATATATTGCAAAATGTTTCGATAGAAATAATATATTTTATAAAAATTTTATTTCAGTTTTTGTCTGTGAATCTGTTTGGCATATTACTTAAGAATTGCTGAAGAGATTTTTTGAATCTCAGGTAATATATTGGTTTGTTTTACGGTAATCGAGAAAAAAGTTACGGTGCGCTTACTTGAAAAAAAAGTTTAATTTTGTTATTATTATGAATACACTTAATTGCTGATACAAATTCGATCAATCTTTGAGTTAATTTAATAAAATTTCCAAAGTATTTCGCGGACGAAGTCACGGGCACAGTTAGTACATAATAAACCTTATAAGTCTATGTAAAACTCGTATTACGAGCATTTTATACGTACTTAAACACATTAAAAGTTTAAATATTTAAGGTTATACGTTATTTCCATCAAACTACTTGCAAGTATTTATATATCAATTACTTCTTTAATGTAGTGCCCATATAAATTTCAAAAGTGTAAAACAATTTTTTTTTTTTTTTTGTAATTTTTTATGTCTTTAATGTAACTTAAATTATTAAAAATTAAACTACAAATATTTGAACTGTTTTCTGTATAAAAGTTTTTAACAGTAACTATTCTACATACAAACATTTTTGCAGATGTTAGGTGTTGTCGGTAAAAGTGAATTAACGTAACGGAGTATTTTCTATAAAGACTAAACTAAGAAATTATATGTTGACGTACGCCCATACACTTCAAGTAAAACTTTACTTTGGTTGGCCATATAACTGTGACTAAAGAAAACTATTAGATGGCTTTGACAAAAACTTCGTCTTTACAACTAAATTGCTTTTGTTAAGCTACACCAGCCAAATTTATTATTAATTTTATGCCGTCAATAAGGGAGAGAAAGAATTGATATATATTATTTTGTAATTAGAGCTCGATATGGCTTGGGTATGGCTTTATAAAGGACGTATCGACGTGAACTGTGTGATTGTAAGTACATACAATATTAAATGTAATTAATAGAATTAAAACATATATGGACTTCAAAACCTTTTTTACGTTCTAGACATATTAACGGATGATAGTTGCTTTCGGCCAAGTTTAAAAAGGCCCATAGAGTATATATAAGAGTTAAACTGGTATTCCTATTATTAATTTCAAATTAATCTCTTTGTTGAAAAATATACTAAAACTCATCAAGGGGGAATCAAGTGTGGGTAGTTAGAATATAAGCAAAAGCCTTTTGGAAATTAATATAAAATCTAAAACTAAAGAGAATTGAGTGTTCCAGCGGGTTGATTAAATCGTTATACGCATCATAAAACTTCGTCCTGGTAGAGTGAGGCCTCACATCATAAAACTATGTCCTTGGAGAGTGCGATCTCGCATCGTAGAGCTATGTCTTGATAAACTGCATCATAAAGCTGTCTTGCTGTACTCCATCATAAAACTATGCCCTTGTAGGGTGGGATCTCACATCATAAAGCTACGTCTTTGTAGGATGAGATCTAGCATCATAAAGCTATATCTTGATAAACCACATCATAAAGCTACATCATTATACGGTGAAATCTTGCATCAAAAAGCTATGTTTTGATAAATTGCATCATAAAGGTACGTCCTTGTAGAGTGAGATTTCGCATCATAAATTTATGTCTTGGTGAAATCCATCATGAAGCTATGTCTTTGTAGGATGAAAGTTCATATCACAAAGCTACATCCTTGTAGGGGGAGATTCCGCATCATAAAGCTATATCTTGATAAACCGCATCATAAACTAGGTCCTTGTAGGGGAGTTCTCGCATCATAAAGCTATTTTTTGTTGAACCCCACCATGAAGCTAAATCCTTGTAGAGTGGGACTTCGCATCATGAAGCTACGTCCTTATAGGGTGAGATCTCGCACCGTAAAGCTATGTATTGATAAACCGCATCATAAAGCTACATCCTTGTACGTTGAAATCTCGCATCAAAAAGTTATGTCTTGATAAACCGCATCATGAAGCTATGTCCTTATAGGTTGAGATCTCGCATCATAAAGCTATGTCTTGATATACCGCAGCAAAAAGCTACATCCTTATTGGGTTAGATCTTGCATCATAAAGCTATGTCTTGGTGAAACTCATCATGAAGCTACGTCCTTGTAGGGTGAGATTTCACATCGCAAAGCTACGTCTTGGTGAACCCCATCCTGAAACTATGTCCTTGTAGGATGCAATTTTTAACGCTGAACTTACATCGAACACGGATATAATTTTTTATAAAAGTAGACACATATCGAGATAGACGAAACACTGTCCTTGTATTAGGGATGAGGGGAAGCAAAATAGCAGTGGGTGCAACTAAGTATTCTGATCTCAAGAATGTAAATAAACAAGTAGCCCCGAGCACTAAATAAACAACATCGTATAATCATAAAATTTATCTCTATAAAACTACAATAATTTTTTTTTATTCCGGTGGTTATCCGATTAATTTATAAGTATTTTAACCATTATAAATTCAATTCATAGACACCGAAAATTAATTTCATATATTTTGTTTTTTTTTTGGTTTAAGTGCTAGTCATCCTATGGCATGAAATAAAACCTTCTTGTTTCACGAACTCTTTTTTCATTTTGTGTTGCGTTGTATTCTTTTATAATGAATGTTGGAGAAATTAGTATTAGATACAAAGAAAATGAACAAGGAAATTTCATAGGAGACGAGCTCATTATCCAAAAAAATATTTAATGGATGCGTCATTATAATATGGTATGCCTTATATCACTTTATATGATAATGTGACCATTTTGAAATGAGGAAATTCTCTCTCTATGTAGATAGCGCTAGTACTACCGGTGAGTTTATTATTTTTTCGTCCATGACAGAAGAACCATTGAAGGGATTATGATGGATTTATACTATTAACTTGCGTATGATCTGAGGTTAAACATAAGCTTCATCTTATGACAATCGACTTACTAGAAACAAAATGTGGTAATTTGAAGTTTTAATTCAAAGCACAAGCTTGTTATTTAAACTTAAATTTTACAGTTAACCTAATAACATTTATCAAGGATCCATACGGGCAAAGTCACTGACACAGTAATAAATCATTTTAACGGTCTTCACTTTAAAATTATAGCAAACTGACGATAAGAACAACTGATTAGATTAATAACAGGGTATTTGATCTACGATTAATTATTCTCTTTTCTACTTTAATTGGCATTCCGTGTACACTTTAGTGACTAATAAATTCCTACCATATGCCCTTTATTCTGAGCTTAGATTAAGGTTTCCGTGTTGATCGAATTACTTCCTCCATATGAAGATATCCAAGCTTAAAATTTATATTTGTGGCTTCACTGTAGATTAAAGTGAAGTGGTAGCACTAAGCTGTCAACTAAGAGCAGTGTATAGACGGGGCGGGCGGCGCCAGATGGTAGCACTCATCAATTGACTGGGAAAATGTTGATATGTTATACATGGTATCTAAGAATTCTGTAGTGAAAACAGTATTCATGACTATTAGTATTTTGTTAAATAATTAAAGTTTCTTTTAAAATATATCATACTTTTCAAATCAGGCCATTAATTATACCTTGACATGAAATGAAATAGACGTATATAAATACACATAGGCAATAAAAGTTTTAATTGTTATATAGATATTATTTACTTAATTTGGTATACAACATTTACATATATAATTGAATGCACTTTAAGAAATAAATACGTATTTAACATCAAAGTTACGTAAAGTGGTAATATAATACGAAATAAATGCTTGACGTTATTTGGTATGAAATGCTTTAACTTTGTATACATTTAACATATTTATAGATTTAAAGTTTAATAATTGTTGCTGATAATTGATTGCTGTATAGAGCAAAATTCAAATAATTGCAATTAAAATATCATAATTTTTAAATTGGAAATAAACTATTACTAAAAACGAAAAACCATTATATTTAAAGTAAACCAAAATTTGGCGTGAAAGCATTAAAAAAAGAAGCAATTATTCAAGAATTATATATAGAAATATATACAAAATTATGCAAGAAAAGCATTTATTTGTATCAAAAAAAAAACTAAAAATTCTCAAGACGTATATTAGTGTGTATGAGTATCAATACAGTTAAGTAACAAGTTGGAAAAAATGGTCAAGTATAAATTGTAAACAATTTACATTTTTTATATTAATCCTTTCAACATCCTCTGATATTATTGAATTAAAAAATTTGTAGTCTATAGGTTTCACTTTTTTTAAAAAGACTCCTTTTAAGATTTAAATAATTTGTTGTATACCCATTTATTTTTATGAGAAAATAGATGAGTAAAAAATATTAAAATATGTAACAAAATGTAGTGTGTTTGATATTTAGGAACTTAAAGAAAAGAAATCCTAATGATATTTCAACGAAAATTTTAAATGGCCTAATAACGCTTTCCACCCGGACAAATATTGGCGAAATAAGCAAGGCCAGAAGTGAAGCGCGGAGCGGTATGATGAAGGTCGGCGCTTGAATAAGAAATCTGAACGAAGGCAAACGCATGAAGGCAGACATGGTTTTCTGTCGTCTTCCCCACATACAATTTTTCGACATTTTTTTGTTTTCGTTGTAAGCATATTTTATTTCCTTAATTTGTTTCAGTTTGGATCTGTTGTTAATATTTAACATTTAATTATTTTGGTCAGTCGAGTATTTAGTTTAGTTTATATTTGTTATATAACCATGTATTTTTATGAGAATATAGGTAAGTAAAAAATATTAAAATATATAACTAAATGTAGTGTTCGATTTTTGCAAATTTAAAGAAAAAAAAGCCTAATGATATTTTAGCTCATAGAGAAATAGTTTCCCAGTAGGTTAATAATAAAATGTACATTGACAAAAGAAAGATCATGTATAACACTCATATTCAAAATATATATACATATATATATATATATATATATATATATATATATATATATATATATATGTGTGTGTATATATATATATATATATATATATATATATATATATATATATGTGTATATATATACATATATATATATATATATATAGCTATTTTCATGTTCAAAGTCATGTTGTTTCTGTTATATGTCGAAACGCAATCATATGTTTGAATAAAATGGTTGTAATAAAAATATATACATTAAATAAACCGACAATCAGTCTGTTGAAACGAAATATTTTTCAGATTATCATGAAATCGTATGTAAAAGGTGGAAAGAGTTATTATAAAACAAAATTAAGTTTTGAAGTTTATGATCTTACGAATTAAAAAAAGACCATGTTTAATAATCAAATGAAAATTGAACTACATTTTGAATAGGGGTTCATCAAAAATAAAAACTTAAGCTTCCTATGCATATTATTCTCTCCTGCCGCTTCATTCATTAATTCGTTTTTTTCTTGAGTATGGTCGGAACAATAATCTCACTTATAAATAAATGTTGATAAGTTGACATGTAAAAAAATTTACAGAAAATAAATTTAAATATTCTGAAAATGATATGGTTAATCAATCAACAGATTGATTAACCATATCATTTTAACAAGCGATAAAGTTAACAACAGAAAAGTTATTCAGCATTCATTTATCTCCTTTTCCCTAAAAACTCTGATAGGGAGCTTCGATTAAAACTGCCACTTGAATAATCTGTATATTTTCGATACGTCATAATATCCGCTCGTTCATTCACCCAAGAGCTATTGCTGATTACTACCAATCTATTTTACTGTCACACATAGTGTGTCCCGTCAGGAGTGGACAAACAATATTTATGATATAGGTTATCACACACACGAAACAATAAATTTTATTATTCTAGGCCCAATAATTTCAAAGACATGATTTTGTACATTTCTTTAATTTTTGTTACTGCGCATGAAAAAAAAATGTATTAGGTACTATAACCATTACTGGTTTTTATTGTTCTATGTATTTAATATAACATTCATCTTCCTTATTAAAATATTATTCATTTGTTATTATTGGAAACATAAAAATTAAATGCTGAAACATGTGTATTTTTTCAATTACAAAACATAAAAAGTGATTTTTGAACAATACTAGTGTAAAAAAATGTACGACAACCTTGTGGAACTTTATTTCAAAAATATCTAAACAGATTCTAAAAAGGTAACACTGTTGCAATTAATTCTGTAAACATTTGAAAAATACCTACTTAATTGAAATAACTCCGCATTCGCAGAAATCAACCGCTTATCAGAATTGTTTCTCTATCTCTTTCCCACTCGTACGTCGAATGTTCTCTTAAAGATCTTGGAAAAGAAAAAAGCAGAAATAGTTATAATACTTAAGAACAAATTTTTCTTCATGCACAGTAAACAATTAAAAAAAATTATAAATCATATCTCCAAAATTATTAGTCCTAAGATAATAAAATTCATTGCTTCATATGTGTAATAACCCTCTTTATCACGGACAATTCCCTGATTTGGCTGAAGTAAAAATAAGTTGTAAAGTTACAAGTTAATGAAAATTAAATGACATAAATATTTTTATCGCGTCGCAATCCCCCCCCCCCTCATTTTCGATACATTCTTGCATACGTTTACTTGTTTGTTCGTGGACTCTAGTAAGTAAAGAAATGTCTTAGTTAAGGGTACTTATAAGTTTGTCAAAAACAGCGATAATACGCCCACTTATCTCTATTTCACTGTTACAATCTTTCTCAATAATAACACAATACGTTAAAAACTTATCGACACAATACGACTGAACATAAAGAAATTTCCCAAACGACTGATTTAATAACTTTACCATGACCACGAATGCGCTCTTACATACGAGAAGAGAGCGTCAACATGGCAACTCTCTTTTTGTCTCTTTATTTACTTAGTAATAATAACTTTTTATGGCGGTAAAGTGTGCGTAATGAAATATGTAACGATTTGTGCAGACAGTTTTTCTTAAAATTTGTATCTCCCTATAACTTCTAAAGCCCTCGAAATAACAAATGATTAATATTTTTTAACATAGAATTCCGAAACTCCAATAACAGAAAAAATTAACATTTTTACAAGAAAAATTAATAGACCAAATAGCTAATAAACAACGACCACATTGATAGGTATGAATTAAAAAAACGCCTTCAAAAACGCGGTAAAAATTTGGATCAACTGTAAATCAATAGAAAACCATAAAAAAGGAAAAAATATACCTGTAAAAATGCTTACACCATTCGCTTTTATGTAAATGATCTGCCCTATCTGCACTTTTACACAACTGTGATAATTTGGTATAAAATATATATCGTTTGCCACCGACATCGAAAAAAATATTGAATAGAATATTGTACATACATGTAGCCTACTTTTAATCTATCAATCGGAAAAGGTGTTTTTCATATAAAATGGAATCATTTCTTTTTTTTTTTTATTTTTCTATATTATTTGATGTCGATCTTTTTTATTACACAGCTATTTTATTGTCTGTATCTACAGTTAATATTTATTACTGGTATATGTGTTATTTACATTTTTTTAGAATAGATATCAAATGGAATGAACAAGTGCAGCTTACATTAAATTCTAGTGCTACTTCAATAACCCCAAAATTTGTATTTTGTATTTCTTGATCTTAACTTTGTTTAACTAAGTACAATGTACATCAAAAACAACCAACATTAGTGTCGTTATAATAATCGCATTTGACTCATAATATCGTGATAGTGCCACGTAAATATAATATTAAATATCTGTTGTTAAGTCGTTAAGAATAATACACACAAAGGATTTTATTGGTCTCTAGCTTTATTTTGCAGATTGCGAGATATTTCATTTGTTGGTTATCTCAAGCCACGCGAAACAAGCAAGTTTTCCATCTAAGGAGTCATGTAATGTTTAGTGGAAATGTCTTCCTTTATTACTGAAATAAACTTTATTCAAGAGCTTTTGTTGAAACTTAGCAGGAATTACTATTTCAATATAAAACAATTAATTACGTCTATATGAATATGTATTATGTATTTAATATATTTAATTACAGAGAAAAGTGAACGGGAATATTTATTGGAAACCGAGTAATAATACATTTTATACCTTCACAACATTTCAAAGAAATATATGTATTTTTCTTAATTTTTCTACTTTATTTTTGATAGTTTGTGTTAATGTGTCGTTTGATATTTTGATTGTTTATGTTTGACACTTTTCAAAGGATTTATACCAGTGCTCTTACATTTCCAATATGAAATTTAAAGTTAGATATATACGTTACTAATTTTTAAATTATTTTGACCATTTTGACTGTTATGTTTTGTAAAGATTTTGAACCATTTCAGATATGTATTTTCGAATAAATTATTTCTCAATTTCCGGGACAGAGAGGTCTAAAAGAAGATCGCAAATGTCCTAGTATGTATATTTTCTGAATATATCGACTGCTTTGGTAAAAGGTTATCCGAATATGGGTTTCTCGAGAACAATAGTGATGGGTACTATAAAACGATGTCAACTGCTCAGCGGATATGGCAGAGTAACGAAAATTGCAATGAAAAACTCTGGTAACTTTTGTATAACATGGAAGTAAAAAGTCAAAGATAAGCCATTTGGTGAATATTTTTTTTATCTTTAATTTCTTCAAAGCTTTTTTTCAAAAATTTCTTATAATTTTATAGCGTAATTTCATCAAGATCCTGTTACCTGTAAGCCATTAGTGAACTTAAATAAAGCAGAATTATAAATGTTAATTAAATTGAAGTTGATTCTGTCCACCTTTCAAGGCAATTGAAATCATGGAGTAGTTATTTTTATACGCATATGAGCGACCGAACAAGTTTTTACCCACCCAAGTTTATATAAATTTTTTGTGAAACTTAGAAATAATTTTTGGAAATGTATATTATTTACCAGTCAATAAAATAAAAAAATAGTGGAAGGAAACAAAATTTTATTTGAATTATAATCAACATTTTTAATTATTTACTGATATTTAACTTATTTTAATTTTGATTCAATGCGTTGTTTAATTCAACTAAGCAAATTTCTACCTTGCACATATATCTCAATTGTAGAATACCTTGCACACATATCTCAATTGTAGGCAACTTAATTCCGTAACTAATAAGACCATGGGACACCTAAATTTACATGCATTATTCCTGCCTTAGTCTTCAGATACACCAAGCATACAAAGGTATGATGATCATTCTAAATAACGTTTAAACAGTCAAGAGCAACGCAGACATACTTTTGGAAACAACATTATAGTTGTTCCTAAACGTAAGTCAAAACTTCTAATTTCGAATACAATTAGCTTGTAAGTGACTATTAGCCAAAATAAATGAAAGATGGCAAGAAGTCATCGTCAAACTATATTCACTGTTAATGTTTATGAATATAGTGATCTAGCGATTCAATAAGAAATTCATAAAAATTAGAAACTGAGCCTTACCATGTATATCATTGTCTCCTGCTGTAAATGTTATTTGTTTTTCCTGAATATAGCCCGAACTTCTGGCATACTTATAAATAAATTTTTATGAATAAAGTAAGGAAAATACAATCATATTATACAGTGACCTGAAAAATGAACTAATTTTCAGTAAAAAGTTCATCAAAATTAAAAAATGAACCTTTCTATGCATACATTATCTCTAGCTCTAACTATACAACGTAATATATATGGAAATAATTTATGTTGAAAAACACGAATTCATAAAGTTAAAATTAGTACAAGATTTGATGAAATATACAAAAAAAGTGAAATTTTTAGTTAATCCCTAAATTGCACACACAGCTTCTTTCATTGTTTGTTAAATAATCAACAGTACAAAAAATTAAAAACAAAAAAAATTAAGAGTTACAGGAGCAGAGACAAAGTGCAAGAGGATCAGCACAAAATGAAAGCCGAGAAAGAAAAAATAGAAATTTTTATGGAATTTTGTTTATAAAAATTAAGCTATTTGGCAAATAATTGTCAAATCAATAGGCGTTTTCTCTGATAGGTAACTGATCAATAGAAAAGAACGAATCAATAATCTTGCTCTAAAATTTCGACCTGTGGTCCTCATTTGTACATAGGTACACACTTACAAGTCGATAGACGCAAGCTATTTTTCATATTCAGTTGTATCGTAATAAATATTTCACAACATTAAATGATGGTTTGTTATTAGATGAAAGAGTCTTCTTTCAAAAATCTATGTTAAAGTTAAATATTTTGAAAACTGGAATAGTCATAATTGTTTCTATTATCGTAACTGGAGACTGGCTCGATGAAGAGATTACTTCTATCGTCAAGTCAACAATAAATTAGATAGATAGGTTTATCAAGTTATGTTCAGTAATTTGCGTCACACATTTTAAGTTTATAAGCAGACAGATTTGGCTGTTCTAAATTGTTGAATTCATTTATAATATTGAATATATTTGGGGTAAATTTTGTAGAAATTCATTAAGATCTTTGCTTTCATCTTTGCTAATAGCCCACCTGAAGATGTTGTAATACAACGAAACCTAGGTCGTGGTAAAGAACTTAAGGAAAGTAGAAATACAATTCGTAGTTTCATTTAATTGTGTTCATTTATACTGTAATTTTTAGCATAATTTGCTAAAAGCTTTTTTATTACTAACGATATAATTGTATTTTTATGCATTATACTTAGTAAAAATCGTGATATTGAACCAATTATCTGCAGTGAATCTGATTAACTATTCCACTGCAGCAAAAAAAAGAAGCACAAAATCATTAGAAAGTTTGCAGGAATTTGAGAATGAAAAACATTAGTTATAACGTAATTGTGGTCAGCTTGAGAGGCGCAGGCTTGATTGATGGTAACAGCAACGAAAGTAAAAATAAAATGTTTGATTTATTGAACCTAGTCAAATTTTCTTAAGAAATAAGTAAATTTTTTTATAGTGCTTAGAACTGTCGGTGAGTTAATATGACAAATAATCATTGAAATGGTGCGTGTTGCATTGGCTGTTAAAATTGTGTTGTGTTATGTAATAAAAAATTATTTCTTTATATCTTTGATATTACTAGATTTTTCTATAAATTACATTTACGAAAAAGTAACCATAAAAATTTATTTAGATTCATTAATTGATCTCAATTAGTATTTATTAGCCTTTATACGGCTGTTTTTCTTCTGGAACTAAGAATTATTAAATATCTTCAAATTCTTAATGTAAATAATAGCATAAACCATAAAGAAATTTTTAAAATAGACTACAACAATCTTAAAACTATATGAGAGGAAAAAGGTTAGAGGAGTCTTGAATGACCTTAAGGATACATAAAAGTATTGTGCATAAAGTATATAATGGAAAGCTGTTGGAAGAATTATTTTTGATTGACTATTATTGAATAACTTTTATTAATGCCTATTATATTATATTATAAATGGTTCTTATTTTTAACCAAACTTAGAATTGCAAGTAGAAGTAAAAATAGACGATAAATATTAGATATATAAATATTCGTAATTGTTTTTTTTAATTGTAAATAAATGGGTGTGCTCTGGGAAAAAAAATAATTGTGGACAAATGAAACTTATGTCATTTTAAAGATTAAAATGATTGAAAAGATATTTAATTAAAGATTTGTTTTTACTGAGCTCCCTGTTTTAAAAATAATAAAAGTAGTTCGAGGTTTGACAACAAACATGACTAACCAACGTTCTTAATACATTTTTATTTGTGATCAGCCCTGATGCATTTGGTATAAATGCAATTGATTATTTGTTGTCATGATTATTTGATATAAAAAATGTTATTATATAAAGAGCCGATATTTCTTTTTCACCTTTCTCATTCAACAATAAGACACTTCATACACATCATAGTCAGTTGATTTATTAAAACAACATGCAAATTGGAATCGTATCACTGAACACGATTTAAATATTTTATTTCCACTAGTAGTACCGCATATCCAGCGATTACGACATGAACTTCAAATACAAGTATCAATGTACATACAGCCGATCTATCTTTCTGCCTTTCTGTTACAACAATTAAAATTTGATGTACTTCGGAGTACTTTGGTTGATTGCGACAATATAAAAAGCGAAATCGTATCAAAAAATACAACTAAGTTATTTTGTTTCCACTAGTACTGCGTATGCTGCGATTATAACAAGAATAAAATGATCTGAAAGGAAGTCAATTGAGAGCCGATATCATCACAGGTGCGCCAGCGATCACCTATTTTCAATGTTTTTCAATGGGCTTTAAAACGCCACTTTTTTTTCGATCAAATACATTTTATTTAAATATCTACATTTTATTTAAATACTTAAAATTTATTTTTTTTCAATATATGAAAATTATGCACAATTTTTTAAAATTTTTCTCGTTGTGGGCGCATTTGAGTACATTTCTTTACGACGTATTTATATTATACGTACCAAAATATAAAGTACTTTTTCCCTATCTTACTTTTTTGGCCTTTCCTTGTAAAATACGCTACATTGCTGTAGGTAAAAAACAGAATAAAAATAAAGATAGTAAATACTTCACAAAATGTCAAAATAAATGTCAGTCTATTTCCTTGGAAACTTCCGTTTAAATAAAAGCAAAATAATATTATTGCTCTGTTATTATGGAAATAAGTAATTATTTCGGAGGTCGAATAATAAGTATTGTGAATGGTAGAAATATAACATTGAAATAAGCTATAAATATTTTGTAATAGCCGGTATATTATAAAAGGACATGATTGTGTTAAAATTTTTGCTTTTAAATGCAATGGTATGAACGAACGTACTTTGAGAAAAGTAGCATTCTATGTGCTATGTTTGGTTTTTTCAAATATATTAAAAAATAGGCTAGTGTATATAAGAATGATCGAAAGTAGGCCCTGATATGAATTCCATGTAAAAAACATATTTATAAACTATCGTAAAATAATTTTAAACGAACGTATTCACTAAGTACTGGTTTCCATTTTTTCTACCTTTTTGCATCGGTCCATTAATCATATGAAATGAAAGGAATAATTATAAAATAAGTTGAAACACAATTGTGTCACCGAATGAATGTTTGAATCTAAAAAATCTTTTTCTACCTTTTTTTACCTTTATCATCTTTTTCTACCTTTTTGTATCGGTCCATTAATCATATGAACTGAAAGGAATAATTATAAAATAAGTTGAAACACAATTGTGTCACCGAATGAATGTTTGAATCTAAAAAATCTTTTTCTGCCTTTTTTTACCTTTATCATCTTTTTCTACCTTTTTGCATCGGTCCATTAATCATATGAAATGAAAGGAATAATTATAAAATAAGTTGAAACACAATTGTGTCACCGAATGAATGTTTGAATCTAAAAAATCTTTTTCTTCCTTTTTTTACTTTTATCATCTTTTTCTACCTTTTTGCATCGGTCCATTAATCATATGAAATAAAAGGAATAATTATAAAATAAGTTGAAATACAATTGTGTAACCGAATGAATGTTTAAATCTAAAAAAGCTATATAAGTTAATTTCATTTTAAATTACTTCTTCCATGATATGCCATTCAAAAGGACGTACGAAGTAAATAATTTTCCTCCTACTGTACATAAAAAGATGTATTAAACAATATTATTTAATTTTATTATCAGCCTGTCGAATTCCGCGTGGATATGTCTAAAAGTATCAAATCAAAAATAGACGGATGGATGCGAAAAAATTATAAGAGAAAAGCTTTGTTAGGGAATTTTTATACGATAAATATACAATGATAAACTTTGGGTGCTTTAGAAAAACGACGGGAGTGAAATATTTATATTTTGGTACGATTCACGCGAAGTAAGCTTTGAACAAAGAAACATAACTTTGATGTATTTAAAGAATTGATTACTCTATTTATATCAATTATTTTATTTTCAAGCAAAGATCTTTGCTAATAGCCCACCTGAAGATGTTGTAATACAACGAAACCTAGGTCGTGGTAAAGAATTTAAAGAAAGTATAATACTACTTCACGTAGTTTCATTTAATTGTGAATATTCTGTTAAATTGTTAGTAACTATTAGTATGTAAAAGAAATCTCAAAGATATGAAATTTGGAATCATTCCTTTTGTTTTCCAATAGACTTCACATAAATTTCTAGCAAACTTTTTTTTTATTTGCCTTTTGCAGTTTTATATAACGGATGGAGGAAGCATAAATGAAGAATTTTTGAGTGAAATTTTGGGCGCATTTTCAGCAATATCGATACAAACTTTTGGGGGAATTTTCAGCAATATCGATACAAAATTCTTAAATAAAGTTCTGAAAAATATAATTTTATATAAACAGAAAAAAATTCGGGTACATTACTTGTTTTCACAAAATTTCCATGAGGATATTTTTAAGTGTTAACTGAAATATGTTCAGATTAATATGTCTTATCAAGTATTTTATGCCTGAACATTTCTGAGAAAATATATTATGGTTACAATATATTTTTTCAAAGATGTGCATACAAACAGTAAGTGGTTTTTTCCTTTCAAATTAAGAAACTTAAAAAATTCATATTTATAAGCAGTACAAATTTTATATTAAAACAATTCTTTGTTAACTTTAACGGCTAATATTAGAAAAAAATAACTCGGAAAACAATCACATAGATCATTTGATTATTTTCTTCCGGAAGGAAAATGGACAAACACTACAACTTGAAATCTTTTCCATTAATTATTATGAAAATTTAATCTGAATTTTATTTGCAAGGGAATATTGATGTTAACGAAACGCAAATAAAATGAAATTAAATATGAAATTGCAGATTAATTTAATTGATGTATCATTCGTAACGAATTGCATAAACCACGACAAAATGTATCTCGACATAATACAAAAATTAAATAATACTAAACTTCCGTATTTGTTATTCTACTGCTTTAAAATAGATTTAACCCGTCGTTCTTGTGCTTATATTTGACAGTAGTTAATAGTTAATAAACAGAAGTTGGATAAAACCTATCACTTAAATGTCATGTGCTATTTATTAATGAAATAAAAAAAATATTTATGACCTTTAGTACCAACCTAAACGTCATACGTATTTTGGCACCGCCGTCATAATAAATTCAATTGATTGAGAGGCCGCACCCCGAGGTCTCGTTTTCGATTCCCGGCCGCTCGCCGAGCGAGGATGGAGAGATGTTTGTAACCGCGTAGTTACTGTACTGCAGATCAGTGGAAGGTGATATTTGTTGGTGCGAAAAGCCATGCACTGTCATTATCAAGCCGTTTACCCAGTGTTATGATCAAGTGATTATAATATACGATGACATACCCATTGGCAGAGACTTACGTCTAGCAATGGAGACTGGCTGCTGATTTGATATAATTTATTTTACTTATTGTAGTTCAAGATGATATTGAAAACACAATTTCAAATACCATGGATTTGTAATTCATTTCACGATTACAACTTTCAGTTCTCTGGCTATTTCGCCTTGTTAGATGTTATTTATATTGTTAATAAAAACTGAGATATATATTAAAAAAACTAACAGTTGTAGGTGCCAAGATAAATATTGCCACGGTTCATCGTGGCAATCTTGAAGTATAGAGGAAAATGTATAAATAAGGTACGCCAATACATCATGAAATTGTAAACGCAGAAAATTTAATAGTAAAAACGATGTAATTATAAAGAAATTGATTATAAACATGTAAAGTGATATTTAAAGAAATATAAAAGAATAAGTAAAAAGAGGTGTATTTTCTTAGTCTTATCTATCTGAGCATAACCGGAAGCAAATCATTTCGATTTATTTTAAATCGTCTGAAAATCATGTTTGTTCTAATTTTAAATAGCCTGAAAACCATGTTTCTTCTAATTTTAAATTGTCCGAAAATAACATTCCACCTAATTTTAAATTGCTTAAAAACCATAGTACATTATACAAAAAAACGTAATCTAAGATGTAATTTTTTTATATTGACTGAGGGTATTGCAAAAGTATTTTAAAAAAAATTGGTGCAGCGCATTTACTGTCTCCAAAATAATAAGACAAAGCTTGATTCGATATTGATCCTGAATATGTCGTGTTTTTTTCATAAAATTATTTTATAAAATACTATAGCTACAAAAAGTGGCTTAGGATAAATACGAAGTTTTGTAATATTGGGCCTACTTTCACTTTTTTCAATTTCAATTATTCTTTTCCACTAACTATTAGGATATCAATTCCGGAAATTTGCTTGAATAATAATGACTATATATATATATATTAGTTATCGTATTTGCATACTAAGGAAAATTAAACTGCATATATATTCGACGTCTTGGAATAATTATATATCTGAAATAAGCCGTGGAAAAATCATCTAAACGAAAGCAATAAATGTTCTAACAAAATTATTAAAACGATACGGAGATACGTATTTTTAGTAACTTTGAGCCTGTAAATCAAATCTTTGAGCTTGAAAATACGCTTCAATTTCACTGGTACGTTAATGTGCTGATTTGGTTTCAAATAACTAAATATGTTTATGACTTTTGTGGCACATATTAGTAATCGCTTCATTATCGGTGTATCGATAATCAACGTGCAAAAAATACAAAGTAGTAAAATAAATTTCGACGAAAAACACAGACAATCCTCTAAGTCCTGTCACGTAAACGCGGCGTCAGGTTTTCGTGGTTAGAGCGAATCTAAAAATAGAGGGAAATTTTCATTCGCTGAAAAGGTTCAAAATTTCAGCTTGCAATGTTTTATTTATTACTACTTATAAAGAAGAGAGAAATATTTGTCTCGTTCTTAATTTTGTGTTTTCGTAAAATGGCCATGTAATATTTGTTATTAGCGGTTTTATTGGCTCCAACTAAGCTTTTGTTTATGCTTCAATATGAAGTAATTATGTGTTAATATATTTGTGATCATTGTTGTTAAGAACAGTTCTCTACAAAAATATATCAAGTATGAATCGAAATTTAGAAGGCATAAAATAGATGTTATCTTATTTAACATTTATTTCTTAAGATAGCATTTTTGATTTATTATATGTAATAATATTTTATTACATATAATAAATCAAAATACTCTTATTAGAAAACTGTATAAAATGAACATTTTAAAATTTGAAGAAAATTTGGCGAAAAGACTATTGTGTAAAGCGATAAAGATTGGAATCCAACTTTATGTAAAATTCTTTCTTTTTGTTTGTTCAATAAATAGCCAAATTAGTTTTGTGGATACTACAAATGATACAGCCGAATTTTAAACTGTGCTTATACCATGTATAGTTATAACTATAAATTAATTAGACAATGTTGCACATCGTCTTCAATACGCAATTTTATCAAATATTTTCTACAACTTTTCACAATATGTCACATTTTCCACATTCAAAATTGTGAAGATGTTTAATATTTACATTTCCGTTTATTAGTTTCCTAAAAACAAAAAATACTGTGAAGAATCAAGAAGATATTTTATTCAATTGATCTGTATTTTCTTCTTCCAAGCTTACATTAAATAATAAATGAAATGAACGGGGGGCTATATTTTACCTTATATTTTGTTTTTATACGTAAGGATTTTCATGGGCTAGCAATTATTACGAGTTCTTTGTGTTCTTAATTGCTGGACATTAATTACCGTACGAGTATTAATATCATAACTTCATATGCATACCCTCATGTAATATCATACCGTACAATTTGTATTGCTATGAATAGAATAAATAGAAAGTTTAAATATGAAGGAAGAGACTAATTTAGTAACGTGTCATATCAAAATTTGTTATTTTATGATACTCTTATTACTATTAAGACGAAACACTTAAAAAGTACTGATGTGAAAATTAAATTTCTTTACGTGTACAATTGCTCAGTTAAATAGGAGTAGTTAGAAATTGTTTTTTGCGTTTTTGTAATAGAAAAGGAATATTTAATATGGTTATAGTGGTGGTGAATTAGTTTTGTCAGTTAGGTTCAATAATGGTTTTATTGAGATTTTACATTGCTAGTCATAATGACAGCTAATTTAGACTCATGTGGTTCAAGATATCAAGAACTTTTATAATGGTTGCACTAGACAGGTAGATAAATAAATTTTGAAAAATAACAGCAATATATTCTAACTCGGGTAATTGTATTTTACTCATTATTTCTGACAATAAAAATTTATTACGTTGAATAATTTTATGTGTTCCCAATTTTATAAGCCTGTGATTTTGTATAATATTTAAATAATTAAGATAAATATATATTCGTTGTAATTTGTTTTAAAACATAGGTTTTAATTAATTTTAAAAATTAGGACTCGTACTTTTTATCGTTTATTTATTTTCTTAAAATCAGATGACAATTATAATTAAAATTCAGCTACTTGGAAATTATATTTCAATTTAAAATTAAAATCATGTAATTGTCATGATCTGAGACTTAACTCCAAACTTTTTTCATATTAAGGTGTCAATAAAAACTGTATCTTTTTATTTAAATACTGTCATATACACAGAAAAATTAATTAATTCACTTAGTACATTGAACATTTAATCCAGCTAAATCTCAACAATTGTTCAAAACTTTCATCTTAAATCAATTTAATTAAGAAATTTTATAATTTTCCCAGAGTATTTGCTTTAAGTGCGGTTAATTAAACATATTAATAGAGAATATTAATAAGGAAATATTTCTCTCATACTTAAATTTGACGACATAATGAGGAAATGGACAGAGAAATAATAATTATCGGCAAAAATTATTGGTAAATACAAATTTCAGTTGGAACTACTCATAGCCTCTCTACCATATTTTAAAGTTAATAATTTCCAGTATCTCTTTTTGATCTATTACCTGATAAAACATTTCCATGGAACTCTGTGATAAATAACAATACCCTAAAGATTTTATTTCCGGCGTTTTCCCTCAAATATCTCTTAAAATTCTTCTTACATGAAATGAAACTTAGCGTTACAATTCTGCATCGATTAACACTAATTAATAAAAATAAATTAAAAAATAGGTAAAACTTTGAATAAAAGTCAATATTCTGTCTTTATTTACGGAAAGTTGCAATAAAACAATCCTCATATATTGATAATTACAGTTATGAAAAAAAGAGTAGAGACTTTTTTCTAATTTATAATAAATATTTATTTCAGTCATATAATAAAAAACAACAAATATTCAACAAAATTAATAACTTTGCTTAAATATTTTGGAAATATAGCAGCATAATTATTAGAGATTTTAGTGTTAAATCAAAATCATCTTTATGCCGTGATGGTAATTAATAATTGTTAAAAAAATTATTAGTTCTTATCTAAGGGTAGCGGTAATATCGGTAAAGCAGAGAGAAATTATTAAAAATCGAAACAAGTGAATACCTTACAAATTAGAAGATAATGAATTTGAAAGAAATCAGGGATGTTATGTAAAAACTAATTAACATACATGTTAATTATACATAAAAAGGTAATTTTATCTAAATTCACTGGAAAGCTTACTCATTGTAACACGCCATAGTAATAAAGCGAGAGCAAGTTAAACAAGGCAAAAAATAATGACGAAAATATTATGAAAAAGTGGAAAGTTACGTAATTTTGTAACAACGTCACGTAAACTCATCGTCAGGTCATTGCGGTAGAGGCGGACCCTAAAAATGGACAAAGAAGAATTTCCTTTCACCGAGGGTCTTAAAAATTATAATTCAGATTGCCAATCGTATTTTATTTGTTGAAAAGTGCCACCAATAAAACCTAAATTTAATTCAACTGAGTATTGACGACTCATTGTTACGTTCTTCTGAATTAAGCAACATTTTATTTTTTATTTCATTTTATCTGCTATATGCCGATTAGAATCTAAATAACTAAAATGAGTGAAATCAATTGATTTACATTTCAATGGAAAATAACTAGGACGAATCACGTCATACATGATGTTATCGGTGCATGCTCCCGCTATAGAATAAAACTAGTTATGGCATCTTTGACTTATATACGCTCGATTATTCTGTGATTTTCATATAACGCTGTAACTGTATTTGTGGGGCAATCCTAATTATGTTATTTTAAAAATTTTGAAGTTTTTTGTTTGAATATGAATTTATTTGCTCCACTTCAGACAAACAAGTATTTTACATCATGCTATGGGTGAGACAGTGTATGAAACATGAGAAGTCAGTGTAATATTTAAGATTTCAAGATTATGCGAATAAAACATAAATTATACCTGTTTAATTTTTTATCTGATTCCCACTCACAAAATTTGAACGGAAAAGAGGAAGTAAGCGGAAAAATCTCGCAATAATAAATTTAATTCGGAAAGTATATTTACGATAAAATGTCATTCTGTCTACAAAGAGGCATCGAAGTGCCTTATTAGCTCTTTTGGGATGAGAACAGTATTTAACAATTATCCAGTCTTTAAATTCCGTTTGCAAATTTCGAATACAAAATTATTGGGTATTAAAACTGAAAATAATTTTTTATGGAAATTTTATTTCATTGTGTGTGTCTATTTCGCACATCACGTAAAAACGACTAAGATATTTTATTTGACCTTTTTTGACCTCAAATTTTGCGGAATTTTCGAAGAAGGCAACTTTCATCTCTTTGTTCAGCCAATGGGTTTTCTGAAAAATAAAAAAATAATTATTCTTATTCCCTATATTCACGTCATACTACGATGTCTTTGTGTTCCATTCCAATGGTCTTAATTCGGGCGATTTTTGGTTCTCTAACATGCGGACAAAAAGATAGACATGACGAAATTATAAGGTTTTCTTATTGGTTATTTGGCAACGAGATACTGGAAATGTGGCATTATGACCATTTTCACGCTTAAAAAGACTCAAGTTGCCACGCAATATTATACATAATTGCTAAAAAATTTTAAAAATGATTACGTGATTTTGAATTTTAACAGCAAAATAATAAATCATTACCAATATACCTAAAACCATGCAAGAAAACAATTGTCGTTTAAAATATCACAGAATACAAATTAACTAATTTTCATTCATAAAGTTAAACGTACGACCAACAAAAGAACATCGGAAAAGCGACAAGAAAAGCAAGGATATTAAAATATCTACATATCATGTACAATTTGCCAGATATTGACTAGTTCGATAAAAGCTCTATGACATATGGCTTTATCGAACTAGTCAATATGAATGGTAATATTTGTCGGACGATTGCACGCGCTGCCAGCGGTGAACAAATATTACCATTCCATGAAACGTCGATGTCGACTGATGCAGCAAATATTTCGTTAGAAATTGTAACTAGAAATACTTATATGATGGTTTTTTAGTGCATTAAATGAATATAGGTCAATAGAAATAATGTTTCCATTTGAGCTAATAATTTTATGTCTGAAGGGATTTTACTAAGCTCCAAATACTAAATTGACAAAAACCATAGTACATTATACAAAACACGTAATCTAAGATGTAATTTTATTATATTGACATAAGGTATGGTAAACTTATTTTAAAAAAATACTGACTTGGTACAGCGCATTTACTATCTCCAAAATAATACGACAAAGCTTGATTCGATATTGATCCTGAATAAAGATATGGTCGTGTTTTTTCACAAAATTATATTATAAAATACTATAGCTATAAAAAGTGGCTTAGACTAAATACGAAGTTCTACTAGATATTGGGCCTACTTTAACTTCTTTTTAATTTAAATATTTCTTTTGCACTATTAGGATATCAATTCCAGAAATTTGTTGGAGTAATAATGATAATATATATGATGTTATCGTATTTTCAAATTAAGGAAAATTGAACTGCATATATATTCGACGTCTTGAAAATCTCTTATTATATATCTGAAGTTAGTAACAGAAAAACCATCTAAACGAAAGCAATAATGTTATTACAAAATTACTAAAAAGATACAGACAAGCGTCTTTTTAGTAACTTTGAGCCTGTAGATATATTTCAAATGTGTGAGCTAATTTTCAAGCTCAAACGGAGAATCCCTTTGAGCTTGAAAATATTATTCGATTTTAGTGGTAAGTTAATGTGTTGATTTTGTTTCAAATAACTAAATATGTTTATGTCGTACATATTAGTAATCGCTTCATTATCGGTGTATCGACAATCAACGTGCAAAAATTACAAAGAAGTACGGGCAAAAATTCGACGAAAAATACATACAATCGTTTAATTTAGCAGTCCTATCACGTAAACGCGGCGTCAGGTTTTTATCGTTAGAGTGAATCTAAATTTTCAGTCGCTGGAAACGTTTAAAATTTCAACTAGCAATGTTTTATTTATCACTACTTATAAAGAAGAGAGGAAATATTTGTCTCGAACTTAATTTTATGTTTTCGTAAAATGGTCATGTAATATTTTTCATTAGCAGTTTTATTTGCCCTAATTAAGCTTTTGTTTATGCTTTTATCCAAAGTAATTATGTGTTAATATACTTGTGATGTGATGTGATGATATGAATCGAAATTTAAAAAGCATAAAACAGATGTTATCTTATATAAAATATTTTTTAAAATTGTAAATTTTTTTATATTATGAACTCTTCCATTAACAATTTGATACATAAATTAAATCAAAATACTCTTATTACAAAATTATAAAAAATAAATATTTCAAAATTTGCATATAATTTAGCAAAAAACTATTGTGTAAAGTGATAAAGATTGGAATCCAACTTTATGTAAAACTCTTTCTTTTTGTTTGTTCAATAAATAGCCAAATTAGTTTTGTGTATACTACAAACGATACAGCCGAATTTTAAACTGTGCTTATACCGTGTATAGTTATAACTATAAATTAATTAGACAATGTTGCACATCCTCTTTAGTACACAACTTTACAAAATATTTTCTACAACTTTTCAAAATATGGCACATTTTCCACATACAAAATTGTGACGATGTTTAATGTGAGCATTTTCGTGAGCTAGTAATTATTACGAGTACTTTGTGTCCCTAATTGATAGACATTACCATACGAGTATCAATATCATAACCTCATGTGCATCCTAGAAACACCGTTTAATAACTTACCATTATGTAAATTGAGCAAGTAAAACAGGCTTGAATATCGACTTATCCCTTAAGGCTGTGTGACATATCATGCAAATGTCTGAAGTCGGCGTTCACTATAACGGTACTATTCGAATATTTTTCAAATAAGGCAATTGATAGGACACGTAATAATGCAATAATGTGGAATAAGAGTATTAACCATGACTAGAATAAATAGAAAGTTCAAATATGATGGAAGAGACATATTTAGCAACGTGTCATATCAAAAGTTGTTATTTTATGATACTCTTATTACTATTAAGATGAAACACTTAAAAAAGTACTGATGTGAAAATTAAATTTCTTTGCTTGTGCAATTGCTCAGTTCAATAGGGGTAGTTAGAAATTGTTTTTTGCGTTTTTGTAATAGAAAATGAATATTTAATATGGTTATAGCGGTGGTGAATTAGTTTTGTTAGTTAGGTTCAACTAGTCATAATGACAGCTAATTTAGACTAGTAAAGTTCAACATACCAAGAAGTTTTATAATGGTTGCACTTGACAGGCATATAAATAAATTTCAAAAAATAACAGCAATATGTTCTAACTCGGATAAGTGTATTTTATTACGTTGATTAATTTGATGTATTCCCAATTTTTATAAGCCTGTCATTTTGTATAATATTTAAATAATTATTATAAATATATATTCGTTGTAATTAATTTTAATACACCATTAGAGAGAGCTAGAGAAAAATGGTTTAGGCACTTGTTATCTACAAGAAATTCAGCTCTATTGAAGAATTGTACTATCATCGAAATATCTTTTCTACTTTTATTTTGCGGATCATATTTAATCCATGAAAAAATGCAATTTTCCTACCTATACAATAAAGATAATACAAAATGATTTGGAATAGAACTAAAAATATTTTTTTACAGAAACTTTATTTCATTGTCTGTGAGTCTATTTAGCATACCACGTAAGAACCATTAAGAGATTTTTTTTGACCTCTAATTTTGTGGAATTTTCGAGGAAAGCAACTTTCATTTTTATATTAAACCAATGGGTTTTATGAAAAATAAAAAATGAGTTCTTGTTATTCCCTATATTCACGTCATATTACAAGGTCTTTGCGTTCCATTTCAATAGTCCTAATTCGGGAGATTTATGATTCTCTAACATGCGGACAAAAAGATAGACATGACGAAATTATAAGGTTTCCTTATTGGTTATTTGGCAACGAGATCCTGGAAATGTGGCATTATGAAAATTTTTAGGCTTAAAAAGACTCAAATTTCCACGCAATATTATACATAGTTGTTAAAAATAATTAAAAACGATTACGTGATTTTGAATTTTAACAGCAAAATAATAAATCATTAACAATATAACTAAAATCATGCAAGAAAACAACTTTCGTTTTAAGAACACAAATTAACTCATTTTTATTCATAAAATTAATCGTATGTCCTACAAAAGTACATCGGAAAAGCGACAAGAAAAGCAAGGATACTAAAATATCTACATATAATGTACTATGCTCTATGACATATGGCTTTATCGAACTAGTCAATACGAATGGTAATATTTACCGCCCGATTGCACGCGCTGCCAGCGGCTGACAAATATTACCATTCCATGAAACGTTGATGTCGACTGATGCAGCATATAATTCCTTAGAAATTGTAACTAGAAGTACTTATATGATGGTTTTTTTTGTGCGCTGAATGAATTTAAGTCAATAGAGACACTTGATGACTAGGGTCCGAATGGTCTTGATTATTTCTATAAAGGAATTCGATAAGGGCGAAATTATGTTATATTTCAGATGATTTAAAGAAATAATTTACAAAACCATTTAAATAATTTTAGAAAACACATTTAGATTTAATATTAAGAAGAAAACTTTAACACGTGACGAAAAAATTTGGAAACAGTTAATAGATAAATATTCGTGAGAATAATTGGAAAAGTTGCATCTTCCTAGAAATATGCAAAGCGTCATGAATCAACTTGAGATGTACATTTTAAATAAGGGCATCATTTAATCATTGAAGTGTTAAAATGACCAATGTTTTTGGAAGTGTACTCTAAGCCTCTACCTCGAAGTTAATATAAGAACCGTTATTTTTCTGAATTTTAAGAATTCAATAGAGAAGCATTAAATGGAAAATTAATTCTTCTTAGTTTCAGTCTCATAACGCGATTTTGATTTACACAATATAAAAAAATTATTGACAGTTTGTCCTAAATGACACAAATATGTTACAAATACAAAATAAAGTTTCATTTCAATACCACGTGTTAATACTGTTTCCTATTAGATTCACTACATAAATTGAGATTAATAGTCAACATTAACATATCGGAACTTACAATAAATAATACTCTGCATAATCTAAAGTGATCGGCCACAGTTTAGAGCTGTTGAAAATATTTTATAGCAAGAAAGGAAACTATATTTTATGGTATGTATAGTATCACTTATACATAACGTTTGTTATTTTAATTTCAAAGGAAACGGTATTTCTATGTTTATGACATGGTATATATATATAACACCAGCAAAGTGATTTATCCGAACTTAGATAAAAAAACAAAAACTTATGAAATATTTGTATTGCTAATATTATTAAAATTTAAAAAAAATTAAAGTAAAAATATTTGAACTGTTCTCCATAGAAAGTTAATAACAATAATTTTATGCGTAAAAAAAACTTTGTTTCTCGTAAATGGAATTTATTGCAACGAAGCATTTTCCATAAAGACTTGACTAAGACTATTTTTTTTTTATTCGGACATATAATGCCTAAAAGAAACAACTCGATAGCTTTAACAAAAGCTTTGCCTTCATTATTTCTTTTAAGCCATACCGTCCAAATTAATTATTTATTTTATGATATCAATAAATGAGAGAAAGTATCGAAATATATTATTACGTAATTAGGGTTTTAAATTGTATTCGGCTTGGATATGGACTTATAAAGGACACTTCGACGTGACGGATGTTTTTGTAAGTTATGATAATATTCAGAGTAATTCATTTGTATTATTACAATACATTTGAACTTCAAAATCATTCTTACGTTCTAGACACAACGAATAACATCTGCTTTCTTTCAGGCTTTAGAAGCCCTATGGAATATCTTCAGAAATAGTACTGGTATTCATCTCATTGTTGAATTATATGTCAAAAACTCATGCAAGAGCAGCCAAATGTTAGTAGTTAGAATATAATCAAAAGCATTTAGAACATTACTATAGATTCAGAAACGAAATAGAACAAAGTGTTGTGACACAAATTATAAGTGAATTTGTGTATATTGACAAGGACAATAAACGTGTCGAGTACGAGTGAAAAGCGCATTATATGGGTTTCGTAAATAATCAGACACAGAAAAGTTTATATGGGACAGAAAAGTTTATATGCACTTATATAAACTTTTCTGTTTACATTCAATTTCGCTGAATCTTGAGTCATTGAATTTCAATTATTTTATTAATAGTTATGAAATGTTACCGAAGTTCCTACTAGTCTGAACCTACTTTCCTCCTCGCAAAGGGTACTACACGTTTCAAGCGAGTATGAAATTCACTGGACTCCAAAAATTATTATTGTTTTCATGGATTGCTTGTACAAATATGAAGAGTTTGAATTGTTTTGACGTGAAATAATGTAATATAGATTTATAATATTCGTGTCACAAACTATGTCTTGATAACCCGCATCACAATGCTATGTCTTGTAAAGCACATCGTAAAGCTTTTTCCTTTCAGGGTAATATATCGCATCATAAAGCTACGCCTAGATAACACGCATTATGAAACTATACCCCTGTAGGGTGAGATCTCGCATTACTAAGTTATGTTAAATAACTCGCATTATAAAGCTATGTCTGTATGCAAAGCATAGCTTTGTGATGCGGGTTATCTAGACATAAGTTTATGATGTGATATCTCACCCTACAAGGACATAGTGCTATATAGGACATGGTGATATC